>JACJUM010003212.1:3686589-3773997 GCA_020976665.1 Heortia vitessoides | reverse complement strand
GTAGACTAACATATACTTAAAAATATATAATGTTATAAGAAATATAAATATTTCTAACATAGGTATTATATATTTTTGAGAAATATAAATATTTCAATAAATTAAAAAAAGATTGCACGCGCATATATCTCTAGAACGACTGCACCAAATTTAATACATTTCTTCTTGTTGTATTTATAATTGTTAGGATCAAGTTTGTATCGGATCAACGGAAATCACGAGAAAAAAATAACAGAATCAGCTGTTCTAGAAAAGACTATTATCGACGGGCCAGACAGCGCAGATAGTAGCTGTCTTGTGCGCCAAATGTCGTGGGTTCGATCCCCACCCAGTACAAATATTTATGCGAAGATATTTATATTTGTTCTGTGTCTGGGTGTTAAATATAAATAGTTAAGTAGTAAATTTGTGATTTCTACGTTGTCTGATGTCCGTAGCACAAGTGTTTAAGCGACTTACCACCGGCCGGCAAAGTAGGCTATAGACAATACTTACATATCCTGTCGTTGGCGGCGCTAAGAGAGCTGCTCAGTGATGTTAGCCGGGACAGCGCGTCCGACGCCTGGTGGCTCGCTGCAACATAAGGAAATTATTAATAACTAGCTGTGCCCGCGACTTCGTCCACGTGCAGTAGTTTCTTTGGGCACCATACCTTTTTACTTCAACTTATAAAAACTTTGAATGTTATATTTATTTATATATACAAATCAGTAGCCTAAATAACAAGTTTTAAGCTTCTAGCTCTAACAATAGCGATACTTCTATACAACTTTTCATACCCCCTTTCAGCCCCTTACAACTCTTAAGTCGAATGAAAAAGTAGCCTATGTCCTTTCTAAGGCTTTAGATTATATGTGTATCAAATTTCATTTAAGTCAGTTCAGTAGTTTAGGCGTGATTGCGTATCAGACAAACAAAAAGAGTTACTTTCAGATTTATAATATTAGTAAGAATAATATTTTTATTACATCTGTATTTTTTTTATTACAACATGTCGACATACTGGCATACAGACCGCGTGATAGTAAATGGCACTGAAGCCTATCATCTACCAGCCATGGGAAGTCCACTGCTGGACATAGGCCACCAAAAAAAAGGCGGATTTTTGTCCATAATTGCCGCGCTGGGCAAGCGTGTTGGCAATCGCACAACGCCGCTTTCACAACGGGGATGCTGCTGTCCATTCGCACCCTGTGCATCTAAACTACACTGTTTTGGTACCTTAGTCGCTTCTTACAACACCTGGTGCAGGCGGAGGTACTATTCTACTCTACCACATCCACACAGCAGCAGCCTATAGCCGCTCGTAATATCACGAGGATAATCGAATTTTGTTTGTTAATAGGATACCTGTAACGGTGATGAGTCGGTAAACGCAGTATACTTACGCGGTGTGGGTTTGAGGGAGAGATTGAGCGGTGCATCGTCGTCCATGGACGACTTCACGCCGAGGTCTAAGGGGGAGTCTTCTGACCCGGCCGACTTGGTGCTCAAGTTGAGACCTGAATCTAAAGATAAATGTCATACTTAATCAAAATTAAATATTAGTACTTAGTACAATACATTAATATGGTCGATATTTTAAATGTTTTGTTTTAACAGTTTAAGAGTTAAATAAACACTTATTTGCAAAAAATACTAAAGAGTCCAATGTTAATGAATATTCAAAAACACACTTAATAATTATTAGTCATTAGATTTCTTTCTTGTGCTCTGGTTACTTTAGAATTATGACATTATTCAGGCATACATTATGTCATATTTTAATATATCATTGAAGTATCATCATCATCAATATCAGCCATAAGACGTCCACTGCTGGACATAGGCTTCCCCAAGTAATCTCCAATAGGACCGGTTGTATGCGGTCTGTGTCCAGCGTGATCCTGCGGTTCTAGTCAGATCGTCTGTCCATATTGCGGGTGGACGCCCTACGCTGCGCTTGCCGGTACGTGGTCTCTATTCCAGAACCTTACGACTCGGCCATCGGTTCTGCGTACCAAATGCCCTGTCCACCGCCACTTCAACTTAGTAGTACATATAAATAATGGTTTGGTACCGAACAACCAATAACAGACACAAAATATACATTCGAAAACAAAAGCAACTACCGAAATATCTGCACTCTATAACAAAAAATAAATGTTTGAATTTTACTCTAAAAGAGGCTTTATGGTGATCAAAATAGAAGCGAAAATTACCTGCAGCCGCCGTAGAGCTGGCGAGTTGCCGCTCCAACGCTGCCAGGCTGACTCCGCTTTGACTAGCTATTGTCTGCAGGAGCTCACGGGATATACCTGCGTCACAGACAGACAAATTACATTAATACTGTATAAATTGTACTATATCATCATCATCATCATACCAGCCATTGAAAGTCCACTGCTGGACATAGGCCTCCTCAAATAAGGGGGAATTTTGCCCATAATTGCCGCGCTGGGCTAACATGTTGGCAATCGCAGATCGCAGCTATCGCGACGGGGATCTGCTGCTCATCCTTGCCCTGTATTTGAGCTGCATTGTCTCGGATGAATATATCGCTATCTGTCGGTTGTGGTACTTTAGTCGCCTTTTACGACACCTGGTGCAGGGGGAGGTACTATTCTACTCTGCCAATCCATTTTACTTTTATTTTTTAAGGTATATATTAAATTGTGTTAATTGAAAAATGTAATTAACTTAATAATTTTTGTAATGTATTATTAGTGTCAATAAATAAAACTTTTAAACCACATTTTGCAGTGGGTCCAGATTCTAGACCTCCGGACACCGCGGAAAATAGCTTAGACAACTAAAGGTCTCTGCATTAGTGCCTCTATTTCTAATGCCAAACAACAATGCTTGCTGTGTTCCGGTTTGAAAGATGAGAGGCAGTGAAATTGCTGCGTAATGTAGCAAAATATTCTTCCGTTCTTCTAATACTCTCGCTCTTAACTCCTCATCACTCTAGTTTTTTGACAAACTTATTTACAGTGACAGCTATACGACTCTGGAATGAGCTTCCGTTGAATATTTAGCAAATCCCTAAATAAATTTATCCTGAAACGCTTTCTCCGTAATTATTTACTGATGCTGCTTCTCTAACTTTATAACACTATTTCTGATGTACGTTATTTCATATATTTTTTTATATAATATGTGTCTATTGAGTTTATTTATAAAAATATGAGTGTAACGTTTATCTTTTGTTTTTTTTTTCTATTTCGTGTAATGGACGACTGGGAGATAATGCCAGCTGACATTAAGTTCGCCATTTGTTAATTTTTTGTGCAATAAAGTTCTATAAAGTTCAATAAATAAATAAGTCACAAGGTTCCTTGCGCTAGTGATATCCTAGTGATAATAGGTTGTGATGACGCTTACTATCACGCAGACCCTGACTTTGTTTGTGGACTTAGTCACATAAAAAATACTATTGTCTGAATGTACATACCAGCGTAGTCCCCGCGGTGCGGAGGCGTGCCCGCCATGGAGTGGCCGCGCTCCGGTTTGGTGGGCAGCCGGATCACTTCAACCGACGACCGCGAGTTGCCGTAATCATCCTATATGTAAAACAATATTATTATTAGAAAGTGAGCGGTATCGGATGAGTAGAACAGTACGTCACCGTGTGTTAGGCGTAGTAAGTGATGACTGTGATACCCGATCCTACAGATGGCGGTACATCCATCCGAAGCAGTGCAGCTCAACACTAGTGCTGGAGATAAGCCCCCCCAGAAAAGGAGGGATTTTGGCCATAATTGCCGCGCTGGGCAAGCAGAAAGCGATTTTTCTCTACGAGGATGCTGCTGCTGAGTCATGGTTGAATTTTGACCACTGACAATATAAATTCTTTGGTAAAATGACGAACAAATAAATATTAGAAAATACAACGGTCTTATTCGCAGTTTTTTTTTTCAGGAAAACTTTTTACAGAAAAATGACACTTAATCTGAGAGGTATAAAGTCTCTTTAGGTCTCTTCTGATCTCCAATATAAAAAGATTTTGATGAATGTGGAGGAAGCAAGGAAAGTACATTATCATCAATACTCCCATGGGAAAGGTGTAGGTTAATATTTGATATGTAGATATATGTTTTACATATATCTCATGCATCGAAGTCGCTTAAAGCACTTTAATCACAAATACAATACTTAAATACATATTTAACAGCCACAGAACAAACACAAATATTTATTACATAAATGTTTGTACGTGATTAAAATCGAACCTACGACCCTAGCACGCAAGATAAGATCATAACCATTGGCGCCATCCGGTCTGCTGATTCTAAATATAAGTCTACGTACCAGTTTCTGCCGTTTAGAAGGCACAGGAGTGCTTCTGTCGCCTTGTGACGGATGCACGGACACTTGCGGTGGGTCGAGGGATATCGTCTTCTTCCTACCACGATTCGTCGTGCCTGGAGGAGCCTGCAGAAAAAATAATTTCAAGAATAAATTCACGCAACAGAAATTAAATAATTTTATGAGTCATGATCGTATTTCAACCTTTGGTAATTATAAATTTATTGGATACGTAATACCTCCTCTCATAGTAATAATCAATAGTACCTCCCTCTATATCAGGTGTCGTAAGAGGAGACTGGGCTACCGGAACCGACAGATGGCGGTATATCCATCCGAATCAATGTAGCACGAATGCACAGGGCGGGGATGGGCAGCAGCATCCCCATTGCGAAAGCTGCGCTCTGCGATAGCCAATACGCTTGCCCAGCGCGGCAATTATGGGCAAAATTCCCTCTTTTTTGGGCAGGTCTATGACCAGCAGTTGACTTTTAATAGCTGTTACGATGAGATCTCATACATTGACCTAACTATAAGTTAAGTCGCTTTAAGTAATTCTCTTACATGATAATTACTCTATCAGAGGGAGGAATAACAAATATAATACTTAGATATATGTCTAATACAGGCACATAGCATACAAACTTGTTTGGTCAGGGTAGGGATCGAACCCACTAGGGTTACCCACTACCTAAAAGGTACTCCTTTTGCGCGCAAAATTAGAGCACTAACATTTGCGCCATAGGGGTCTGTTTAGATTTAAAATTTGTCATGATAATACTTGTATTTTTATTTATTTTTTATAAGACCAGGTCGACAAACAAGCACACAGACCACGTGATAGGTCACTACAGCTTAATAGACGCTCGTAATATCACAAGGATATCACTAACACGTTGCCAACTTTGTGACTTGAGGATATTATGCCACATTACCCTGTAATTTCACTGCCTCTCTCACCCTTCATACCGGAACACAGCAATGCGAACACTGCTATGTGACGGTGAGAAATAGACGAGAGTGAGGTACAGACCTGGTACCTCATGTAAAATGTGTAAAAGGTTTGTGGTCAAGCAGCTCGTCCTAGTGACGTCACATGACATTATTGTCAATTGGAAATACATGTATGTCTCTTCCATTTCTCAAGGATTTTCACAAACCTAATCCTAGTCTACTCCTACGTTAATTCCTACGCCGCCAGACAATCAGGTTGTTTGCAATAATGAATGACTAAACAAGTATGTGCGTGTGCGTGTGCGTGTGCGTGTGCGTGTGTGTGTGTGCGTGTGTGTGTGTGTGTGTGTGTGTGTGTGTGTGCGTGCGTGCGTGTGTGCGTGTGCGTGTGCGTGTGCGTGTGCGTGTGCGTGTGCGCGTGTGTGTGTGTGTGTGTGTGTGTGTGTGTGTGTGTGTGTGTCACAAACCTAATCCTGGTCTACTCCTACGTTAATTCCAACGCCGCAGCGCATCAAAACCGCAGAAGTGCAAGCAGGCGCATTCTATGCGCTCAAAACTGTGTGGTTTACCTTGGGTCCTGCCAAGGAAGAAGTGTATTTGATGATTTCAGTGTCAGGCGGTAATCGGACCCCACCCAGCACTGATGACGGGTCACTGGAACAAACACAATGTTTAATGTTATTTTAAGTTATTTGTTTTTTCTATACGTAGTTTCCGTTTCTGCGAGAACCACCATTTTAAAGGAAAAAGTATAGCTTAAAAATGTGTTATTCATCCATTTGTTTTAGAGTTTATTCATTGATAAGATTGTTCAAATTAAGGTATCATTTTTCTTATTAGAATAGACAAACAAGCTTTCTGATAGTAAGCGTAATATTAGAAAGGCGTATCATTATTTTATTTATAAGTATGTTGGCCCATTTATTGGTAAATTATGAGACTGTACTCCATCTGCAATTTATTTAAGAGATAAAGTTGAGATTTCTGGTCCACAATTTTCTGATAAGTTCTCTCTAGAAAAAATTGATTGTTTGTAAAGTCGGTTTACTGTCGATAGTTGAACGTGACAACGTCATAAGAAAATACTGATGGAATGGTTGCATTTTTTTAGATAACGTTTTAATTTTATTTATGAAAATGTATTATTGTATAGCAGCCGTCCGCGTGGGCGCATCGCTCACTCGAGTACGAGAGAGATAGATATCGAACGCTGCCGAACGCGAGGCCGATCGTGCCTCTTTGTCGCTCGTCCCGCGCTCTCGCTTGCACTTCAAGCCTTAAACGGAACGCCTAAGAGCGAGGTTACGCCGCATGAGCAATGTTTTTCTGTGCGTGCAGCCGACTCCATCGAAATATAAGACGTTGTTACGTCAAAAAATACTAATTTTGACAGATAAATCAAGCAGATTTATCTTTTAGATTTGATTAATCAGCAAGCTTAGGGAATAGTTTGTATAACCTAATTATTGTACTAATGTTATTTTATCTAAGTCAAGTTTAATTAAATAACTTAGTTTAGTTACTTACCCTCCTTCCAAAGCAGCACTGGATAAAGAAATTTAAAAATTAATTAAAAGATGTCCAATTAATAAGGAATAAAATCCGCAAAAAATAAATATTTTTTAAATATACCATATAATGTTACTAGCCAGAACAGACATATAACATTTATATACTCAATAATAAGGGCATAAACTATGGGGTACCAGAACCGACAGATGGCGGTGTGACCATGAAACAACAGGGTGGGTATGGACTGCAGAATTTCCATTGGAATTATCTTTAGGGTTGCCACTATGTTTGCTCAGCGCGGCAAAATTCCAAAGCAATGATAACCTTAGTATCTTGGTCCCCTTTTTCACTTGGTACATGATAAGGTACTGCCGGTAACCCAAGACTAGGTTTAGTATACCGCTCAGCTTTTTGGAAACCACTGTGATATCACACCCCTAGCTTAAATACCACCCTTTAAAATGTTTTATATATCTTAAAATCAGCAAACAAACTTACGGTCAGCTATCACAAGGTTATATATATGTCGTTGCAAACCTAGTGACTTGAAGATATATCATATCACCCAGTAATTTCACTACCTCGCTCACCCTTCAAACCAGCTATATGAATACTGCGTACACACGGGTGTGAGGTTTCAATGCAGACGACCTTTGTGAGAGGTATACCTCCTGTGAATTTTTCTACCTCAAACGAGATTATGTTCCTTAAAGTTCATCCAGAGCTGATATCTAGTATATGATAAATGCCTTAATAATCTCTTGATGCTAAGAGCGATGATAGCGAAATTAGCCCGAATGATTCGGAGAGTCCTGCCTCTTTCGATATCTATAGAAGAGACGACCTGAGGGTTCAGCGGTATACCGCTGTTCACTTAAGAGTACCTTAGTATAGTGTGCGGGAGTCCGGTGAGAGAGTCAATGCCTCCGTGCCGGTCTTTCTCAGAGCCCGGCATGCCAAATGGGTACAGCTGCGATATATTCTGCAAACACCAATATTTATATTAGTTAAGAATCAATTATCATGATACTTGGAGGCAAACAAAATAGTCTTCTCAATCACTTAAAATTATTATTTTTTATATTAAATCAGGTCGACAAATAAGCATACAGTCCTCCTAATAATAAGCGTCATATGAAACTCGTAATATCACAAGGATATCACCTAGCTCGTTGCCAAGCTTGTTACTTGAAGATATATTTCTTTAAATAAATTCCCACAACTTCTCACACATTGACCTAACTCCGTAGTAAGTCGCTAAAAGCACACGTGTTACTGACACCAGACAACAGAGGAATCACAAATATACTACTTAAGTAGATATATTTAACACCCAGACAGAGAAAAAATAATAATATTTGCTCTGGGTGGGAATCGAAACCACGACCCCTGGCGCACAAGATAAGATGACTACCGTTTGCACCGTAATAATTTAACACATTACCTAGCATAATCCGCTGCCTCCCTCACCCTTCAGACCAGAACACAGCAATCGAACACTGCTGTTTGGCGGTAGATATAGGTGAGAGAGTGAGGTACCAATGCAGACTCCACCTTTGTTTAGATGTCTACCTCATGTTAGCATTTACGTGTCCCGATTTATTAATAAATACACCCACATCTCATAAATGGACCCGGTATTGCCCATAAGTCGCTCAAAGCACTCGCAGTTGAATCACAAATATAATAATACATAGATATATTTTTAACACTCAGAGACGGTGCAATTGATGTTTCTCAACCTCACATGCTAAAAGCCGGATCGACCCCCACACATGACAAACATTTACAGTGGACCCTCGGTAATCCGGCCCCGACTTATCCGACATGGCCTTCAAGTATGATTTGTACTTCAGAGTACATATATGTACATATGTATATAGAATCTTAATATTGGATCTGTAATTTGTCGGATTACAAGGTACTCCTTTGTAAAAAATTCCGGAATATAGGGGGTCTTAGGCCGTACTCTATAATCCGAAGAATTTGATAGTTCGACACTGCCCTGCAAAATGTTTGTCGGACTGCCTGGGGTTCACTGTATATGATTAATATTTACGATTTTTCTGTGCCTGGGCGTTAAATACTTATTTATTTACAATTACATAACTAACTTAGTTAATTTTAATTTTTATAATATACAAGACTTATGAAATCATAATCAAGTAATAGTGTAACAATGACAGCAAAAATACATATTGAAGGGCCAGATGGCGCAGATGGTAATGATCCTGGCTTGTGCGCAAAAGGTCGTGGGTTCGATCCCCACAGGACGAATGATATTTATGTTTTTAATATGTTATATGTATTTAAGTATTATATTTGTGGTTCCTCTGTTGTCTTATGTCCGTAACACAATTGCTTTAAGTGACTTATCACGGAATCAGGTCAATGTATGAAATGTTGTGGAAATTTATTTATTTATTATTTTATTATTATTATTTATAAACATATCAACATAAACACATAAAATTTTGTGGCATAAAACATTTGTGTTCCCTCCGCTGTCTGATATCCGTAACACATGTGCTTTATAAAATATCACTGAGTCAGGTCAATGTATGAGATGTTATTAGATGTTTATATATATATTTATTTATCTTTATGCCTGACAACCATCTGCGCATTCGATCCGGACGAAGACATCAGCTGTTTGCGCCCCTGCCATGTCGTACTGTAGCGCATGCGCAATCACCTTTATGCATCATGGAGCAGACACTTAACACTTTGACGTATTTGTCGACAACGTCAAATCATTAATAATTAAGCTCGATGTAGAATAATTAAATTTTTGTTATAATTTCCAGAATTGTGTAATTGGATAACCCGTATAATTATGTTAATAATAAATTAGCAATTATTTACCTTTCCCTTAGCGGCAGCTGCGACCGCTGCATGATAGGCGCCATGCGCTGCCGCTTGCGCCAGCATCAGATCTCCCCTAAGGAGGGCTAGGTCACGCTCCTTGCCCTTCGACGAAGACGAGGACTGCGATGAGGGTTTGCGACCTAGAACAGTTTTTCTTTTATTAGACAAAGCCACACAGTCCGCGTGAAACTAAGTGTCACCGAAGCCTAAAGACGCTCGTGATATCATAAGGATATCACAAGAGCGCGTTGCCGACCTTGTGACTTGAAGATCTTATGACATATAACCCGGTAATATCACTGCCTCTATCACATTTTAAACCGGAACACAACAATGCGATCACTGCTAATTGGCGGTAGAAAAAGAGTGAGGAATCAATGCAGAGGACCTTCGTATAAGGTCCACCTCATCGCCTGTGACCTTCTTCAAGTTCGGATAAACTTGATTTGGCGGCAGCCCGATCCAATAGTCTACGTTCCCTCATATTATTTAAACTTAAATAACATACATAAACACATCTATTTCCCAACGGGTTAAGTAAACCGATTGAATTGTTTTCAATCTAGACATACATCTCTTGCTTCCTCATCATCATCATATCACCCACCACGTTCACAGCTGTATATAAGAGATTTACAATAGTTCTCGTGTGTCGCCGTATAATTGCCGCGCTGGGCAGTCGTGGTGGTGATCGCAGAGCGTAGCTTCGCGACGATTATGATACTGCCCTTCCCCTTTTACATTAGCTCTACACCATATGGAAGCAGAGCAGAATAGTACCGCCCCCTGTACCAGCTGTCTTAAGAGTCGACTGAGAGAGAGAACGAGAGAACCGATAGATGGCGTTATATCCATCCGAGATAGTGCAGCTCAAATGTACAGGGCGCGGATGGGCAGCAGCGTCCCCGTCGCGAGAGCTGTGCACTGCGATTGCCAACACGCTTGCCTACCGCGGCAATTATGAGCATAATTCCCACTTTCCTGGGCCACGTCCAGTAGTGGACTTCTAATGGCTGGAATGATGATGATGATGATGATGATATGGAAATACCGCCATCTACCGGTTCCGGTACCTCAATTGCCTAATTCGACACAGGGGGAGGTACTGATGATAGGATTTCTACCATTAAAACTCTGCGATGCAATTATGGGTATAATTCCACAGGCTATGGCCCAATTCTGCGGCTGTTATCATGAAACGGTACTTTTGAAAAGGAACTTAACAATAAATTAACATACAAACCTTTTTATAATATAAAATTATATGTTACGTATTTAATTTTAAGTAGGTTAACTTTGATCTGTCCTTTTTATAGAATATATTGATCTTTAAAATATCGATTCACCGAGAAAACAGTTCTTGTAATCGATTAAAACCTTAATCTCGAATTTGACGTTATTTTGTATAAATACGATCATAGTAAATATATATATATATATATATTCGAGATCTTAGTTTCATTAGTATTAACTTAGAATATCACAAAACTTTTAAAAGGTAAATTTATAACAAACCAAAGATCTGTTTCCATTTACAAACTGTACGTTATGTACTTAATTTAAAAATTGCATAAGGAAAAAAAACATATATTAATACAATTGGCGGCCTTATCGCTCTGGGCGATCTCTTCCAAGCAACTTAGTATACATACTTCATGATCATCATCATACCAGCCATTAAAAGTCTACTGTTGGACATAGGCCTCCTCAAGACAGGCAATCGCAAAGCGCAGCTTTCGCGACAGGGAAGTTGCTGCCCATACCCGCCCTGTACATTTGAGCTGACTTTTTTGCATGGATATACAGCTATCTGTCGGTTCTAGAACCTTAATTACCTTTTACGACACCAGGTACATGAGGAGGTACTATTCTACTCTGCCGGTACCTCACCGCTAATACATACTTAATATAGAATCATTGAGAGTAATTGTATATGAATAGAAACTTACTCGATTGAGAAGACATGCTGGGCTGTTTGCTGCTCTTGCTTTGGTGGGGGGATGAGACCAAGCTGTTCAACGAGGCCAAACTGGACAGTGACTGCGAATGCATCGTAGACGGAGACGAGGTCTTCGGGAAACCGTATGATGATCCTGGAAGGGAAAGCAAGAGTTATGAGGATTCTTCAAAGGACAATGGCACTTTCAGTCTCTGGAAATGTTCAACTAAAGAGTTCAACTTCAAGATCGTACTGCTGTCGCAAAATTGCAGAGATAAATAAGAGAACAACTTATTAGATATATAAATTACTCATCAAGTGTTTACAATAATAAAATCCTAAGAACTCAGCGAATTCCACCCATTTCATTATAACAGCCATTGGAAGTCCACTGATAGACATAGGCCTCCCCAAGGAAGGGGGAATTTTGCCCATATTGCCGCGCTGGGCAAGCGTGTTGGCAATCGCAGAGCGCAGCTATCGCGACGTGGATGCTGCTACCCAACCCTGCCCTGTGCATTTGGGCTACACTCTTTAGAATGGATATACCGCGTTCAGTCGGTTCTGGTACCTTAGATGCCTCTTACGACACCTAGTACAGGGGGAGGTACTATTCTGATCTGCCTGTACCTCACGACAGAGCTAGCAATCCATCCTTACTTTATTCATAAATGACAAGCCGCAGCGGTAACCTCACTTGATTTGCAGCATTCCTGTTTGCTGGTAGAGATAGGAATGAGTGAGGTACCAATGTAGACTTTAGAAATGCAGAGATACCTTTGTATGAGGTCTACCTCAAGTATAATGGTTTGATTTTCGACGAACCTTATACTGTATACCTCTTACTGTACCAGGTGTCGTAAGAGGCAACTGTAATACAAGAACCGACAAATGGCGGTATATCTATCCAAAGCGGTGTAGCTCAAATGCAGGGCGGGTATGGGCAGGCGGGTAATATACCACGTATACACAATTCTGGACAAATTCCCGCTATCTTGGGTTTTAATCAAGCAAACGAGTCACGCCCGCTAGCTCTGCGAGAATTGTACTTGAAAAGCATGGAGGTTTCGAAACCTCAAGAGTTAAGAACAGGAGTAACAGCGCTCTAGGGCTCCTTTAAGGTACCAGGTATAAGCGGAACGCTTCAAGAGTTTTCTGTATTTACTAGAATCTGTCTCCATCATGGGACATTCAGCAGTAATGGTTGGTGCTGACGGTGACGGTATGTGACCTGCATCACTCCTCATTTATACAGTAGTTATACTACTGTGATTGAATTGGAAGAGTTTTATTATTATAGACTAGCTGTGCCCGCGACTTCGTCCGCGTGCATCAGTTTCTTTGGGCACCATACCTTTTCACTTTAACTTGTATAAACGTTGAATGTTATATTTATTTATATATACCAATCAATAGCCTAAATAATAAGTTGTAAGTTTTAGTTCTAACAATAGCGATACTTCTATACAACTTTTCATACCCCCTTTCGACCCCTTACAACTATTATGTCGAATGAAAATTTTTAAGGCTTTAGAATATATTTGTACCAAATCTCATTTAAATCAGTTCAGTAGTGTTTAGTCAGACAGAGAGAAACTTTTGGATATTAGTAAGGATTAACCTCTGATCACAAAATTCAAACTGGAGTATTGCTCTCCATTGCTGTAAGAAGAGTCTCTAACTACAGATCTTATAAGCCAACACAACATATCGTCGTTTAAGTACTAACACAGCGTAAATCAAAATGACTCTGCACAATTGGGAAAACATTGCTCACGTTTCATAAAATCATTTTAAAACTAATTGCTTATGCATTCAGTTGGTGCAAAATAGATTTCGTTTAAACAATACACGGTATAAAACGTTTACTGCAACGTTAGAAATGTAATATCGTGTTATCATTGAGCTTAATTATCAAGTTGCCAACTTTGACATGCGCGGTGTTAGAACTTATGTGACGATATGTCACACAACATAACGAGGTACAGTGAGGGCAATGCTCGGAATCTCTTTTGCGTAGTAGAGTCAAAGTTATTAATACAGCCCAGCGGATTAGCAAGTTAAAGTGGCAGTGAGCAGGGCACTTAGCACGCAGAATAGATGGCCGATAGAGTCGTAAGATTTCGATAGTCGAAATCTTCTTTACAATATACGTATACTGCGTTTTAGTTTTACAAACATTTTCAGACAATTTTCTTTCAATAAATTAGGTCAACAAACAGGCGAACAGTCCGCGTATTATTTATCACAAGGATATCACTAGCGCGTTGCCAACCTTGCGACTTAGATATGTCAACACCCATACATGTTACCCAGTAATTTCACTGCTTCTCTCACCCTTCAAACCGGACCACAGCAGTGCGAACGCTGCAGTTTAGCAATAGAAATGGTGAGTAAGGTACCAATTCAGTTGGCCTTTTGTATGAACGTATACCTCATGTATGTCCATATGGCATATGAATAGTAAATAGTGTGTAAATACACTAATGACATAGTCAAAATATATACATTGTTTAACCTTCCACAATATACTATTTAGGAGAATGTATTAAGAAAATGTTAGTCCGCATTCTCTTAATATCAAAACAATTTAATTGAGCACGCGATTTGGTGTTCAAACATATAATTTTTACATTAGCGAATAAGTTATAAGGGTACTTTTACTGGTGGACGATCTACGCAGCGATCACCGGTGCTTGGAGACCAAGACCAAGACCAATTACTTTTATTACCAGTTCGACAATCAAGCATACGATTCGCATGACTGCAGTTCAAAGATTGTATTATCACAAGGATATCACTAGCGCGTTGCAAACCTTGTGACTTGATGATATTGTGTTACATTGCACAGTGACTTCGCGTCTCTCACTCTTCAAGCCGGTACGCAGTAATGCGAACGCAGTAATACGCGACGACGAGTCTTGGTCTCCACTCCAGAAATACACAATCTAACTGCAATTTGTGAAGGAATTGGTCGTAAGTTGGTATATCAACGACTTCGGTCCATTCACGGATCTCCTCATTCCTGATGATGTCTAAGAGACTTCGCACATTTTCATCTCAATAGCCCGATGGACTACTTTGAGTTGGCTATTAGGGTTGCTGTCATGAGTCAACATTGACTGAAGACTTTCGATTTAAAACAAAATGGTAGATACATAATTAATTAAACTTCGCTAGGTTTGCAAAAGATTTTCAGTATTAATTCCCCAATGTCAAAAATAAGTACGAAAGTTAATGATTGCAATATGAACTGTTAAACGTAAGCAATAAAGTCGATAATCGTATTGCAAAAATCTCATCAAAGATAATACGAAGCAAGCGACATCCAAGTTAGTAATAGAAATGTGAACGATAACGCGTAAGCAGTAGGGTCGATAATTCGATATGCTATCGTTAATTCCCCAAACTTAAAAGGAGCAAGCTGCCCGGGTTAGTTGATACAAATCTGAACCGTATTACGTAAGCATTAAGAGTCGATACGTGCCCCACTCACTCATGTTCGGCTGTGCGTTGCTGCCGCTTGTCGACGGACTCTTCTCTTTGGTCGAGGCGCTAGATGACGTGCTGCTGCGGCCGGACCTGGAAATATCACCCTTGTTACTATGTATTAAAGTTGTTTATAAAATAATAAAAAATTGGACGTTTATTGCTTTCCGGAAATAAATGTTGCTAAAGAGCTGGCTTGCGAGGAAACTGGAGTGCACCTTGACCTAATGGAAAATTCTGAATCAAATCTTATGTATCATCTGTTATAGTAGTATAGCATGATTCATTAATAATTGTGATTTTAATGTCTATATGCGTCTATCATATATGGTGCCTATAAGAACAGGCTAGACCTAGTTTAGGTACCTAAGTATCAAAATGTATTTTAGTTTAAGTTACCTTTGGTTGTTGAATAAAGTTATTATTATTATATATCATTATATAAACTTCTGTATAAGATCCATTTTCGGTTTACGTAAGTTCGATCATATGTCCAACTTTCGTACTAAGCTCAAATGGCTAACTATTCGACTTCGCAGGTACGTTCATGTCGTCCCTTTGCTATACAAGCTATTGTTCTGTCCTTTCCCTCCTATTTATCTTAAAAGTCGCTGTGTGTTCCTTGGGGGCAGCCATGAAAAATCCCTAAGAACGTCAGAGAATTTATCACTCAAAATGCCTCCGCATTCCACAAGCTTCTATAGCAAATCCTTTACAGTTCGAGCTGTTCGTTTGTGGAATGCGCTCTCCCTTAAAGTGAGATCTGGTCGTTCTTTTGCTATTTTTAAGAGAATGGTGAAGGAGTGGCTTACTTTTTGATTCTGTCACTTGCCTTGTTCTGTAACTTTATCTTTTATACATCTTTGAATGTATGTGTATTATATGTATATGTTTGTTTATTATTATGTATGTATGTACTAAATTCAACTCTAAAATTAAACTCTAATTTCCACCAGCTTCAACATTATTTCTATCCAAAGGTTGACTGTATGAAATTGCATTTAGCGATAAGGCCGCCTCTTGTACCTACTATTCCATATTTTTGTGATGTTCTTGTGTTGTTTTCATTAATAGTACAATAAAGAGTATATTATTATTATACCCATGATTGCTTTCAACACCAACCAAGTGCCCTTTCTATATAATGTTAGTTCTTAATTCACTCGTGAGAAAATATCTTATTGTTTTAAGTAGGCCTAGTATTTTTGAATCGTCTACACAAATAATATTTTATTACAACATTGCTCAACAGACCGTAATAGGGTAATATACCAAGTAAGGGTCAGACAGTGTTGGTGATTTTCACATCATCTCATGCATCAACCTGACTCCGTGATAAGTTTACTTAATAGACTTATGTACAGGCAACAAACGAATCATAAATATAGCACTTCACACCCAGACACAGAGCAAACATAAATATTATCATATACATATTTGTCTTGATTGGGGATGGAACCCACGACCTTTGGCGCACTAGGATCACTACAGATCCGTTAAGCCCAAACAGAAATATTATAGAACTATTTCTGCAGAAGCTATCCGATCCGGTTTTAAAGGAAGTCAGTCTCTGGTCTCTCTTGGACCAACCACGTCAGATTAAAATAAATCTCAGCACCTTTCGCTCCTCCCGGGCTGCTTGGCCGGTTTCTGAGGCTGCTTCAACCCTGCAGCTGATAGCGCTGACAGAGCCGAATATGGATCAGCCATTGGCGGGAAGTTGAGTCCCGACGCCTGGAACCGCGCGAGGTAGTCCTGGGCAGCTAGATGGGACGCCATCGACCACCATGCTGCAGCTGAAAAAGAAGGATAGGTTAGTACCATACTTGTTGGGGTAGACGTAGGGTACCGGCAGAATAGAATAGTACCTGCCCCAGTACCAGGTGTCGTTAGAGGCAACTGAGGTACCAGTATCGACAAATGGCGATATATCCACCAGAAACAGCATAACTGAAATGCACATGGCAGGGAATGGGCAGCAGCATCTTTATTGTGAAAGTTACGATCTGCAATTGCCGACACTTGCCCCGCGCGGTAATTATGGGCAAAATTCCCCCTGTCTTGGGGAGGTCTGTTTCCAACAGTGGATATTTAAATGACTTATATACTGATACTTGTTATTTATTTTTTATAGTGGCTCGTGTTATGAACCTACAATAAATTTAGTTTTATGGTAGGCCTAACTTCCCAATTCTGTGAGACTAGCTTTTCCGCGGCTACTATCACAATCATCATACCAGCCATTGGAAGTCCACTGATGGATACAGGCCACCCTAAGAACAGGGGAATTCCACGCTGGGCAAGCGTGTTAACAATCGCAGAGCGCAGCGTTTCCAACGCGGGATGCCGCTGCCTATCCTATATATATGTGCATTTAAGCCACACTGTTTTGGATGGATATACGATACCCGTTAAAGAGGAAGCTTCTATTCTACTCTGCCGGTACCTCATGGCTTAACGGCGTATCACAGTCACACTTATTTTTTCAAAATTAATGTCTAGAACTAAACTTATCTCAGGCTTCAGACAGGATTCGAACCTGCATCTTTCTCTTTCCGGGATATATATATATATATATCCTTAATAATAATATAAATGTGAAAGTAACTCTATCTGTCTGTTTATTACGCTTTCCCGCTTAAACCTCTTAACCGATTTTGATGAAATTTGGCACAGACAATCTTTACACCCTGAGAAAGGACATAGCCTATTTTTTAATTCGAAATAAGGGTTGTAAGGGGTCGAAAAGGGGAATGAAAAGTATGGAAGTATCGCTATTTTTAGAGCTAGGAAATTGAAACTTATTTTTCAGGATATTCATTCGATATAAAAAAACATGACATTCAAAGTTTATATTAGTTAAGGTAAAGAGGCATGGTACCAAAAAAACTATTCCACGCGGACGAAGTCGCGGGCACAGCTAGTATCATTTAATACAGTCGCTTACCATTGTCTGTATATCCTTATGTATGCTTCAATCTTTAAAACTACGGAACGGATTTAGATGCAGTTTTTTTAATAGATAGAATGATTTAAGATAAAAGTTTACATGTTTTTATATAAATGCATAATATAGAAGAATCTCATTCATAATTATAGAATTTTCTAACGCGATGTCGTAAATAAACACATTTTTTGCGATAACAACGCAATAGTTGACTGTAACCGACGAGATAGATAAAAAAAATTACTATGACACCTTCAGAAGGTCTACAAAAGAAGTCCCAGGTAGTATGACTTTTTCTTAGGGATAACTAACAATAACATTTTTTTTATGTTCATAGCATTTGCGCAAAGCCGGGGCTTGTCGCCAGTAAAACCAATCTCTTCAAGTTTAAAGACGGAATTTTTTATTTGCATCATATAATGTAGTCAAACTTCATCGCGTGCCTACAACAAAAATAGTTTCTTACTTTGGCAACTCCACCATGAAAAAGTAACACACGTATCCATCTGTCAGAATTGTGAGAAGGATTTCCTGTACCACGATACCATCGAATTTTTCATAACCAACTCACTTGCAGCGGGATGCAAGCCGAGCGACGCGGCCTGATTAGCCGCGACCCCGAGCGTGGTAGGGGGTGGGTATCGTCCTCCGAAGCCGAAGAGCGCCGCCTGCGCTTGCGCCTGTGCCTGCGCCTGTGCCGCCGCGCCGCCGCCCGCCGTGCCATCTCGACCCCAGTAAGCTGTAAATATTAAGGATAACGTCACCACAGTATTTAAAGTCATCCCTTAGCCATATTTATTTTTTGTATAAGAAATAATATAAACTTGAACACATTATTTCTTCAAATCTAACAACCTATTACAAATATACATAACTATTGTTTAAAGGTATGGTAGTGAATGTTGGATATGGCAGCAGCAAACGAGTAGAATAAAAATGCTGCTGAAATGAAAGCACTTCGAAGTATGTATGGTGTGAGTTTGAGAGATAGATTAAAGAATAGTGTTATAAGAGATCGATGTGGTGTTAAAGATGATGTTGTGACAACAATAGAGATAGGAATGTTGAGATGGTTTGGACATGTAGAAAGGATGAATGAAAGTAGAATAAATGCACTAATATATAGAGTGGAAGTGAATGGAAGAGTTGGAATAAAATGACCTAGACGAACGTATTTTAACCAGATATAAGTGGTATGATAAAGTAAAGAAGGGCTAGGTCAGAAGTACAATAAATAGATGAGCGTGTATGAAAGGACTAATGCGAGTAAGGGAAGCGAGAGAGGTGTGCCAAGATCGTAACAAGTGGTGATCCATAGTCTCTGCCTACCCCGATGGGACACAGGCGTGATGTATGTATGTGTAAGATACAGGTTTTGTAAGCAAGAAAATCGTATACAACAATTAATCTAAACATAATCGAATTTTTATTCCTTACAATATCATTGTAAACTTTTAATCTATGTGAGCATACCAAATCATTATGTTCCATAAAATTCTGCAGGTGGGATGATTTGCTGACACATTATTATTGGAGAATTGAATAGGTCATAGGTGAACGAATAGAACGATTGCGGATTTTATATAGTACTCTATGCAACAAAAAACTGTCGAAAATACCATATACTAATATAAAAAATGGGATCGTGTATTTGTGTGTTTTGTTTGTCCGTCTTTTACGGCAAAACGGGGCGACAAATTGACGTGACTTGTGATTTTATAAGTGGAAATAATTTAAGGGGTGGGGAATTTTCAAAAATCCTTTCTAAGTGCTTCCCAACGTTTAAAAAGGTTGCAACGTTGTGCAAAATCTCAAGTTTGTAACCTTTATAGTTTAAGCCTTGCGTTGATAAGGCAGTCAAGCTTCTCCTTTTATATTTTTATAATAAACTAGCTGTGCCCGCGACTTCGTCCGCGTGGAATAGTTTTTTTTTTTGGGTACCATACCTCTTTACTTTAACTTATATAAACTTTGAATGTCGTGTTTATTTATATCGAATCAATGGCCTGAAAAATAAGTTTCAAGTTTCTAGCTCTAAAAATCGCGATACTTCCATACAACTTTTCATCCCCCTTTTCGACTCCTTACAACCCTTATTTCGAATAAAAAAATAGGCTATGTCCTTTCTCAGGGTCTAAAGATTGTGTACCAAATTTCATCAAAATCGGTTGAGAGGCTTAAGCGAGAAAGCGTAGCAGACAGACAGACAGAGTTACTTTCTCATTTACAATTTTAGTAAGGATTCCAAGATAAGTAAGCTTTGGTGTTACAGACATCATCAGACACAGTACAAACACATCTTATAAATATTTATGACACTTGCGCTCAAGATACGATCACTACCATTTGCGCCATCGGGTTTTTCACTATATGACAATGATAAATATTGAAATGGAGTGCGTCTTTGTTCTCCTAGCCTGTATCCTGATATAGAAAACATACAAAATGCAAGCAACAACCCAAAAACCAAATAAGACAAGCATTATTGCTAAAACTTCTGTGAGGTACTGGCAGAGTGGAATAATAATACGCCGACAGATGGCGGTAAATCCATCCGAAACAGTGCAGCTCAAATGCAAAGGTCGGGGATGGGCACCAGCTTGCCCGTCCCGAGAGCTGCGCTCTGCGATTGCCAACAGCCTAGTATAGCGCGGCATAATGGGCAATATTCCCACTTTCTTGGGGAAGCCTAAATCTAGCAGTGGACTTCCAACGGTTGATATGATGTTGATGAAAACTGGCTGAAGATGAAATCATATCAGCCATATAGTGTCAATTGTTGGAAATTTGTTCTCTAAAATCTTCGTGGGATTCCGGAAAAGTACAATAGTCCATTCCTTGTACCAGGTGTCGTTATAAGCTACTGAGGAACCGACAGATGACGGTATATCCATCCAAAACAGTGGCTCCCAAATTTACAGAGCGGGGATGAGCAGCAGCATCCCCGTTGCGAAAGCACCGCTCTGCGATTGCCAACACGATTGCCCAGCGCGGCAATTATGGGTGATATTCCCCTATTCTTGGGGAAGTCATGTCCAGCAGTGGAATTCTAATGGTTGATATGATGAAGTATACATAGACAGCGGAAAGCGACTATGTTTTATGATATGTAGTGATTATTCTCACCAAAACAGGTACCATGCGGGTGGAACCGCGTGGCGATGTTTGTTCGTAAAATAACAGAAGTCTAACGGAACATTGAGCTTGGTTAAATAATATTATAAATATTACTCTCGCTCGCTTTGTTCATTTTTAAAGATTAATTCTATTTGCAATAATCATACCGCACGCACAGATAAAGACCGCATCAAACCAAAAAGTTGCGCGCAACAAAATATAAAATTAAAAATACTTAACAACCATATGAGCACGCATTCTGTAAATTCTGTCTTAATATTACATAAAAAAAAAGTTTTATATTGTCTTAGACTGTTTATGTACACCGCGAGGTACCGGCAAAGTAATATAAATAAATAAAAATATATAAATAAATACCTCCCCCTGTACCAGGTATCGTAAGAGGCGACTAAGGTACCGAAACACACAGATGGCGCTATATGCATCCCAATCGCAAAATCTGCGCTCTGCGATCACCAACTCGCTTGCCCAGCGCGGCAATTATGGGTAAAATTCCCCCTTTCTTGGGGAGGCCTGTGTCCAGTTGTGGAATTCCAATGGCTCATATGATGATGATGATTTATATACGCGGCAAAAAATAGACATATTGTGTATCACAAAGCATTAGAACAATAAATATATTATTATTTCTTAATTATACCAACTCAAATAAAATAGTCAATGTTAAGACAGGACAACATCGGGTCAGCTAGTAAATAATAAAAGTGGCATAAGTTACTTCTTTTCACATCAGCTATCTACCAGTAAAAGTCCCATTAAAATGGGTCCTGCCGTTTCGGAGCTTACTTCAAACAAACAGGCAAAAAAACGTTTTCTAAGTACCGTACCTCTTTTAAAATGCTTTTTTATGATATTACAAATTTTAAACATATCTGCAATACTAAATATTACCGTCTGTTGGCGATATAGCCTTAGTCACTGGATTCCTTAATTTGAGTTACTGAAACTTGCCGAAAATCATTCTAATAAATGTAAAATTAGCCGTGAGTACCTCTACCTGTACCAGATGTCGTAAAAGGTGACTAATGTACCACAAATGGTAAAGTGCAGCACAAATACACAAGACGGGGATCGGCAGCAGCATCCCCGTCGCGAAAACTGCGCTCTGCTATTACCAATAATAATTATAACTGGCAAAATTCCCCCTATCTTTAGGAGGCATATATCCAGCAGTGGACTACTGATGGATGGTACCATCTGCGCCATAACTGTAGTACTAATATAATTTACTTAACCAATGCAGACATTGTTGTTCCGGTTCGAAGGGTGTGGGCAGCAGTGAATTCACTCGCTAAATGTGACGTCATACCTTCACGTCACTAAGTTGAGGTCATGCTGGTTTATTTTTAATATTTCTATGACTAAGTCAGCCAACGATAACAAGCTTCACCGACTATACACGCTCGAGTCATCACAAAGATATCACTAGCGACAATCTTATGTCATGAAGATATTACACAATCACACTATCCCATTACCAAGTAATTTCACTTTTTATTTAATAGACCAAGTTAGGGCATACATTACACGCTCGAATCATTACAAGGATACAAATGATATCACACTAGCGCCTTCCGACCTTGTGACTTGAAGATATTATGTTATATTACCAAGTAATTTCATTTTTTTAATAAACCATGTCATGGCATACTTTACAGCACAAAGGATATCGCACTAGCGCCATGCCGACCTTGTGACTTGAAGATATTATATCACATTACCCAGTAATTTCAATGCCTCTCTAACCGGTACACAGCAATACGAAGACTGCTGTTTGGTGGAAGAAACAGGAGAGAGTAAGGCACACGCTTGCCTAGTGCGGCAATTATAAACAAAATTCCCCCTTTTTTGGGGAGGTTTATAACTAGCAGTGGACTTTCAATCGCTGTAATCATGATTATGGGGCACTAATGCAGACGACCTTTCTATAAGATCTAGCTTTAGTAAAATCTTTTTTATTTCTAATGAGTTGATATAGTACGAACGTAAAATTTTTATAACCACCAAGTTCTCACAGTTTTCTAGTGTGCGTAATAAACCTGCAGTAAACTTAGTGTTTAAACTCGCCTGGTGTCAAACTAATTTATTTGTTTAAATAATTCATTATGTCGGGTCATCAGGGTCATAGATTAATAGAGCTTGTACTATGAGTATTGTATTAAAACATTTTATGATTATAAAGCTACTTAAAAAATGTTAAAAATGTACAACACTTTTACTAGTATTTTATTTTATTTATTTAACTTTATTGCACAAAATGTTACAAAATGTACAAATGGCGGACTTAATGCCAGATGGCATTATCTCCCAGTCAACCATTACACAAAACTGAAAAATATATAATATGTATGTATGTATAAAAATATATATATATAGTGGTGCAGGCAATATATATATATATATATATATATATAAAATAAATAAACGTGGCCTGCATATTTGTATAAATAAACGCAATAAATGCATATGATATAAATATATATGTATACATATATATAAAATAACGTAGTATGTACATATATAGCTCGAGTTACCCCTTCAGGGTCGAAGTAACTCTTTACTGTACCTATCAAAATAACGGTCGAAGTTGGTACATTGACCGCTCTTCAGCATATCAGCCATAATACGTCCACTGCTGGACATAGGCCTTCCCAAGTAATTTCCAATAGGATCGGTTGTATGCGGCCTGTGTGCAAGGTGATCCTGCGGTTCTAGTCAGATCGTCTATACATCTTGCGGGTAGACGCCCTACGCTGCGCTTGCCGGTACGTTGTTTCCATTCCAGAACCTTACGACTCCTTCGACCATCGGTTCTACCAAATGCCCTGCCCACTGCCACTTCAACTTACTAATCCACCATACAATGTCGGTAACTTTGGTTCTGTTACGAATCTTCTCATTCCTGATTCGATCGCGCAAAGAAACTCCGAGCATTGCCCTCTTAATGTACTATAAATAGTAAATTACAAAAGAATTCGTGAAATAAACAAACGCTAGCCTTAATCCATCAGGGATCAGAATCCCCGTTGGCAAGACAAAGAGATGCAACATTTTATGACCATACGTAGGGTTGTCAAATCTCACACATCACCTCATACGACGGGCCCGATGGGGCAGATGGTGGTGATCATGTCTTGTGCGCCAATGGTTATGGATTTGATCCCCATCCAGGATAAATATTTATAAGATGATTTTTGGTTTAGTTCTGTGTCTGGGTGATAAATAAATGTAGTTAAGTTTTTAAATTTATGATTCGGAGTCCGATCAATGTATGAGAATTTATTACTATTATACATTGACTTCGATTTTATGATAAGTCGCTTAAAGCACTTGTGTTACGGACATCAGGCAACAGCTATTTGTTTGCTCCGTGTGTCTGTGTTGGCAATCATAGAGCGTAGCTTTACGACGGGCACGCTGCTGTCCATGCGTGCATTTGATCGAACTGTTTCCAATGGATATACCTTAATTGCCTATGACGACACCTGGTACAGGGAGGTACTATTCTGCTCTGCCGGTACCTTACGCGACATAAATATAAGGATAAATTATAGCAAATTTTATTTATTGATAATGTAACTTTTCAATAATGAAAAAAATGTTCAATTTTTTTATTTTAAATGTAACAAATAATTAATACTTGAATTTTTATAATATTAGTATAGATAAATCGTATAAAAGAATAAAGAGTGTACTTCTAACAAAAAATATAAAAGCTGTTGCTAACTGACCCGACAAACGTTCTCCTGTCTTTAATATATACCTATATTTATCAGAAAATATTGTAAATATAAATTGAAATATAAACTATCATATCTCTGGGTATTAAGTACTAAAAAGACATTACTGTTCAGTTTTAAGACAAAGATTTTGTAAGCGCCGTCTCTGATGGAGGTTTCGTCAACCAGACCAGGGTGACACGGCACCTTCATCACCAACAATTTTTCTTGCAGGCTCTTTTCTGGTGAATCGCGTAATGAGTTTGCAGTAAACTTAGTTATAAGACCCGTCCAATAACGAAAGTCAAGTCCGACGATAAGCTTGCTTTGATGCAGACAGACAGACAGATTTGATATTTGACTATCTGCGCATCGTTAAGTCAGAAATATTATTGTTTATTTATTTGTTTTTTTTTTGACTAAACAAAATTGCCTGTAGATAGGCTTAATTCAATAAAATATATTTAAATTTTGATCATTTGGATTTTTCCAATTGTAAAAAAATATTTAAAATCGGTGCGGAAGATTAGAAGTTCATCCTGGTCAAACACCGTGATACGTAATTTCCATATATGTAGAGACATGTTTTTGTAGCTATACATTGACATCCCTAACCGTGTCTGACATGGCTAACCATTCCTCAGAACAGTTCTCTACGCGTTTATACCAATGCTTCGGAACCATTGACGCTGTTCGCATGTACTACACCCATTACGTCTCTTACAATCCTTCCTTCGAATTTGAACTTTAATTTCACAGTAATAAGGAAACTCTAAAAGCATTAACGCGCGCGCACTCAGAGGTCACTGCCCCCCACACCCAGAGACTACCGACTAAAATACATTTACAGTTGCAACGCCCTTACCACCTGGCATTAAAGTCTAATGTCGTAGTATACATGTTGTGTAAATTTGTCTGTTAAATGTATTTATTACATTGTTATGAGGTAGGCGCGATGATTCTTTTTACACGAAATCTGGAACGACAGATTTACGTTCCATTCCATTACATATGCATAACGTGAACTCTAATCGACATAAAATTACGTTCCTTTTTACGCAAAACACATAATAATTTTGCTAAGTTGGTAGTTTGTAACAATGTAGCGTTGTTGCATAAAAAGTGGTATATTCCTCATTCGAATATAGTCCTAAATACTTCTAGAATAGAGTTTATGTGATAATTGGTTTGGAAAACTGAAGTTGATGCAATAGTAATTTGTCTTCGTCAATATTGGTAAGCCGTTGGCATTCTCGCCAGGTCTGATGATGTGTTGATTTGTGAATGTTGGTGTACAGTACGGGGCTTATTCGATTTTATTAATCTACTCATTTCATTTATCGTGGAGTTTCAAAGTAGACTAGTGCTAAGTACTAGGTGTCGTATAAAACGAAGGTTATTTCAAAACCAACAAATGACATTTTTTATATCATCATATCAGCCAAAAGACGCCCACTGTGGGACAGAGCCCCCCCCCCCCCCACAAGTAATATCTAATAGGACCGATTATATGCGGCCTGTGTGCAAGGCGATCCTGCGGTTTTGGTCAGATCGTCTATACATCTTGCGGGTGGACGCTCTACGTTGCGCTTGCTGGTACGTGGTCCCCATTCCAGATCCTTACGACTCCATTGGCCATCAGTTCTGCGTACCAAATGCCCTGCCCACTGCCACTATATATATACATACATACACATATAAATATATATATTTTAATTAGCGTAGTTCAATTGCAACATGACGGGAATGACCAATAAAATACCCTGTCGCTTTGCCACCAGTTCTATCCTGGGTGGTAATTATGGTGAATACTAAATGATAAACTAATTTTTAAACAAATTCCTTGGTAGGGCGAAGGTATGTCCAATGGTAACCACCATCATAGATTGCATATTATTTTTTGTTATGAAGTCAGCAAACAAGCATACAATACGCTTGATGATAAACAGAACCGAAGCCTTGTCAGCCAACTGAAGATACAATGTCACATTAATTTCACTGCCTCTCTCACCCATCAAACCGGAACACAGCAATGCTACCACAGCTATTTGGCGGTAGAAATAGGTGAGAGTGAGGTACAAATGCAGGTGAACTTTGAAAGAGGTAAAAAGTACTCGTCCCTACCCTGTTGCATTTGAGCTACGCTATTTACGGATATACCGCCATCTGTCGGATCCGGTACCTCCGTCGCCTTTTAAACACCTATTACAAGAGGTACTTCAACTCTGCCGGTACTAAACAGCTTATGTGCTTACATAATATACTGAAATTTAATTGATGCTAATAAATACGGGCATGTCGATCGGATTAGTTTTACACGATTTCTTTTATTTTACATAATCGATTACGAATGTGTGTGTCGACGCGTGACCGTTTCTCGATTATCTCGATCATGCACTTGCGACTGATATCCATTATGGATGAGTGACCTTGAGTTTGTTGGGTTTAAGGTCAAACGTGTATGTTTTTCAACTTTAGAGGTTTTTCAATAATTGCTCTCTCACTGTTTGACGGAAGAAGCGACATAATTACCTTCAGATTTTGTATGTTGAGTTGAACTGAAGGAAACGTAATACATATCCAGTGTTTTGTTATCATCATCGTTATACCGACCGTTAAAAGTCCACTGTTGGACATAGGCCTCCCCAAGAAAGGGGATATGTTGCCATAATTGCCGCGCTGGGCAAGCGTGTTGGCAATCGCAGAACGCATCTTTCGCGACAAGGAAGCTGCTGCCCATCCCCGCCCTGTACATTTGAGGTGACTTTTTTCCATCTTTCGATTCTGTTACCTTAGTCGCCTCTGACGACACCTGGTACGGGAGAGGTACTATTCTACTGTGCCGGTACCTCACGGCTAGTGTTTTGTTTATGCAAAAAACAATTTTCTTTTTTGTACAAACAAATATACATATTTTTTTAAAATCAGGATATAGGCATACGGTCTGCTTGTTGATAAACGTGGCGGCAGCCTATAGACACTCGTGTCATCACAACGATATCACTAGAGCGTTGCCAGTCTTGTGCACATTGCTATTTGTCAGTAGAAATAGGTGAGTGAGGTTCCAATGCAGACCTCAAATAAATTCTTGCAAATATAAATATATATTTATTAGTAGTAATAATATAAGTTTAGTAAGTAAGTAACATAACGGATTATGTTGTACTACTTCAATAATAAACGAGCGTGTATGAAAGGACTAATGCGAGTAAGGGAAGCGAGAGACGTATACCAAGATCGTAACAAGTAGAGATCCATTGTGTCTCTCTACCCTGAGGGGATTCAGGTGTGGTGTATGTATATTTTTTTACTTTACTTTAAAAGTATCTGTCAAGACCCTCTTTCTGGGGAAATAATGGTGGTATTAAGTAGATATTAAAATCTTTCATTATATCCATCCGGAACAGTGCAGCTTAACAAATGCACAGGGCGGGGATGGGCAGCAGCATCCCCTCGCGAAAGCTGCGCTCTGCGATTGTTAACACGCTTGACTAGCACGACGATTATGGGCAAAAATCCTCCTTTCTTGGAGAGGCCTATGTCCAGCTGTGGACTTTCAATGGCTGGTATGATGATGATGATAATTGTTTGGACGGGCCCGATATCGCATTCCGTAGTGTCCCTTATGTTCCAGAAATCGTGATCCATCCCCATACCGGACAAATATGTGATGAATATTTGTTCTGTGCCTGGGTGTTATATATATACGTGTTTGTGTTACGTTTGTGATTCGTCCGTTGTCTAATCTAATAATATGAAAAAGTTGAAACAACCAAAACATCTTAGAATGCCGCACTGTTATCTCTACCATGGAGTCTCTACGTGTTTATTTTGAGAACCAGTGTACTCACCACCAAACAGCCCAGCGGCGTCGAGTAGCCCGTCGGGCGGGGCGGGCGGCTTGCCCGCCTCGGCGCCCTCGCCGTTCTCCTTATCCATACCACGTCTGGAACAAATAAACGCTTATTAGTTTGCTTTCATAAGTGTGCTAGTGCCTCTCAAACTGACAGGGGTAAGCCCCTGATTTTGTTATATAAAACGAAGTAATAGAAATGTTAGGTTAATTATAAATCGAACTTGTCATTCAAACTTATAAATATTGTTTTTTCACTTATATCTATATATATATAAAAGGAGAAGCTGATTTTCTGACTGACTGACTGATATATCAACGCAGGGCGTAAACTACCTATAAGTGTTGAAAATGAAAATTTTTCCACTGCAGTTTCTTTTATAACGAAGGGGGCGGAAGAGAAAGGATTTTTGAAAATGCGCCCCCTAAGTGGGGACAACGGGAGTGCAAAGTTAGTATGAAGCTCCGATAAAAGTCCTTAATTGAAAATCCAGAAACAAGTGTTACCCACCCCCTTAAGGGATGATATTCAAAATATATATATGTCGAAAGTATACATAAGCTGATTAATTAACTGACTCCCATATCAACGCAGGGCCTAAATTATAAGGATTAGAAACTTGAAATTTTGCACAAGATATCCTTTTATAACGTAAGGGAGAACTAAGTAAGTATAATTGAAAATTCATCCCCTAAAGGTTTAAAACGGTTTTGCAAAGTTAATATACATAATACTTTGTTGTTTGTGTAGTTATTAAATGAAATTCAGTTTAAAGCTTCTTCATTAAAAGTCATGAAACACGTGCAATTTTTTTATCGTAAATCATTCCTGAGTATGAAAAAGGATTTGCACCTTCTGTTCTGCATAAGGGATGATTTAAGACGCAATTAATTACCAATAATAATAACTGATATCATTGATAAGACATGGTTGGATTTCATACAAACGTCGTCTGCATTGGTACCTCACTCTCACCTATTTCTACCGCCTAATAAGCAAGTGTTCGCATTGATGTGTTCCGAGTTGAAGAGTGAGAGAGGCAGTGAATTATCTGTGATATAATATCATCAAGTCACAAGGGCAACACGCTATTGATAGCCTTGTGATATTGCGAGCATCTATAGGCTGCAGTGGCGCTTACTACGCGGACTGTATGCTTGTTTATCGAACTGGTCCAATAAAAGGATTAAAATTAGCCACGAATTACGCTTAGTTACTACAAAAGACACAAACAATATAATGCTTTACGCCTACAGTACGGTTTTGGTGGGCGGGTGGGGGAGCCGGCTTGAATGAGTCGCCACCCTCGCGGATGAATGAAGTTTTTTTCCTAATGAGTGTACCTTTTGTATGCCATCTCGTATGTAATATATATGTCGAAAATATATGTTTATTGTGTTTTTAAAATTTGTAATGACATTTATTGTAATAATAAAAAATAGTACTTAGGTCAAAATTTTATGTAAAAAACTAGTTGTGCCCGCGACTTCGTCCGCGTGGAATAGGTACCTAATTTGGGTAGCATACTCTCCTTAAAACGTTTATTTTTTTTGCCCGTTTTCACCATATTTTTGATTGATGCTCCGCTTCTAATATCATTGCGTGATGCTATATAGCCTTAGTTACTCCTAGTTATATCAGCTATCTGCCAGTGAAAGTATAATAATAATAATAATAATAATAATAATAATTTCCCACAACATCTCAAACATTGACCTGACTCCGTGGTAAGTCGCTTAAAGCACTTGTGTTACGGACGCCAGACAACAGAGGAATCACAAATATACTACTTAAATACATATTATCATCAGAATAGGATCATACGTTTCAGAGTATGCCTCAAAAAAATAGACAGACAAAAATGTAATTTTTTTATTTATTTGTGCCGTGTATACGTTAATGCATTAAGTAAAAGCAGTTATTTTAATATTACAAACAAAAACTCAAATTTTTTATGTGTAAGCAACTGTACTATATATTATATATCTGCATAATTATATTGTAGATAATTAATTCACACAATATACAGTGTTGATAATTATAGCTTGCTTTCTAAACAAAGAAACATTGAATAAATTGTAAGTTTAATTAACAAAACAAAACAAAACCTTTTTACGTAGGTGTTAATTAAATAAAATATGGTTGAACAATTTAAGGACTAATTCTAAATATATAATACATTTTTTACAGACTTATTCTGTAAAAAAATGGGGCAAAATATTGCTGCAAAAATCCTTGAATGAACTTTTTTTCACTATCTTAGCATTTCAAGGTTACCAGGATAATGCAATAAGGAAACGCCACCCCACCCGCCCACTCTCAGCTGATTCCCCCCCTGCGGTAGGGATGTCCGAAGTCTTATCGATATGTGACATGCGTTTATATCGATAACACTGCACTTCTTACAAGCAATAAATTTAAATAATAATAATAATTTCCCACAACATCTCATACACTGAACTGATTCCGTGATAAGTCGCTTAAAGCACTTATGTAACGGACATCAGACAACAGAAAAATCACAAATATACTACTTAAATACATATTTTTCACACCTAGGCATAGAACAATCGATGGAGCACACGACCTTTGCCGCGTAAGACAGGATCACGATCTGCTCCATTGGGCCCGTAACTCGTTAAAATCATGTATGGACGTTCGCCACTCAATCACAGAAAAAAACTTAATGAGTCGTTTGACTAGAACATATTAATAATAATGCTATAATATATGATATAATATAAGCTTAAATTTATATACATACGCAGACGAATTAGTATACCAATACATAGGTAGACTAACAAAAGCTGTCACAACGAAGTGAGCGTTCAGCGTCAGCCTACATTTCCCGCCAAAAATTTTCATTACTAAATAATGGCACATAGCCTCTAAACTATGTCAGTTGTTACACTTTCAAAGTTAGAAACGGATCATGGCGTTAACATGTTGGGTTACATGACATGCTATCTTATACGCCAATGGTCGTGGATTGATCTCCACCCAAGACATCCTTACTAATATTATAAATGTGAAAGTAACTCTGTTTGTCTGTCTGTCTGTTACGCTTTCCCGCTTAAACCTCTCAACCGATTTTTATGAAATTTAGCACAGACAATCTTTATAGCTTGAGAAAGGACATAGCCTATTTTTTTAATTCGAAATAAGGGTTATAAGGGGTCGAAAAGGGGGATGAAATTTCGTATGGAAGTATCGCTATTTTTAGAGCTAGAATCTTATTTTTAGGCCATTCATTCGATATAAATAAACATGACATTCAAAGTTTATATAAGTTAAGGTAAGGTATGGTACCCAAAAAAACTATTCCATGCGGACGAAGTGCGAGCACAGCTAGTACATTTAAATGATTATATTTAACTTTTTTCTGTGTCTGGGTGTTCACAATATATATTTTCGTATTACACTTGTGATTCCTCTATTGTCATACCTCCTACCCCATACTTCAGAACCAGGTCAATGTAATGTCCTATGTGAATATGCCGACAAGCCGTGAACTACCAGATGTCGTAAGAACTGACTGTAGGCGCCATATTCATTCAAATCAGTGTAGCTCAAATGCACACGGCGGGGATGCGCAGTAACATCCTCATCGCAAAGCGCGGCATTTATGGGCAAAATTGCCCAATTATAATATTAATAATATTTTTTTACAAAATTTATTTTGAACAGTCGCCAGAAAAGCGACCGATTGTAAAACGGAAATAATAATATTTACATCATCATGTCAGCCATTATAAGTCCACTGTTGGACATAGACCTCCCCAACAAAGTGGGAATTCGCCTATAATTGCCACGCTGGGCAAGCGTGGTGTCAATCGCATAGCTTAGGTTCGCAACGGGGTTGCTGCTGCTCATCCCCGTCTTGTGCATTTGAACTACACTGTTTTGGTTGGATATACCGCAGTCTACCGGTTCTGGTACTTTAGTCGTCTCTTATGACACCTGGTGCAGTGGGAACCGGAACACAGTAAACACAACACTGCTATTCGGCGGTAGAAATAGGTGAGACTGAGATACACTGAGGTACAATGAAGACCACCTATTGTCGTCGGATAATGTGTACATATCATCATCGTCATCATCATCATCATCATAATCATCATACCAGCCATTGAAAGTCCGCTGCTGGACATAGGCCTCCCCAAGAAAAGAGGAATTTTGCTCATAATTGTCGCGCTAGGCAAGCTTGTTGGCAATCGCAGAAAGCGGCTTTCGCGACGGGGATGCTGCTGCCCATCCCCGACCTGTTCATTGGGCCTCACTGTTTCGAGTGGCTATACCGCTATCTATCGGATCCTCAGTCACCTCTTAAGACACCAGGTACAAAGGGAGGTATCGTTAAGACCAACCTAGAATGAAGACGAGAAACCATTAAAATGATTTTGAAACTCGACAGTTTTACAGCTGTCATTATAATCAAGGTATGTAAGTATGAAAGACTATATAATAGCGCTTGATGCATCCCAGGCACACAATTAGCATTTCAATTAATCAAAGGAAATTCTTAGTTTGCGTAAGTATATTATTTTTGAAATAACAAATCACGTTGTTAATTTTAATTATTTTTTATATTTAATTGATTTTTGACATTATATTTTGGTTCGGAAATTTTATTCTATTTTCTATTAACATTTTTTTTACGTATACTATACGATATATAAGTTTTTATGTAATTTTGTGCTTAATTTGTTTTTCCACACAATGTATATTGTTCCGAAATAAATTTAATTGAATTGAAGTATGCGTTTATCTGTATAAAATCATTAATTAATATAGGCCTAATTATATAAATACTTTTTGATAATTCATAGTGAGTTATACATTTCTATTAAGCTATGTTTACTCAAGGGAGATATTTTTATCCGGAACAGAAACAGTGGATGGAGCTGTAAGTTGTAGAATGAATACCGCTAACCGGTAAGCATGTTAAAGTATTTAAAGTCGTAGTTCGTATTATGGAGAATTTTCTTTAATAAAATAAATAAATTCACACAACATCTCATACATTGACCTGACTCTGAGACAAGTCGTTTAAACCACTTGTGTTACGGACACCAAACAAGAGGTATCACAAAAACAATATTTTTAGCACAAAGAACAAAACCTAATCATATTAATATTTGTAACGAGTGGAGTTGAACCTATGACCTTTGGCGCACAAAGCGGGAACACTACCGAATGCGCCATATCGGTCGTCAATCGCAAACATACATACAGACGGCTCATTATATAGGCATAGCTTAGGCTTAAAATTAAACAAACTCCGTCCCAAAATCGCCTTGGCTCGGGGCCAACGAGAAGTGCTTCGGCATCGCATCTCCTACTTATCCGGTGCCGCCGGAATTGACATCTAAATAGTGCAGCATTCATCATCATCACATCAGCCATTGGAAATCCACTGCAGGACAAGCCTCTACAAGAAAGTGGGAATTTTGCCCATAATTGCCGCGCAGGGCAAGCGTGTTGGCAATCGCAGAGCGCTGATTACGCGACATCCTATGTTTTTAAGCTACACTGTTTCGGATGGATATACCGCCATCTGTCGGTTCTGGTACCTCAGTCGCCTCTTACGACACCTGGTTCGAAATAAGTACTATTCTTTTCTGCCGGTACCGCACTGCTAAATGTCGCTGATGCGGGATAACAATGCTAATTCTCGTCGAACAAAGAGCTCGAGTTATTAAGTATATTCTACCGTTAAAAAGCAGTGCTCGCAATTTGTGTTCCGGTTTGAAGGAAAGGGAAGGGAAGAGAGAGGCAAGTAAATTAATGGGTATTGTGACAAAACGTAAATCATCTGATATTGTTTTTTTATATCATATGAATTTATCGTTTATCTATTTTGTATATATATTGTCTGCTATCGGTTCTAGTACCTTAGTCGCCGGTTACGACACCTCGAACAGCCAGTACCTCAAGGCAACTCACCTCACCTCATTTCAGCATTAGGTTCATAAAAAAAAGCATAAGCTAAATCGATACAACGGCGGACATCCCTATCGTTCTGTATTTAAATATTATGTATGAAGTTGAGTAGGTCGGGGGCGTGACGTCATTTTTGCGTAAATGTTTTAAATGTTACCGTCGATGAATGAAGTTACGTCACCCGTTTGAATCATTTATATGTATTACTGATCAGTGAACGTTTTTAGTGCAGCTATATAAACTTATTTATATATTAATAAACATAAACAAATAAATAAAATTGGAGTCTGTATGTAATATTAAAATGACTGCACATGGACGTATACACGGTAAATATAACAATATAAAATATTTTTTTATTTATGTCGGTCTGCCTGTTTGTACCTCAGTGATATATGAAACAGCTGGACCGATTTCGATGGGACTCTCACTGACATATAGCTAATATAATAAAAAGTAAACTGTGTACTGCGATTTATAGACATTATCTTGGGGAGACTTCAACAAACAAGCATACGGTCGGCTTGATGATAAACGTGACCGCAGCCTATAGACACTCGTGTCATCACGAAGATATCACTAGAGTATCGCTAACATTGTGAACTGAAGATATTTACCCACATTACCCAGACATTTCATAGCCTCACCCTTTAAACCGGAACACACCAATGCAAACACTGCCATTTGGCGGTAGAAATAGGTGAGAGTGAGGTACCACAAGGGGTGAGGACCTTTGTATGAGTGTCTCTACCTCTAGTGTGTCCAACAGTAGACATCCTATGATTGATAGAGTTGATAAATTGGGTGAAATACGAAGATCATTGAAATATGTTGGAAACAGTATTACGGATTCAAAGAGTCTTACGGAATCAAAGCGTGGTAATAGGCCCCCGTTGGTAGTGGACAATGAAGTAAACTATGATGGATGCACCGCCATCTGTCGGTTCCGGTACCGAAGTCTTCTCTTACTACATAAGTTTACATAAATAAGGACATAGCATCTCATACGTTGACTCCGTAATAAGGCTTCAAGCAGTTGTGTTATGGATATCAGTCAACAGAGGAATTACAAATATACATACATACATTAAGGCGTGAGGTGAGAGATCGCGGTATATCTATCCAGAACATTGCAGCTAAAATGCACAGGGCGGGGATGGGCAGCAGCATCCCCGTTGCGAAAGCTGCGCTCTGTGATTGCCAACACGCTTGCCCAGCGCGGCAATTATGGGCAACATTCCCCTTTTCTTGGGCGATCTATGTCCAGCAGTGGACTTTCAATGGCTGGTATGATGTTGATGATGATACATACATTACGCCTGTGTCTCATAGGGGTAGACAGAGGCTATGGATCTCCATTTGCAACTATTTAAGCATAGCTCTCTTGCTTCCTTTACTTCCTTTTTATACACGGTCGTTTGTTTTTAGTACTTCTGACTTAGCCTTTTAGACCTAGACCATCATCGTCGATCTACATGTCAAAACCATAATAATTACAAATACAGTATGTACAATACGTATACATAACACGCATAGATAGATGAACACAAATTTTCCTCACATTAATATTTGTTTTAGGTGGGCATCGAATTGACGACCCTTGACACACGATAGAGACACTGCCAAATGCGCCGTCGAGTCTGTCATATATATATATAATAATAATAATAATGAGGCTCAATATATACCGTCTGTATATATTGAGCCGTATGAAAATGCGTCCGATAATTTTTTATGTATCCTAAAAGAGGTTATAAAAATGTTGACGGTGCCGATGGCGCACGTGGTAATGATCCTATCTTGTGCGCCAAGGGTCGTGGGTTCGATTCCCACCCAGCAAACGTTTCTTTGATGATATTTGTGTTTGCTTTGTGCCTTTGAGATAAATATATGTATAAATGCTTCAAGCTACTTGTTCGGAGTCAGGTCAATGTATGAGATGTAGTGTGAATTTAATATATATATTATTTCCTACTAGCAGTGCCCGCGACTTCGTCCGCGTAGAAGAGTGACTTTAGGGTTACTATACCCCAAAGTCAAAGCCTTTTCCCCGTTTTTGCAACATTTCTTACTGGCGCCTCGCTCCTATTGGTCTCAGTGTAATGTTATATAGCCTAAAGTCTTTCTCTATAAATGGACTATCCAACAAAAAAATGAATTATTCAAATCGGACCAGTAGATCCTGAGATTAGCGCGTTTAGACAATCAAACAAACTCTTCCGCTTTATAATATTATTTTATATATTTTATTTCCTATGTCGTCTCAGATCCATAAAACTAGAGCTTTAAGCGACTTCTCTTATATATTCTATATTACGTAAAATATCTGTGTTTCCTCTGCTGTCTGTCGTCCGTAACACGCATGCTTTAAACGACTTACCACGGAGTCAGGTCAATGTATGAGATGTTGTGGGAACTTACTATTTATATTACATTTTTAATAATAAAATCAGAATGGCTCTTGCGAGGCCAAAATCATGCTCCAACTATTTCCAAATTAGTCGTGGAAACGCAATAGTAACGGAAACGCCTACGGCACGTGAAACCGCTCTGTGTATGCAAAACCCAATTTGGACTCCATTAGTGTTGGAACTGCGTGTGTCCAAAGACTGGATCGTGCAGACAGTACATTGTAAACATATGGTTCGTTTTATGCCTATTTTTTCCCTGTTCACTATAATTCTAACTGCGTTAACTTTCACGTTAATATTAACGCGTTAATTAAGACATTAAAATATAGCTCAAATGCATAGGGCGGGATGGGCAGCAGCATCTCCGTCGCGAAAGTTGCGCTTGCTTGCCCAGCGCGGCAATTATAGTTAAAATTCCCCCTTTCTTGGGGAGGCTTAAAAAGCTTTTAAATGTTTCGCCAATGATATGGCGCTAACACAAGATAACGCTGAGACTCTTTTAATAAAGAATTTGAGTTACATTTAGTAGACCTCATACAAAGATCGTCTGCTTTGATACCTCATCATCATCACCATCATATCAGCCGTTGTAAGTCCACTTCTGAACATAGTCCTCCCCAAGAAAGGGGGAATTTTGCCCACAATGCCCGCGCTGGACGAGCGTAGTGGCAATCGTAGAGTGCAACTTTCGCAACGGGGATGCGGCTGTTCATACCCGCCCTGTGCTTTTTAACTACACCTTTTCAGATGGATATCCCACCACTCGTCGGTTCTGGTACCTTAGCCGCCTCTCCTGGAACAGGGGAGGAACTATTCTACTCTGCCGGTACCTCACGGCATTGGTACCACTCTCACCTAATTCTACCATTAAAACGCTGTGTTCGCATTACTGTGTTCCGTCCGGTTTAAAAGGTGAGAGAGGCAGTAAAATTAATGGGTAATTCGATATATGTATGTGTGATATATATAATATGACACAAGGTTGGCAACAGGCTAGTGATATCCTTGTGATATTACGAGCTTCTAAAGGCTGCGGTGACGCTCACTATCACGCGGACTGTATGCTTGGTTTTCACCATATCTTGCCTAGTTATTTCATTGTTCCTCTCACCATTGTGAGACCGTCTCACTCACCGAATGAAGGACGCATGCAGATGCCTATTATATGAAGTCTACCTCTTTGTTATAAATTTATATATGAAGTCATGTATTTGGAACCTTACAAGGGCCTCCGCCACGATTCCAACATAACGCAACGAACTTAAAAACTGGCAACATATCAAAGATATCGGAATAAGTGCCCGCTTTTATCGATACGCCGAATTTGTTTTACGAGGCTGAGCTACCATGACATCATCCACAGTGACCTCGCTGCTTTTGGTGTGCATTAGATAAACGCGGGTGTCTGGTGTGGGGCCACAGATTGCGTGCAGACGCGGCAACACGCATACATTTATTCTGCAATGTGTTTTCGAAAGCGCTTTTTTTAATAGACCTAGAAACATCAACAAAAGTCGTCTGCTTTCTCACCTAACTGTCACCCATTTCTGTCGGCAAATATCAGATCGCATTACTGTGTTCCGGTTTGGAGGCAGTGAAATTACAAGGTGAAAGTGATTAGTATAGACCTTCAGTTCACAAGGTTGGTCACACGCTAGTGATATCCTTGTGATATCACGAGCGTCTATAGGCTGCGGTGACGCTTACTACCAAGCGGTATATGCTTCTTTGTCGACCTGGTCTAATAAATATAAATCGTAGACCGTAAGTTGGCAACGGGAATGCAAATCGCAATATCACAAGGATATCACTAACGCGTTGCAACCTTATGATTTAGTGAGTAATTTCAATGCTTTTCTCACCCTTCAAACCGGAACACAGCAATGCGAACACTGATATTTGGCGGTAGAAATAGGTGAGAGTGAGGTCCAATGCAGACGACCCTTTGTATGAGGTCTACCACAAATAAATCGGTTTGCTCACTGCAGCCAATTATGGACCAAATTCCCAATTCCACGAGAAAGCCTTGGTTCAGCCTTTGACGTTTAAAAAGCTGCTTTAATGATGACGAGGCTTCAAATTCCCTTATCATACATTAATTATTAATGATAAACAAATTATACAACAATAGCACACGCATGCTATTGTAACAATAAAAAAGCAATTACTAATTAACCTTTAGCGTCCCAACACAATACATACTTCATTAACCAAGCCGTTGACATGGAGGTGTGATCTTTGACGTAAATGATTAGATATATCATAGATTGTTTCATTCAAAAATCGAATCAACAATAAAGCGGAACGAGGGCGGCACTTGGTACCCAAAACTAACGGACTATGGAGTCGTAAGGTTCTGGAATGGAGACCACGTACCGGCAAGCGTAGCGTCGGGCGTCCACCCGTAAGATGGACAGACGATCTGACTAAAACCGCAGAATCACGCTAAACATAGGCCGTAACTACTGGTCCTAATGAAAATTACTTGGGGAGGCCTATGCCCAGCAGTGGACGTCCAGTGATTGACATGATGGTGATTCAAAAATAATGTAATTTTAATAAGCAATTTCAGTAATTTTTTGCTTACTATATACACTTTGCCGTGAGGTATCGGCAGAGTAGAATAGTGCCTCCCAATGCACCAGGTGTCATAAGAGGCGACTAAGGTACCAGAACCAGCAGATGGCGGTATATCCAGCTGAAACAGTGCAAGCTCAAATGAACAGGGCGGGGATGGGCAGCAGCATCCCCGTCACGAAAACCGCACTCTGCGATTGCCAACACGCTTGCCCAGCGCGACAATTATGGGCAAAGTTCCCCTTTTCTTGGGGAGGCATATGTACAATAGTGGCTTTCAATGGCTGGTATTATGATATTGATGATGATCAAGATGATGACAATGATGATGTTTACACTTTATCCGACGTGAGAGATGGGATAGTTTATATCTCCATTTATAGTCGCATGCATTGCAGCGTTTAGTTTTTCCATGATAAACATAGATATATCAAGACAGGACATATACCAAGACAGGACACATATCAAGACATGATACATATCAAGACACGACATATACCATGACATGACATATACCAAGACAGGATAGCGTCTGTCGAATCAGCTAGTATATATTTTTGAATATTATTTAGTAATAATTCTCACTAATTTCATACATTTACTCCATGATAAGTCGCTTAATGCATTTGTGTTACAGACACTAGACAACAGAGGAATCACAAATATAATACTTTAACACATATGTTATTACTACAACACCAGACACAGAACATACACAAATATCATAATATAAATATATGTCCTGCGTGGGAATCGAAATTACGACCATTGACGCACAAGATAAGATCACTAGTATCTACGAGGCCAATAAATATTATATAAAATTAGCCGCTCATTAACGAGCACATCCACGATCGGAGTTAAAGCGAAAAATCCCTTGGTGGCCTTAAGGGATTTTTCGCTTTGACTTTAACGCGTAGGCACAATACCGCCTACCGCCGCCTCTACGCGCCGGTCACTTTGACGGCCGTTGACCTCTCATTGTCTCCGATCGGCTAACTATTGCTGATTTTTAAGCGGATTTGTACCGTGAGAAACGCCGGGCGTGTAGTTCAGATTATTAGAACTTTGATTTACATATTGCAAGCCAGTGGCGATATAACGTCGAATGATTTTCTACACGGATCAATGATAACGGAATTCGCTTATAATGTATCTATATTTATATGTACTAGCTGTGCCCGCGTCTTCGTCCGCGTGGAATGTTATTTTGGAAGTTCACTGCAGAACATAAGCCTTTCCAAGAAAGGATATTTTTTGCCCATAATTGCCGCGCTGGGCAAGCGTGTTGGCAATCGCAGAGCGCAGCCTTCACAACGATCTGTGCATTAGAGCTGCACTGTTTCGGTTGGATATACCGCCATCTGTCGGTTCTATTACCATAGACGCCTCTTACGACACTTGGTGCAGTGGAAACCGGAACACCGTCATGCGAACACTGCTATTGTTATTATATACCAATGCAGACTATCTTTTCTATGAGGTCCACCTCATGTAAATTACTTTGTTCAGCGCGGCTAAAATGAATACAATTTCCACTTTCTTGGGGAAGCCTATGTCCAGCTGATAACGTTCTAAAGCTTTTTTAATGATGATAAGGCTTCAAATTGGGGGGTCACCCGCCAGAGAAAAGGCCTGGTGAAGAGTCCAGTCGCCACAAAACTGTACGCCGTAAATTTAGCAAAACTTTTGTTCAGCAGTGGACGTCTGTGGGCTGGTATGATGATGAGGAGACAAACTGAACTTAGCTGTGAATCGAAAGTTTTTTTTTTTAAATAATACATTGCCACGTGTTTGTTAAATATTTGAGGGGGGAGGCCTATGTTCAACAACGGAGGACTTTTAATGACTGGTATGATAAATCATGATAAAGTTTTTTAAAGCCACTAAAAAGTAATTAAATTTCGCTTTTATATGTACTTAATATGTAGCTGATGCCCGGGATTCGTCACCTCATAATAAGTACTCCGAGTTGCCTGTTTTCTACTCCAGACATTTTTACTTATACATGTCTACCGAATTCATCAGAATTGGTTCTGCCGTTTAGTCGTGATAGCGTCACATACAGACAGCGAATACTTATCACAAACTGTTTACAAACCGCTAATAATTGCCGAACAAAGTGTACAAATTTGATGAGAGTCCACAAAGAAAGTTAAACTAAAAAAAAAATACTGGATCCTACTTGGCAGGCGTTGTTTGCGTAAACAACACTTACCTAGTTAGATTTTGTAAAAATCTAATTGCCTATTTGTTACTATTATAATAGCTATATTATTGTAGTTTCATGAAAATACATTCAGTACCGCATATGCTGTATATGACGGGCCCGATGGCGCACCGGTAGTGATCTTGTCTTGCGCGCCAAAGGTTGTGAGTTCAAACACCATCCAGGACAAATATGTATTTATTCCGAGTCCGAGTGTTAAATATATATATTTAAGTAGTATATTTGTAATTCTGTGTAATTGTTGCCTGATGTCCGTAAAACAAGTGCTTTTTTTCCGACATATCAAGTACTTAACGTACATTAAAAATAAAACAGTGGATATGGAACCTCCTTTTTGGAAAGTCGATTAAAAATATACGTACAAACACAAAACAAGATCGTCATCTTTGCTTAAATAGTTTTTTTTACTTACATGCATTTTATCGACAGTATGCTAATAACAGTTCGATCTAGTAGACAGGTGGCTTCGTTAATTGTGGCACGGAGAAAACATCTTTACATCCATCTTTTGCCATCTGAATGCAGAAATGGAGACAACTGCACAATGTGGAGCATAGCGTAACATGAATATATATTAAAACTAGCTGCGTCCAGCTAGTTCCTTCACCAGCGTGGTTCCCATTCCCATATGTATAAAAAATGCCTAAAATAGCTGCGCTGGGCAAGCGTGTTGGCTGTCAGTTCCGGTACCTCAGTCGCCTCTGACGACACCTGGTTCGAGGGAGGTACAATTCTACTCTGCCCTACGGTACCTCCGGCAAAATACGTACAGTACATTAACTATTACAAACAAAACTCGATCCTACGAACGTAACGCCACGAGAGAATGCTGGGAACATACAAGTCGCCGATATGCAACTACGCATTGTTTCTGAGCCGACTGCGGTCTAGATCTATGCAGTAGATATTAGCATGCATTCATACGTCACGTATTGGGGGGGGGAGACAATTGTGTAATATCTATCAATTCCCATAGGTACTCTATTTCATACCAGCCGTTGAAAGTCCACTGCTGGACATAAGCCTCCTCAAGCAAGGGGATATGTTACCCATAATTGCCGCGATGGGCAAGCGTGTTCGCAAACGCAGAGCGCAGCTTTCGCGACGCCAACACGCTTGCCCAGCGCGGCAATTATGGGCAAAATCCCCCCTTTCCTGAGGAGGCTTATTTTCAGCAGCGGGCGTTCTGCGGCTGCTATGATGATGATGATAATATGTAGTTATTTTTAAATGTATGTATTTTTCTTATATTAATAGGTATTTTTGATCTGATATTTATCAGGCATTAAGTCCACTATGGGTACATTGTATTTTGGATGTGCAAAAAGTTAAATAAATAAATTATTACTTCATGTTCAAACAACTTGGTTGGGTGTATAAAAGACAATATGTATTAAAAGACATTAATAATATATATATATATATATATATATGTACCTAGATCCAGTATCCCAATAATTAATACAATCCTTCAATAAAGAATCATTTGCTAAGTACTAGCAATATGACTGGTCTCACAACTCAACAATCACCATAAATAATATCAAACAGACAAAGAGATAATATGAACCTTATAGTCACCACAATAAGGTCGATATTACGATACCATTCGTGACATATGGTGCTCAATAGATATGGCATTAGCCGATTTCTTTTACTGTCACCAAGACCGCGTTCCAGTGACAAAGCGGAGCTATTAACATTGACATGCGATTTTTCTTGCAGTTACTTGAAATTTCTTCATCATCTAGCTATGTACTATAATTGCGAGATATACTTCTTTAGGTCTAGTTAAGAATTCAATGGCTTTTATTTTACAATTTTATAGCTGAATTATGTTCGACAAATGTGGAAAGCAAATGGTTCATTGTCTTTAGAGCAAGGTGGAAGAAGATCAGTAATCTAAGGTTTCTCATGACTAGAGATTTCATTTTAAGATACATATCCACTGAAAGTTTGAATTTGTTTTTATTTTATTTTTTATTCATTCGAAATCTATAGCATTAATATTGTTTACTGAAAATACATTTCCAAAACAGCGCCATTTAAGCATAAAGAAATTTAAGTGATTAAAATGTGGGTGTTTCTTTTTTTTAATTGTATGACACCAGGTCGACAAACATACATACTGTATGTATGTTTGTATGATACGCATGATAGTAAGCGTCACTGCAGCCTATACACGCTCATGATATCACAAGGATATCACTAGTGCATTACCAACCTTGTAAGTTGAAGATATTTTAAGCATTAACCGGCAATTTTACTGCAGCCAGCGAATATACAACAAATAGGCGAGAATGAGGTACCAATGCAGACGACCTTTGTGAGACATCTACCTCGTGTATTGATTTTGGTACCTTAGTACAGGGGGTACGACACCTGGTACAGGGGGAGCTACAATTTTACTCTGCGGGTACCCCACAGCTAAATGTAAATAACATGATTCGTTTATAGTACAACATCATGAACGCAGCTCAAATGCACAGGGCGGGGATGGGGAGCAGCATCCCTGCAGATTGCCAATTATGAGCATATTATGAGCATTAATAGGCGCGTGGCAATTATGGGCATAAACCTCCTTTTTTGGAGAGTCTTATGTCTAGCAGTGGACTTCGTATGGCTGGTATGATATTGATGATTCTTGCATGGGTATGCGTACATATATATTGAAGTGGAACACAAGTTTTACCGCTATTATCAATATTTCACCGTCTATGGTGTATTAACACAATGGCCATATATATCGGTGGTGCTATTTTTAAACTTAATTATTTTAAACTAGCTGTGCCCGCGACTTCGCCCGCGTGGAATAGTTTTTTTGGGTGCCATACCTCTTTACCTTAACTTATATAAACTTTGAATGTCATGATTATTTATATCGAATAAGTGAGAAATAAGTTTCATGTTCTAGCTCTAAAAATAACGATACATCATCCCCCCTTTCGACCCCTTAAGACTTTTTTTAGGGTCTTAAGATTGTCAGTGCTAAATTTCAATCGGTCGATAGGGTTAAACGGGAAAGCGTAACAGACAGACAGAGTTACTTTCGCATTTACAATGTTAGTAGGGATTGTCAAACATTACCATAAAAAAAATCTTAAACTTTATATAACTATATTAGAGTTTTTTCAAAGTCACAGTCAAATATACTTTATTAAAGTAAGTTTAATAAGAAGTCAATAAAATAATAATAAATAAGTAATAATAATAATAATATTATTTCCAACACGGCAGTATTTTATACTTATTTATGTATAATACAGGTGACCCTGATGACTCAAGGAATCATAAAAGTAATCTAACACAGATAAAATTTCATCAGGCCGACCTTAAACAAGTCTGCCGGTACCAGATGAATCTTAAAACTAAGTTTACTGCAGGTTAATAACGTGACCCACCAGAAAGGAACCAGTTTTTCTTAAACTGGTGGTGATAAAGGTATTATGAACACCACCTATGTAGTTCGCGCTAGTAAAACCCCTACCAGCGTTGACGTTAACAAACCCAAGCAGTTTTATCGTTGATATGATCTAAAAGTAGCATATTTTTTTTTAAAACATATGTATTCATTGCGTTTATTTATACAAATATGTATGTATCGTTTATCTGTTTTGTATATATAAGCGGCGACATAAGTCTGTTGTATAGGCAACGGTGACGCGCGATCATCAAGTGGACCGTATTTGTCGACCTAGTAATATCATTAAATATAAAAAAAACTTAATCATTTATAACGAGGTACTGGCAGAGTAGAACCTTTCTCCCTCTGTACCTGTCGTAAGAGGCGACTAAGGTAGCAGAACCGACAGATGGCGGTATATCCATTCGGAACAGTGCAGCTGAAATGCACAGGGCAGGGATGGGCAGCAGAATCCCTGTCGCGAAAGCTGCGCTCTGCGATTACCAACAAGCTTGAAAAGCGCGGCAATTATGGGCAAGTCTCCTTTCTTGGAGAGGCCTATGTCCAGCAGTGGACTTTCAATAGCTGGAATGATCATGAATTATAACGAAAATCGTAACCGACGATATTGCTTCTCTAAATCAATTAGCTAATAGCAAATATTTATATAACACATTGTTTCTCAAACTACAACGTCGTGGCCCATTTTTGTTAAAGGACTACCATTTCTAGTCTAACACTTAGCAGATGTTATTTTTATTTTTGAATAAAAATATCGGCTGGCCCCATGGCGAAGATGGCAGTGAACCTATTATGCACGCCAAAGCTCGTGGGTTCGATACCTACCCAGTACAAATATTTATGTGATGATATTTATGTTTGTGTCGAATGTATATAAGTAGTATATTTGTGATTCCAGTGTTGTCTGATGTCCGTAACACAAGTGCTTTAAGCGACTTATCACGGAATCAGGTTGATGTAACAGATCTTGCGGAAATTTATTATGTACCTAACACAACAACACTAAACGAATTAGAAATATTTTCCATAAGTTTACCACAAAATAAATCAAATATTAATAACATGAGCAATAAAGGTCTCGATTTGATGACTATATCAAAAAAGAAAAGATAAATTCCATCTTTATGATGCCAATGTGACATTGCCAGTACTACATTTTAAAGATGTCACCCCGTCGTCGCAAGAAATACAAAATATTAACAATAATTTTAACGTCTCACCATTTAGCGTAACGATAAAAGCCTTTTGTTTTGTTGTTTGTGGAAAACCAGTTGGATTAGAGAAAGTAATTTCTGATTTCATCGCACTAAGTCACACCGCGCATTGTCAGCCTTTAGTTGGTTGGTAAATTCCCTCAACATCTCATACATTGATCTTGATCCGTGATAAGTCGATTAAAGCAATTGTGTTGCGGACATTCGACAACAGAATAATCATAAATATACTACTTAAATACAAATATTTAACACCCAGACACAGAACAAATATTTGTACTGGGTGGGGATATAACTTACGCCCTTTGGCGCACAACAATCTGCACCACCGGGCTTTGCTCAAATATATACAGTTAGCGTCAAATATATACGTCAATATACAATGAGTAATCCCTACTAATATTATAAATGCGAAAGTAACTCTGTCTGTTACGCTTTCCCGCTTAAACCTCTAAACCGATTTTGATGAAATTTGGCACAGACAATCTTTAGACCCTGAGAAAGGACATAGGCTATTTTTTAATTCAAACTAAGGGTTGTAAGGGGTCGAAAAGGGAGATGAAAAGTTGTAAGGAAGTATCGCAATTTTTGGAGCTAGAAACTTGAAACTTATTTTTCAAGCCATTGATTCGATATAAATATGCATGACATTCAAAGTTTTTATAAGTTAAGGTAGAGGTATGGCACCAAAAAAAAAAACTATTCCACGCAGACGAAGTTGCGGGCACAGTTAGTAATAAATAAATACACCTAACTCTGAGATAAGTAGCTTAAAGCACTTGTATTTCGGGTATTAAGCAGAGGAAATACAAATATATATATATATATAAATAACACCTAGACACAGAACAAATACTAATTATACACACACATGTATATATATATATACATAATATTTGTCATTTTGAACCCACGATCCCTGACGCACAAGATGGGATCACTACCGCTGCGCCATCGGGCCCGTCCCGTGATGATATTCATAATAGGTTTTGGGGTGCCGTTTCCCAGTTTGAGAACCACTCTCACATACGATCGACCGCTAAGTGGGTCACAGGGAGGAAGTTGCCTAATGTCCAGCAATAATAACACATAGATTGCTTTTCAGTTTAACAATGTAAAGATCTAGACACGGTTCATTTAATTATAGTATAGACATTTTGTTTATTTCGTTTTGTACTATTATCGTTTTTATATTTCTAAGACGCCCCGGCTTTGCACGCTCTCTTTTCATCTTCACATAAATACTCAAGGTCTTGCTATCATTTTGACGGGCCCAGAGCAAATATTTATATGATGATATTTGTGTTTGTTCTGTGTCTGGATGACAAATATATGTCATGTATTTAAGTAGTATATTTGTGATTACTCTGTATTTATTTATAGTGTGATACTAAGGTAGTCTGTATTAGTACCTCTTTCCCCTATTTCTACAGATTTGTTGTGTTCCGGTTTGAAGGGTGATAGAGGCAATGAAATCACTGGGTAATGTGACATAATACCCTCAAGTCAAATGGTTGACAATACGCTGATGATATCCTAGTGATAATACGAGCCGTGGGGTACCAGCAGAGTAGAATAGTACCTTCCTCTGTCCCAAATCTGGTAAGTGGCGACTGAGGTATTTGAACCGATAGATGGCGGTATATCCCGAAACAGTGTAGTTCAAATGCAACAAGGCGAGGATATCCCGTCGCGATGTTACATTCTGCGATCTCCACTACGCCAGCGCAACAATTGCGCGTCAGGTGCCTTTAAGAACAGGCTAGACCTAGTTTAGGTACCTAAGTATCAAAATGTATTTTAGTTTAAGTTTCCTTTTGTTGTTGAATAAAGTTATTATTAATTATGGGCAAAATGGCTGCTATTTTCATGATGACTTACCCAAATTTCTACCACAAACCTATCAGTTGGAAGGAAAAATGTTTTTTTTTTTCTAAAGATGAATGCTACGTTCACGTCTACCTTAGTCACCTCTTACGGTACTGAGGAGGGTGCTTCTCTGCTGATGATGATAAATGCTTGCTTACTTCCTGGTGCTTCTATGGTCAGCATTTCTTATGATATCGGGTCTGAACTTAAAAGGTGCTTACCGTGGTCCGTAGCTACCATTCAGGTCCTTAACTCGGGCGCCGGCCGTGTCCCACTCATATTCCACTTGACACTCACTTCACTGCACTTCACTTCACTTCGCACTGTCACATCACATCCATTTAACACCTGTAACAGAAGAAATAAACATTACACGATTGTAGTGACGCCAAGACGAGAAAGACTATATGACCATATCCGAAAGATATCAGATGTAGAGCCAATAGTGTAGCTCGGGCGGGGATGGGTAGCAGCATCCCCGTAAACGCGATTGCCTGGCGCGGTAACTACGGGCAAAATTTCCCCTCTCTTGGGAGGCTTATGCCCAGTATTGAACTTCCAATGGCTTTTATAATTATGTGCTCCACATACCCTAACTCTACAAGGCCTAACTTCACAAACTCTACGTCATAGCAAAAATATATTTTTTTAATTGTGAACAGAGTTCAAGGTAGACTGCGAATTGTTGTTCTTTATGTACGTTTTGCAGGAAGTCGATATAGACTAAATATGTTTACTAGAATCTCTACTTAAGTAATGACGAAATTTTGTAAAGTTCAACTTTTTTTCGTAAAGTTAAAAGTTCCGGTATAGTACCATAGATAAATTCGGTCTAAGAATAACGATAGCTCTCTGTGGAATGTGTTTATAATGTAAATTGACCTTTTGTTGAGAAATATTCAATGCGACAATTAGAAATAATAGCAAATGTATACAAATAAAAGACGATTTTACAAAATGGTCTACCAATGTCTATGTTTGTTTTATATCTGCATTGTTTATTGTATTTATGTATCATATCGCACACCCAGATAAAGACTGCATCAACACAAAATAATATTTCCCACAATTCTAGAAACATCGCCATTCTTTCGCAAATTTCAACAAAATGTCGACTCGGATCTTTTTGGAAGTTTCCAACAGACAACTTTCTTGGGGAGGTCTACGAAGTTTGCTACAATTGTGGATCCGGAGCGATTTCATCATAATCATATCAGCCATTGGAAGTCCACTGCTGGACATAGGCCTCCCCAAGAAAGGGGGAATTTTACCCATAATTGCCGCGGTGGGCAAGTGAGTTGGCAATCGCAACGCGCAACTTTCGCAACGGGGATGCTACCAACCATCATGCCCTGTGCATTTGAGCTGCACTGTTCTGGGTGGATACGGATTTACTGTCGGTTCCGGTATCTAAGTCGCCTCTTACGACACCTGGTACAGGGGAAGGTACTATTCTACTCTGCCGGTACCTCACGGCTTGTTAGTCCTATATTAAAAATGCCAGAAGTTCTGAACAGATCTGACAGTAATTAAGTATTTAATTACAGTAATTCTGTAACTATATTTTTTATATGTATTTGAATGTATGTGTATGTATATGTTTATACTAAATTCACCTCAAACCGGGCGATTTTTTTTTTCTAAATAAATAGGCACATTATTTGTACAGTTTAGTTGTGAGACAGCGACATAGACATCTTCCCAGAATAAGAAGAGTTCCTCAGGGATGAGATATGAGAAAGAGACAGATAGCTAGTCAATAATAAAACCAAATAAGTGGTCAAGTACCAAGTAGTTACCAGTGTGCGTCATCAATACTGGGTATTGTGACATAATATCCTCAGATGACAAAGTTGGGCAAGCTTAGCCGTAACACGAGCGAGTAAAGGCTGCACGACCCTCTCCTATACCATCTATGTGTGCTAATATAATAAAATAGAAAATTTCACACAATTACTTCATACGTGTGTATACATTATCGATTATAACGACACAAAATCCGGGAAACCGGTTCAATAAAAGTTATTCAAGTGAAATTAAAAGCGTTCGAAATAAGTCGGCTTCCCTATTTGACCAAATAATTTCATTGTTCATCACAATACAATTGCGCCCGAGGGTTCGCACCCTTGTTGATTCTGTCCCTTTCACTCTTTCGGGCAATTTGCGGCAGTCTCATTCTGTCGCCGTAGAATAAATATTTCCGGTGATTGTCGTGAACTGCCACAGAATAAAGAATTGTGTTGCTTTTGTGGCGTGTCTTTGTTCATTGTTTTATGTGACGTTGTTATACTGTGGTTTCTTTATCGACACATTAATTGTGGGCAGTTATAGTAGTTTAACCAGGCTGTATTGTATGTATAGGAACATTTGAACGGAATATTTTCATACTTGGGCGCGATCAATTCTGGTAATACACGCGATTTATTTAGTTTTTATTTTATGTTCCTCTCTTCCATTTCCGTTTCCGATTTTTAAGAATGTCAAAAAGGTTTAATTAGAATTTTTCGAAATCGACCATATTTCATTGAACCTCTAAGTCCGAACGATTGTCATTTCTCGTTATAAGCATAAACATTTTTTTATTTACATTCAATAAGTTGTTTATTATTCAAAGAGTAATGTGTGTAAATATTATTTTAATTAATTAATATCTAAAAGAGAATTAATATTAACGTTGCAGTTTACGAGCAGTCATTTAAGATCCTTGTATAAATAGCTAGTTGTGAATGAATAAATGAATAGGATTTTTTGGGACAATCTCTTAACCTTAACTTTTATTAACTTTGGATGTCAAGTTCATTTTTATGGAATCAATGGCCTGAAAATAATTTTTCCAGTTTCTAGCTCTAAAAATAGCGATACTTTATCTCCCTTGCGAACCTTTACTCTTATTTCGAATTCAAAAATAGCCTATGCCCTTTCTCAGGGTCTAAAGATTGTCTGTGCCAAATTTTATAAAATCGGTTGAGAGGTTTAAGCGGGAAAGCGTAACAGACAGACAGAGTGTTACTTTCGCATTTATAATATTAGTAGGGATAATAAATAAATGAGATTGATTGCGAGATAAATAGCTTAAAACACTTGTGTCACAAATATCAGAAATACAAAAATTACAAATATAATACTTAAATACAAATAAATAACACCCAGCCACAAAACAAATATTCATCATATAAATATTTTTTCTGGGTGGGAATCGAACTTACAACCTTTAGCACACAAGACACGGCAAGGGTCACGACCATTATGCACATAGTTCGAGAACGACTGCACCAAATTGAATAATTGTTTTTTTGATTGTGTTAAAAGAATTTGTAATACCTAATGTTTGTAGTTAAGAGATCCAAGAACGGGATTAATACACCGATTACATAAGTTCTCATACAAAGATCTTCTGCATTGGTACCTCACTATTACCTATTTCTACCGCCTATTAGCTGTTCCGGGTTGAAGGGTGACAGAGGCAGTGAAATTACTGAGTAATGTGACATAATATCTTCAAGTCACAAGGTTGGTCGCGCTAGTGATACCCCTGTGATGGTGAGGTACTGGCAGAGTAGAATAGTACCTCCCTCTATACCAGGTGTCGTAAGAGGCGATTAAGGTGCCAGAACCGGTTGGCGGTATATCCATGCAAAAAAGTCAGCTCAAATGTACAGGGCAGGGATGGGCAGCAGCTTCCCTGTCGCGAAAGCTGCGCTTTGCGATTGCCAACACGCTTGCCCAGCGTGGGAATCATGAGCAACATACCCCCTTTCTTGGGGAGGCCTATGTCAAAGAGTGGACTTTTAACGGCCGATATGATGATAGGCTACAGTGACACTTACTATCACGCGAACTGTATACCCGATCGTCGACCTGGTGTTATAAAAAAAAAAGAGTTCAATAAGCTATGAAGTATTTCTTTCATATGATAGTCCCATGTTCCTTGTTAAAGAAGGGCAGGTATAAACGATGTTCTATATTTATATAAAGATGACTTAATCCCTGTATTGATCCCGGGACGCCATACTAACATCAAAAGAACTTTAAAAATAGGTTCAGTAGTTTTCTAGATTTTTTTATTATTTATTATAATATACTCTATTTTTTACACGGAAAACATTACATAAAGAAAAACAAGAACATAAATTATTATTTTGACGTACGAAAATACAAAAAAATAATAACGGATAAATGTGGTGTAAAAGTTCATGTGATAAACAATATCGAACGGAATATTGAGATGGTTTCATCATCATAATACCAGTCCTTGGAAGTCCACTGCTGGATACAGGCCTCCCAAAGAAAGGGGGAGCTTTGCCGATAATTGCCGCGCTTGGCAAACGTGTGGCAATCACAGAGCACAGCTTCCGCGACCTCCGGTACCTCTCGGCTGTATGACTGATTACAACAAATCTTTGACTAATGGAAGACTGGATTTTCATCAAATAATATAAGCTGTATTTCGATATCCGCACAGGGTGGGGATGGGCAACAGCCCCGTCGGCAAAGCGGCGCTCTGCGATTGCCAACACGCTTGCTCGGCTCGGCAATCATGGGCAAAATTCCCCTTATTTTGGGGAGGCCAATATCCAGCAGTGCATAAAAAATTAAAAATAATCAGTCAAATTGATTTGGAGTTTATTCCTAACAGATGCAAAATATTTAACCTAAATCGTGCCTAGTTACATTCCGTTTTAGGTGTTTATAGTTTAAGGTTATATAAAATTAAAAAGCGTATATTTCTCAGTAATTAAGCTTTCTAATGGTCAACGAATTATTAAAATTGGTCGAATAGATCTTGAATTAAAGCGTACCAAACAATCAAACACTACTTTTTCAATTTTGCAAGATGGCATATCGAGCTGATGTACCAGGATCCCATAAGCCACAGAGAGTATTCCTCCTCTTTAACAGTGACAGCTTTACGACTCTGGAATGAGCTTCCGTTGATTATTAAGCAATCCCCAAACAATTTTATCCTGAAACGCTTTTTCCGTAATTTATTTACTGATGCTGCTTCTTTAACTTTATAACCCTATTTCTGATATACGTTATTTTATGTATGATTTTATATTCTATGTATTTATTGCGTTTATTTATACAAGTATGTATGTAACGTTTATCTATTTTGTATGTATATTGTCTGCACCACTATATATTTTTTCTGTTTCGTGTAATGATTGACTGGGAGATAATGCCAGCTAGCATTAAGTCCGCCCTTTGTACATTTTGTAATATTTTGTGCAATAAAGTTCTATAAATAAATATTCCACTTATCAGTATTGGACGGTAAACAAAGGCAGATTCAAGCGACGAATATTCAGTCGGCCCGCCTGTGTTTATATTGATTTATAAAGTGAGCCGAAGTGGGGTGTCGCCCTCTATGGGGGCTGGTAGTTTGGCAAATTACCCTAAAAAGCGGTACGGGCTCGTGATTTACCGTCCGATGTGATTATATTGGGAATTTGGACTTTATTTATTGATGTATAGATATTTCTATTGCTTATTTTAGTCTCTTAGTTGTTTTCATTAACAATTATTGCTAACATTTCAAAATGCTCTATATTATTAAATACATTGACCTGACTCCGTAATAAGTCGCTTAAAGCACTTGTGTTACGGATATCAGACAATAGAGGTATTACAAATATAATACTTAAATACATATTTTTGACACCCAGACACATCATCATCATAGCCATAGAAAGTCCACTATTGGATATAGTTCTCCCCAAGATAGGGGGATTTCTCCCCATAATTGCCGCACCAGGCAACGAGGACGCTGCTGCCCATCTCCACCCTGTAGTATTTAAGTTGTGCTGTTTCGGATAGTTACCGCACATTTGGTTCTTAAGTCACCTCTTACGACACTCTGTACCACAGAGGGAGGTACTATTCTACTCTGCCGGTACCCCACGACGTAACGCAAATACATAACAAACACATATATCATCGTATAGATATTTGTTCTGGATGAGGATCAGTAGTTTTCTTGATTTTTTATTATTATTAATAATAATATATTACTTATTTTACACAGAAAATTACATAGAGAAAAATATATTAATGTGTGTGACAAACAATATTGAAAGGAATGTTTTGATGGTTTCATCATCATAATGCCATTGGAAGTCCACTGCTGGATACAGGCCTCCCAAACGTGTGTCAATCACAGAAAACAGCTCCCGTGACGGGGATCCAGCAGCTCTTCCCTGCCCCGTGTATTTACGCCACACTGTCTTGGATAGATATGCCGCCATCTGTCGGTTCTGGTACCTCAGTCGCACGGTAAAGGGGAAGGTACTATTCTACTCTGACGGTACCTCACGGCTGAATTGACTGATTATAATATTTCTTTAATAATGGAAAACTGCATTTTCATAAAATAATATAAGCTGTATTTAAGCACAGAACAAACACATATATGATCGTATAAATATTTGTTCTGCTACCTTACCTACCGTACCTACTACCATCAGCGCCATCAGGCCCGTCATCATTGATGCATTAATATATTTAATGTAGCAGAACTAGCATCTTTATTCATCATTGTTTCTATTTATGAATATGCTTGGCATTTCACCCACGACCGTCTCCCACCATTTCGACCATCGTCTGCATCGGTAACCTCACTCTCACCAATTTCTACCGAAAAACAGCAGTGTTCGCATTACTGTATACTGGTTTGAAGGGTGCAAGAAGTAGCGAAATTACTTTGTGACATAATATCACTGACAACGCGCTAGTGACATCCTTTTAATAACACGAGCGATAGACACGCAAACAGTACGCTTGTTTGTTGACTTAGTCTAAGAAAAAATTTTTTAATTTATTTTCCCTCGAAAATTTTCAAATATAAATATAGCTCGTTATTTGTTGATAACATACCGTTTTATTAGTGACAGAATTTTGGGATCAGATCAGTAGTTCTTCGAGTTTATTCGTTACATATATACATACAAATATTTCCTATTTAGTCACCCGCGTTGTTCATGTTCAAGACAATCATCATCATCTTATCAGCGGAGTGGAATAGTACCTTCCTTTGTGTCAGGTGTCATAAGAGGCGATTAAGGTACCGGAACCGACAGATGGCAGTATATCCATCCCAATCAGTGTAACTCAAATGCATCTAGCGCGGCAATTTGGGACAATCTCCCGTCTATCTTGGGGAGGCCTATGTCCGATAGTGGACTTCCAATGGCTGATATGATGATGATAATGGAGCGGTAAACTAAAATTATAGTTTACGTTCTAAGGGGTACAGCATGCTTTAAATTGATGACACAATGAGGCCCCAATCCAGTTTGACCTCTACGCGTGAGGGGAGAAAAATGCTAATTCATCTAATGATAATATAACACGAATTTCTTTGATTATGTCTGTAACGCAGAAGGACGCAATTCAGGTATCTCTACCTGAAGTCTACCTCGACTACCCAGGTACCTCAAGTCTAAGCAACGGTATTTCCATCGCTGTTCCTTTGAAGTGTAAAAGTGGCAGTGTAGTTACTGGGTTATGTATCATCGAATTAATGCCTGCTAGACAAAAAATAATAATTAAAAAAATAGGCACATAGAAGTAAGGTATCAAATGGCCTAAATTTGACACCAAACAAATGCTGGTATTGTCTGTTATTTCGTAAATGTATATGAACAACGCTTAGCTATTTACAAAGCTTAATTTAACCATATGGTGTTAAGCCATAATACGGATGATGTCGCAACAGATTGTTATCTTATGCGCCAGGGGTCTTGGGACCCAGAGCAAATATTTACATGAAGATATTTGTGTTTGTTTTAAGTCTGGGTGTTAAATATATTTATGTAAGTAGTATATTTGTGATTCCAGTTGTATCGATGAATGTATGAAATTTTATGGGAATTTATTATTATTATTGTCTCATACATTGACCTGACTACGAAATATGTAGCTTAGAAAATACTATACGCTTACAAATGGTTTATTTCAGTAACTTCTATCTATATATACGAAAGAAGCTGACTGGTACATCAACGTGACTTGAGATTCTGCACATGGATTCTTTTTAAAGCGAAGGGGATCACTAAGAAGAGGATTTATGAAATTCACCCCTTAAGGAGGTAAAACGGGGGTGTGGGAATAATATGAAGCTTTGCTGATATTGAAATTATTCAAATAAAATTTAAGGTTAGATTTATTGAAAGGCATTATACAAATGTGTAAAACGGTTTTTTTATTCATCCCTTAAAGGGGTAAAAGGCAAGGGTAACCTCGAGGTAGTGTTTGTAGTCTATATACAATAATATGCAGTTGGAGCTGACTTCTAACAAAATTTTTACTCGAGTTAGGCAGCACGGCTCTTCCATAGCATGGTTACAACATACTTTTAAAATAAAACAATTATCTATAAAGCCAAATAAACAAAATATACAAGAAACAAAAAGTAACATATTCTGTATGTGTGAACATTTAAAGAGAAAATTATAATACTTATATACAAACACCCAGACACAAAACAAATGCTAATGTTTATCGCTTACATATTGGGGGCATAAGATAGGGACACTACCAAAGGCAACGTCAGCCCCGTCACAGATAAGACTAGCGTTTCGACCACGACTTCGTCCACGTAAACTCAAATAAATATCGCATCCAGAACTTTCCCGAAATAAAAAGTACCAATTGTTCTATGCAATCGTTTAACCTACAAATATAACCAATTAAATTAAAATTTATTTACCCGTGAAATGATATACAGACACAAATAGACATGAAATGATTAATAGACATCTTCATCACATCAAGTGATTTCAATAAGACCCGATGCAGCCTGTGATATTTAATATAAATTAAAGGCTTCAACTTAGTTTCCGGTGAAAGAATTATTAAAATAGGTCAACTATTCTTCGTCCGTTCCCATAACAAAAAAAACAATAAATTCTTCACAATACTTACACGTTTCACCCTAAAACCTACACCCTTAAGGGTAATAGACATAAAGCGCTTGTTAAAAATGACTAAAAAGAAGCGAGACAAAGAACACTCCAACACACGCTAGAGTTGTACTGTAACACAAACATAAAGATGTCCCCGTAAAATAAAACAGGCTACTGTCATGTGGTATTGATTCCGGCCCTTCGATTGCATCCCTTTCTAGCGCGGGTCAGTCCGCCACGAGAGAGGGGGACAGGTGTCACTTCTTGGCAACTCGACGCTGAGATATAATGTTTACTTGTGTGCGATTAATACTGGGTAACGCCCTAGGTTGATTTTGTATAGCTAAGCTCGAGTTGCGACATCTTGCCGCACAGCGGCGCCACTATCTATGCGGATTCCGAGTTCTGTTTTATCTGTGGGGCTCGCGAACCGGTTAAAAATGGCGGTAGACTAATGAGAATTTATTGGATAACTTAGAGATGTATCCAGCTGAACAGAATAGCACCTCTCTCTTAAACATATTATGAGAGAAAAATTCATCCATTCGTATATTCGTTGCGAACGCTATAATAAAATCGCAATAAGTGTCAATACTTTATGGATACCAAACAAGACATTTAATTGCTAATACATAAAAAACGCATAGAATTATAAAACAATAACCGTTTTGTTATGCAAATAAAAAGGGATCGTTTCGGAATTTAAATTGAATTCGTAAATAATATTTTTACAAAAAGTCAACAATACAAATACATACTCCGAAGTCACTAGCATTATTTATTTGTCTGGGAGTATTTCTGCATATTACGGCTTAACTGGTGGGCCGATATGGATAAAACTGACATTGTTTGGATAGTTTCGACCCTAGGGACAAAGTTTTGATGGGGTGGAAAATATTTTTTGTCATGAACTGCGTATATTTTTGTCGATAGTATCATAAGATTTTAAAAGAGTAGCTAGGATGATTTGGTAATGTGTTCACTTTTTTTAAATACGCAATATTTAAAAAATATTCATTTAAATTACATGCTGCAAAGGGCTATATTGATCTATATTAAATGCACAATGTATTTAATGTACATAATTAGATAGCCGTGGTGTACCAACAGAACAGTATAGTACCTTTCCCCTCTAGCAGGTGTCGCAAGAGGCGACTAAGGTACCAGTACCGATAGATGGCGGTATATCCACGCGAAACAGCGTCACTCAAACGCACAGGGCAGGGGCAGCAGCATCCCCGTTGTGAAAATTACGCTCTGCGATTGCCAACAAGCTTGCCCAGCGCGGCAATTATGGGCAAAATTCCCCTTATCTTTGGGATGCCTAAGTCCTACAGTGGATTTCTTATGACTGATATGATAATGAATTAGATAAGGCGTCACGATTTATGCCTTAAATTCGCTTTGTAAATAGGTCATTATTTCTTGTAATAAATAAAAAAGAAAATAAAAAATAATGGTGATTGTTGGTTATCCCTAAGAGATAGGTTTTTGATCCACTGCGTCAGGTTTATCTAGTCTTTGCTATCGAATGGTAAAAAATGGGTTTACTTTTTATAACATTACATTAGAAATCTCTATGTCATATATCAGTGGTTTTCTTCTATGCATGTATAATACATATGGACATACATATTGAATTAATAAATCTATTTCAAAAAGCTATTGGATAGTTTGAAAGATCTAAGCGTACATAGGGACAGACAAACTGGGAATTTAATATATAAAAAAAATATTAAGCAATCAAGAATTCAATGAACAATTGGCCATATATATCTTGTTAATCAGACGTCCACGCAATAGATACTTAATAAAATTCCCATAAAACAAGATAACCAAAACTCTATCATCATCACTATTATCATTCCAGCAATTGGAAGTCCATTGACGAACATAAGACTCACTAAGATAGGAGGTATTTATAGACCATAATTGCCGCTCTGGGCAAGCGTGTTGGCAATCGCAGATCGCAACTAACGTGACGGGGATGCTGCTGCCTATCCCTGCCCTGTGCATTTGATTTCTGATGTATATACCGCTATCGGTTCAGGTAACTTAGTCGCCTCTTATGACACCTGGTGCAGTGAGAGGTACTATTTTATTCTGCCGGTACCTCACCGCAAAACTCTACACATAATATCGAAGCGAAGTACCATGATCCCATAAGCTATAGAGTACTCCATTCATCAGACTGTGTTGCGTTGCGGCATATTATGGTTATGCCAGTTAATTTTGTGTCTAAATCTTACGTACTCTCCGGTAAACAATACGAAGTCAGCTAACCGGCGCCGTGGCGTGGTTTGCGAACTGACGTCGGCACAGTGACGTCATTTACTCATTGAATTCGGCATACTATCGAAATCTTAATTTGTGTTAAGAACATTAGCGGTGTCAATGACCTATAGCGGCCATCTTTGATTACTTGACACTAAAATTAAAAAAAAACTAAAGATACTATTTACTAGAAAAAAATCATTTGTCGCCTTCGCCTTCAGGCGAGATTCGAACTTGCATATTTCATTTGTCAGCAAGATTTTTTTAGTCGATTTTTTTCTAGTTACTCTAATCCCGCCTGAAGCCTAGAAACAAGTTGAATTGAATCTATTGAAGATTAACTTTAATATAAAATTTAATTTTTCAATGGTTCTGTTTTCTGTATATTTTAATTATACTAATAATATAAAGCTGAGGAGTTTGTATGTTTGTTTGTTCTTTGAGCGCGCTAATGGCTCAGGTACCTGGTTCGATTTGAAAAATTATATCAGTCTTGAATAGTCTATCTATCGAGGTAGGTTAGTATAAACCCAAAACCGTGTGCTGCCTATAAAGCCTATGAGAATCGCATATAATTCGATCAAGCTATTTAAGTAAAGCACGGAACAGATAGGCAAAAATTCCCAAAGAATCCGACATTTTAAGGTATGTGGGACATATCTGTCTATAAAGCAGACATTTTTGTCTAAACACAGACATTCTTGTTTATATTGAAGGCTTTTTATTCCCTTCACGTTCTTTTAGGCTGTTTTGGATGGTTTATTATGGTACCTCAGTCGTCTCTAGCGACACCTGGTGCAGAAGGACGTACTATTCTACTTAGCTAGCCCACATCTTCATCAAATATGCAAAAAAGAACCTTATGTTAACTGATATATAATCGAAAACGCTATCGCAAGGAAGCAATACCAGCGCTAAATTTCACTTCTTGTTTAATAACTTCGGTCAGTCGTATACCAAATCCGTGAAGCTACATCAATCGTACGTCACAGACATCGATAAATTAACTCGGTCTAATTTGAACCTTATGCCTAAGGAAATACGATGGTACAATTACGATTGGTCACCCTTCATTTGGAGATGGGGTGTGTGAGACTGAAGGGTGAATTATAGTCGTAATGATAGGTTAGTAATGTTACATGCGCTTCGTGCGTTTGCTAGCAGCTGGGCTTCGAACTACATTAACAAAACTTACCCCTGTATGTCTGTATGAACGCGGTTCACTTTAAAACTATAGAACGAGTTTATATGCGGTTTTCTTGAATTTCAAATGGGCAGGTATAGGCAGCAGCAATCCAGTCGTGAAAGCTGCTCTCTGCGATTGCCAACACGCTTGCTTAGCGCGGCAATTATTAAAAATTCCCCCTTTCTAGGGGAGGTCTATGTCCAGCAGTGGACCTCCAATGGCTGGTGTAATGAATGAATGTTACGGCCCTCTGGACGTTTTGATTTCCAATGATTCAATGTAGTTTTTCTTTTTCTACGTTTAGCTATAAATATGCGTTGTATCAAAATAGAATACATGAGGTAGATCATAGGCATTGGTACCTCAGTTTTACCTCTCGCCAAATAGCATTGTTTGCATTGCTGTGTTCCGGTTCGAAGGTTAAGTGAGGCAGTGGAACTCCTGAGTTATCTATACTAATATTATAAAACTGAAGAGTTTGTTTGTTCGGGATTTTGCCTATAATTGCCGCGCTGGGCAGGCCTGGTGGCAGTCGCAGAGCGTGACGGAGATGCTGCTGCCCGACTCCATTGAACTGCGCTGTTTCGGATGGATATGCCGACATCTGTCGATTCTGGACACCTGGTCCTTAGGGAAGTACTACTCCGTCGGTACTCCACGACATTGTATCAATACTAATATTTTGTTTCGGAGTTTGTTTGTTTGAACGCGCTATTCTCAGGAACAGCTGGTCTGATTTCGGAAGAATTCTTTCAGTGTTAGATAGTCCAATGATCGAGGAAGGCTATACAACATCACACTAGTACCAATAACAGGGCATCATAAATTTTACTAGGTTTGTTCTACAATTTAACGCGAGTAAAACCGCAGCTGCTTGTGTTAGAATATCTTCAAGTCACAATGATATGCTGGTTTGTGGTACTGGTCAAATAAAACTAATTTATGCAAACAGAGAGATAACATTACAACGAATTTGTGCTTCGACAAATTAACGAACGCGCATTAAAAAATATATAAAAAAAAATGTGCGCAAAACTGTCGCACGAGATTTAGCATCTGCCCATATCCTCACCCAATTTTTTGCTCAGTTCACAACACAAAATTAAATAATAATACACACCCACACGAGCCCAGGTGGCACACACGAAAAAAATTAGCATACCCTTCTATTCATAATTGTAGACCTTAACACGACGGCGTAAAGACTAAATCAAATAGCACAAAGGGATTTAACTGAAAAAAAAAAAGTTATAACGCAGTCAATGTCCTTCGCGGTGCAGTCGGCTGCGCTACTCGCACGTGCGCCGGACGAGCGGGACGGAGAGATGCGGGTGACAAAAAATGATGGCTTGCGCATACGCGCCGATCCAGTGTAGTTGGATTGATTGAAATCGGACCTTTTTGTCGGGAGACTTGAGTTTTGCGATGTTAGAATAACAAGCTGCAAATATCGCGTGTATAAACGTTCGTCTTATTTTCTTTCGCGATATTAAACAACTTTTTTCGTTAACTCCAACTGTTTCACCTCATTCCAAAGGTCAAAGGCATCGTAGATCTGGCTTTAATTTTTTCTTTAAGTAATCGACACAACGTTTAGTTTCATATTTCTCCCGGTAGCGCCAATTTCACGACCGAGTACCAAATCCAGCAATAGGTAAGTCCGAAAATAAAAACGTTTTACAGGAGAGCGACATATTCACTCCAAAATAAACCAGTACCTCGGGAATGAGATATATAATGAGGCAGTAGTATATTATATGTTAAAAGAAACTATAGATTAATATCCCAAACATCTCATACATTGACCTGAATCTGTGATAAGTTGCTTTTTCGCGCACTTGTGCTATAGACATTAGACAACAGAAGAATAACAAGTTAACTACATATATTTTATACCCAGACACAAAAATGAATATCATCATATGGATATTTGTCCTGGGTAGGGATCGAACCCACGACCTTAAGCGTTTAAAACAGGATCACTACGATTTGCGCCATCGGGCCGGTCAATTACATAATCAATATCATATCAACCATTAGAAAGACACTGATGGACCTCCCCAGGCCTCCCCAAGAAAGGAAGAATTTTAGCAATAATGGCCGCGCTAGGCAATCGTGTTGGCAATAGCTGATGAGCGCAGCTTCGCGGTGTGTTTCTGCTGTCTGCTCTGAACATTTGAGCTACACTGATTCGGATAGGTATACCGCCATCTCTTGGTACTCGTGCCTTATTCGTCTCTAACGACACCTGATACAGTGCGAGGTACTATTCTACTCTGCCGGTACGTCACGTTAACTACAAATAATAAAGAGGCACAGTTGACCCATTGTCGTCTCAACATAGATATAATACGTTTGCAATAATCGCAGGTGTGCTAACATAGGCACAATTAGCCATGACATCATTCATATTTGATCTAAATAACAAAATTGTACAATGCACTTTGTCTTAAAACAATTACTGCATAATCGACAGAATCGAGGCCGGAGACAAGGAGACATTGTGCTGGGAACATTCTAAATAATATAGTGAAACGGTTTATTTATAAATATTAATTTACACATCTCATACAACGATCTGCCTCCGAGATGAGTCACTTGTTTTACGGATATCAGACAAATACAGTACGTAGAAATATATTTAACATCCAAACGGAGCAAACAAATAAATATTATTTTATTTGTCATGGGTGGGGATCGAACCCACGACCTTTGGCGCATAAGACAGGGACAACACCGAATGCACCATCAAGCCTATTAAAATTATAATTACGGTAGCAATAACAAATCTAAAGACTAGTAATAACAAAAGATGTTGCTCTGATAACATCTTGTGACCTTTAGTACGAATCATTATACTGAACAAATAAAAAATGTAAAAAGGTATATAAACTACATTTAAGTGCCGTTCAAAAGTAGTTTTATTTTAAGTAGTGAACGATTAGTTGTTAGAAAATATTGTAGAAATAATAGTATTAAACACACGTCGTAATCATATCAGTCCTTAAAAGTCCACTCTGCTTATGCATCCCCAAGAAAGGGGGAGTGTTAAACATTTGCCGCGCTGGTCAAACGTGTCGGCAATCGCACAGCGCTGCTTTTGTGACGTGGATGCTGCTGCTCATTTCCTCTCTATATCCTACTCCATTTGAGATACAAAATTTCGGGTGGATATATACCGCCGTGTGGTACCGGCAGAGTAGAACAGCGCTTACCACTACACTAGGTGTCGTAAAAGGCGACTAAGGTGCCGGAACAGATGACGGTAACCATCCGAAACAGTGCACCCCAAATGCACAGGGCGGGAATGGGCAGCAGTATCCCAAACGCGAGAGCTGCGATCTGCGATTACCAACGCCTAGCGCGGCATTTATGGGCAAAAAACCTCCTTTCTTGAAGAGGCCTATGTCCAGCTGTGGACTTTCAATGGCTGGTATAATGATGATGATGATATACCGCCACCTGTCGGTACTGGTACCTTAGTCGCCTCTTACGACATCTAGCACAGGGGGAGGTATTATTCTACTCTGCCGGGACCAAACGGGTAGAAAACGGTTGCCGACAGGTAAACAACAAACCGCGTTTTGAATACGTTAAAAAAAGTGGTTTTATTATGAGTAGTGAAAGCGTCAATTTTAAAAAAATATTACCGACGGATTAGTATTGAACACGAGCGTCATTAATTAATCATTGAACGAGCAACGTAAAACGCAGCTCGCTGTCCCCGAAGCTGCAATACAATATTCAAAAGATCGATCCATTTCTGGGTAACAAACGTCATCGGAAAGTCCGGCCTTTTGCCTATACGAAAAGGAGACATGTAAGCCGGCATTCGGCGCCATGTATGTGTGCTAACAGTCAAATAAATATATATATATATATTTATATATTAAAATATATATATTTTAATCAGTTTAGTAGTTTATACATGATGGCGTAACAGCCAGACATGTCTGTTACGCCATCTTTACTACGAGTTACTTTTAGATTTATAATATTAGCAGTACCCACTTCGTCCTCGTAGAATATTTTTTTTGTGTACCATGCTCTAAAAATAGCGATCCTTCCATACAGCTTTTCAGCCCCCTTTTCAACCCCTTACAACCCTTATTTCGAATTAAAAAGTAGCCTATGTCCTTTCTCAGGGTCTAAAGAATGTCTGTGCCAAATTTCATCAAAATCGGTTAAGAGGTTTAGGCGGGAAAGCGTAACAGACAGACAGTTACTTTCGCATTTATAATATTAGTAGGGATAAGCAGGGATTAAGGATTGGGTGATGTGGCTAATGACTTCGAGTATTAAGGTACTGCTACGGTAACGCTTATCAACACATATGGCAAGTAATTTGCAAGTTTAATATAATATAATAATAATTAATATAACATAGATTATTAAAATAGTTTAATATAACCTAATATCCTCAAGTCAAAGGGTTGGCAACGCGTTAGTGTCCTATCTGTCCTATATCTTTGTCTTCAGGCTGCAGTGACTCTTGCTATCACGCAGACCGCATGCTTGTTCTTCGACCTGGTCTGATAAAAATATGATGATATTTAACGGTAGAAATAGTTGAAAGTAAGGTACCTATGAAGACAATTCGTATGTTCGCATGGAGTCAAAGTTACCCGCTAGCGCCAAATCACCAATCCGGCAGAATATAAAATAAAATCAAGCCTTCCATTGTTTCTAGTTGTTTCCAAAAACGTTCAACGAATTTAGGTTGTACGATTTCGCGCCAACACCCGCTGGAGTGTTGCCAGCGGGCAAATTGATTAAATTATAATTGTCCATAAACTGAAACCTCATTGCATCTACAGATAAATACAGTATCTGCTTCTCATGTCAAAACAGATTTTCACTAAATGCTTCAGGTATATGAAACTTATACATACCAGATGGAAGTAATCCTGTCTTGTTCGCCAAGTGACAAATATTTATATAATATTTATGTTTGTTCTGTGTCTGGGTGTTATGTATATGTATTTAAGAAGTATATTTGTGATTTCTCTGTTGTTTGATATCCGTAACACACGTGCTTTAAGCGACATACCTATCACTTAATCAGGTCATGTATGAGATGTTGAGGGGATCTACTTTACATAGTATCTGAAAATTTGCAAAGTCGGTATGAAAGATCTTTAACTTGAACTACTAGATATAAATAATGAGGCGAGGTGTAATTGAATAAATATATTTTGATTTGACTAGGAAAATATCGTAAATATTTTACAAATCGAATTACTTCCATGATATATAAATTTTATTCTCCGAAACATTTCATAATGCTATATCTCAAAGTGTGCCTTTGGTAGCGTTATTTTGCGCAGCAGCTCTGGAGTGTTGCCAGATCAAATTGATTAAAACATTTTTCACCGAGGACGGTCATTATTGACTCCTTTTTTTAACTACCTCCCACTTGAGGATTGTCATAGGATAATTATAAAACATCTACTAGAGTATTATAGACATGTTCATATAGTTTAACATCTAGAATGTAATATCTTAGTATGACAGCTGTCAAACCAACGTGTTCTTAAATAATTTTAATGGATTTAGTCTTAATTTAAGGTTGTTTTTATATCATCATCACAGCAGCCGTATAACGTTTACTGCTGACCATAGACCTCCCTAAAAAGGGGGAATCAGCCCAAAATTACCGAGCTGGGCAAGCGTGGTGGTAATCGCAGAGCGTTGCTTTGCGACGGGTATGCTGCTGCCCATTTCCGCCTTGTAGCATTTGAGTTAGACTGCTTCGGATAATTATGCCGCCATCTGTCAGTTCCGGTACCTTAGTCAAACTGCCTTATCTAATTTTACATATTTGTTGTATGTATGTGAAAATAGGCGACCATATTGCTTCTTCACAAACGCGTAACCAGGCACTACAGAATAAAATCTACTATCACCATAACATAAAACCAATTCCAATAGTTAGTTTCTCATGAATTGTAAAGCAAAAACTTCGTAAAGCAAACAAAAGATGGCGTGCTAACAAAATCTACAGCTGTCAAACGTCATAAAACGTGAACAGCGCTAACAAAGTTCTAACATCATGCAGTGGGAAGTAAATTCAACATTTTGGCACCGCACTCGGTGCCACGTGGACCGAGCGGGGCAACTCTATGCATACAAGGGTTAGACGTTATTATTGCGAGCATTATGAGATGGTTTAGTGAGATCGAAGTATTGTCAATTATACTTTAGTTTTCTGAGGATATTTACTAACACTTATCATTGAGAGATTCTTCAGATCTTTGTCTTTCCTCCTTAATGGGCAAATTGATATTTTCCATGGCACCATTGATAGAATACGAACATGAATAATTCACAATTTTGTATTAAATGTAGGATATAAATTATAAATCCTCTTATCAGCCATTGGAAATCCACTGCTGGACAATGCCTTCCCAATAAAGGGGAAGTTTTGCAGCAGCCCATCCTCGCCCTGTGCATTTGAGCAACACTAAGACGGAGTTATACATACCGCCATCTGTCGGTTCTGATACCTTAGTCCGCTTTTAGGAGACCTGGTACAGCGGGAGGTACTATTCTACTCTGCTGGTACCACACGGCAAGATTAATATATAAGATGTATGTATGGTTCTACAATAATCGTTAACTCAAGGAGTTTACTATTAAAAAAGGTTATAGATAGAAGTTAGTAGTAAGTTAAAGTATATATAGTTATAGAAGACGGTAGAAGTAGATGAGAATGAGGTATCAATGCAGACGACTTTGTATGAAGTCTAACATATCTGCCTTGCGAAGTAACTACAGGCAAAGAAAAAAAAATCTTTTGGGAATCATTTTTCCAGCAGTAGACATTATACTGCAAAAATGATATAAAACATTTTAGAAGTATATTATTCTTGAATGAAAAAATATTGTTATTAAATAAGATTTTTTTTTTTAAAGGTTATGTTAAATGGTCTAGTAGGTATGGGGATATTGAAATGTGATACTGTAACATATAAATAAGTAAACCTGTATAAATAAATAAATCTTTCCTCAATACAAAGACAGTTTCTAATTTCTTGCATTAAGACACGACAGATGTCGGTATATCCGAAGATGCGTTAACTGATAGCAACATGGAGGGGATAGGCAGCATTAAATTACTGGGTAATGTGACATAATATCTTCAAGGTTGGCAACGCGCTAATGATACGCTTGTTATATTACAATAAGGCTGCAGTGACCTTTACAATCCCTCGGACTGTACGCTTGTTTATCGACAATTCGAAAAAAAAGCCAGGAGTCTCCAAGCGGTTCATCTTACTTCCATACAAAAAGTGTCTGACTCTTAGACAATTTTAAGTATAATTTACCTATTACCATAAGCGTACTGGACACGACAGATGTCACTTTACCCGAAGCATCGTAGCTCGAATACAAAATGGCGGAGATGCAGTAACATTCCCGTCGCCGGCAATAATGGCAAAATGTACCGTTTCGTTGTGAAGCCCATGTACTATGATGATATTATATGTTGCTATAGCTATAGCTTATGCTTAAATAGTATAAACAGTATTAATAATAATGGATGATAAACAAACATACAGATACACTATATCAATCCTATGCATCGAAAGGCAAACAGGAGCTGAGAAACAATGCTCTTGGAGGGAACAATAGAGACTCCACCAAGCACAAACTAGTTGGGACAAAAATGCGACAAACATTTTTTAAACCACCAAGCACTATAGTTACTATACTTTCCTTGTTTTCTTTACATTTATTAATAGTATTGTAAATATGTATAGATAATAGCACGAATGCCTTCGAAGCAAACAACAGAAACTCAATATACTACAACATACGGTAGCCAGTGATAGGGTATCGGTAGATTCCAACAGTACCGCCCCCGTGCCTGGCGTTCTTCCGATAAAGCATACATCAAACGCTGAGCAGGGCAGCAAAGGAGGCAATATTAACGGATAAAAAGTTCCACCACATCTCTTTGTTTTTCAATTACACCAGGTCGATAAACAAGCATACAGTCCGCGTGATAGTATATAGAAGCTTCTAATATTTCAAAGATGTCACTAGCGCGTTGCCAAACTTGTGACTTGAAGAAATGTCACATTACCCAGTAATTTCACTGCCTTTCTCACCCTTCAAACTGGAACACAGCAATGCGAACACTGCTATTTGGCGGTAGAAGTAGATGAGAATGAGGTATCAATGCAGACGACTTTGTATCAAGTCTAACATATCTGCCTTGCGAAGTAACTACAGGCAAAGAAAAAAAAATCTTTTGGGAATCATTTTTCCAGCAGTAGACATTATACTGCAAAAATGATATAAAACATTTTAGAAGTATATTATTCTTGAATAAAAAAATAGTTTTATTAAATAAGATTTATCTTAATTCTCCGTTATTATTCTCCATTAACACAAGATCTTTAACTATATTTTATTATCTTCATATCGGTCGAGAACAGCGTTTCTATTGGTCAAATTGCAGTCTATACAATGTATAAATAAAATATTCTATATTCAAGTAATAGACAAAAACCATTACTAGAACTTTCGAATCGTCAAAATTGTCCAATCAGATTCAACGCCGTGGTCGCCCTAGGTTTTCAACTAGCGACCTAGATCTGCATACGGCACTAGGCGTTTCTCTTTAGAAATCCCTTGCTGTGCATTTTGCATTTAACACCTTAGCGGTATACAAGAAAGTTGCAGCAACCTTTTTAGGATTCCGTATATCCGTAAAAAGATGTTACTAATTTCAAAGTATTTAAAAAATCGAGAAATTACTTTCATGCCCGCTAAGTATACCTTTCCCTTATTTCTCATAATTGCCACGCTGGGCAAGCGTAGTGGCAATCGCAGAGCGTAGCTTCGCGACGGGAATACTGCTGCCCATTCCCGCCCATTTAAGCTACACTACTTCAGATGGATATACCGCCATCTGTCGGCTTCGGTACCTGAGTCGCCTGGTACAGGAGGAGGAATTTCATGTTAACCAATTTATAAGCCACGTTATGAAAAATATGAAAATAGAATAACTGCATAAATATAGAGCGGAATCACTTTCGCTTTCGGAAGAGTTGGTATAGGACGACCGAACATATCTTAACCAGGAAGAAGAGGTATTAAGAAGGGCCAGGTCAGAAGTACCAAGGATAAACGAGCGTGTATGAAAGGACTAATGCGAGTAAGGGAAGCGAGAGAGTTATGCCAAGATGATAGCAAGTGTAGATCCATAATCTCTGCCTACCCAGGTGGGACTCAGGCTTGATATATGTATGTATAAGCCACGTTATCATCAAACTTATAAAAACAACTTAACACTAAATAAGTCATGAGGTACCGGCAGAGTTTAAAGTACCTCCAATTTGTACCAGGTGTCGTAAAAGGCGACTATTAGGTACCAGAACCAACATGGCGATATATTCATCCGAGACAGTGTAGCTCAAATGAAAAGGGTGGGGATGGGCAGCAGCATTCCCATCGCGAAAGCTGCGCTCTGCGATTGCCAACACGCTTACCCAGCGTGGTAATTATGTGCAAAATTCCCCCTTTCTTTGGGAAGCCAGTCCAGCAGTGGACTTCCAATGGCTGTAATGTTGACTAAAACGATATAGAATATTGATACAACCCTCAAACAGCGACGCATCGGGAAAAACAAAAAAGGCCGGCAATAAGCCTCTGTTAAGATAAACATATTATAAGTATCTGTTCAGATTTATAGGCGTTTTATTGATGTGTAAAGTATATAGATTGCAGTAATTTATTACTGGCAAGGTGGCCTCAAGGTCTCTCAGGTAGAACTGATTATTAATACGTAAATAATTTTAGACGTTCACTCGTTAAATTGCGTGAAATACGAGTGATCTCGTATAAAAATAATTTATTTCAGTACAGTATTGCTTCCAGCGAATTGCAGTATTGCTGTGAAGTTTGCAGGGGGAGAAGCAGTTAATTACCGGGTAATGTGTTATAGTATCTACAAGATACAAGGGTGATACGCTAGTGATATACTTGCTGATGATAAGCGACCATCACGGCGTTCTTAAGCTTGTTTGCTGTCCACGACGCAAAGAATTGTAATATTCAAAGATGGTAGTGATCCTATAAGGGGCGCCAAAGGTCGGGACAAATATTTATATGATGATAATTTTGTTTTCAAAAATGCTATGAGGTACCGGCAGAATAGAATAGTACCTCCTACTGCACCAGGTGTCGTAAGAGGCGACTAAGGTATCAGAAACGACAGATGGCGGTATATCCATCCAAAACAGTGCAGCTCAAATGCACATGGTGGGACTGGGCAGCAGCATCCTCGTCGCGGTAGCTGCGCTCTGAGATTGCCAACACGCTGGCCCAGCGCGGCAATTACGGGCAAATAACCTCCTTTCTTGGAGAGGCTTATGCCCAGCAGTGGACTTCCAATGGCTGGTATGATGATAATGATTTAGTATATTTGTGATTCCCCTGTTTTCTGATGTCCGTCACAAAAGTGCTTCAAGCGACTTATCACGGAGTCAGGTCACTGTATGAGATGTGTGAATATTATAGGTATTTTACATATACCTATTTCTACTGTAATTTTTAATCTAAAGCGCTGGTCATTGTCTAGTAGTGACTAGGTCCTGCTGGAAGACCAGCGCTAGTGCGATCTTACGTGATGTCACTGTAGCTTATGCTGAGACAGACACCAAATTGACCCTAATCTTTTCTCCTCAAGTCTTATTCCATATGTTACGTATTTTTTTGCATTATTTTTTTCTCTGACTATAATGCTATTTATTGTATTGTATTCTTATCTTGTTACGTTTTTTTTGTGCGGTCAATGAATGTTTTCAAACTTTTACTTTCTCGGTAATCCCTTACCCAACCCCATACCCAAAAATGGGTGACTTACGTCTCGTATGATGATGGAATCAAATTTTATGGTCGCTTCTAGTTATCTAATGTACAGCCATGAAGTACCGGCAGAGTAGAGTAGTATGAGGCGACAGAGCTACTGAAACCTGAAAGATGGCGGTATACCTATCCGAAGCAAACTCTTTAAATGCAACTGTGGGAGGATGGGCTACACGCCTGCCCCGGAAGGATATTTCGGAGGTCCCCCCCCCCCCAATGGCTTGTATGATTGATAATGAAGTTGTCTAAGAAAAGCTTGCCAAATACAGCAGTATATGTTTGTTATATTTATTTAACGTATTGACGTTTTAGCAGGCTGGTATCCGATAAAGGTTTAGGCAAATATTATTTCCTTGGTTGGCGGTCGGCCATTTTTTTTATGTGTGAAATTCCATGATTTAGTAATAAGCGGCTTGAAGTGGTGTATGTTTTTCCAGGATTTACGATACATTTCAAACACAGGACGTCTATTGCCTCTCAAGCAGACTTCAATAGGACCTTGCAACAAACATGATTCTGCGGTTCTAGTCAGATCGTCTACTTTATGTGTGTTTTTTTTACACTGCGTCGACCATGACCATTTTATGACCATGTTAATGGCCTTATAAGGACCCTTAAACTATAATTAGTATGTTAACTATACGAAAGACGGCTAACATCACTTGATTTGTCGGGCCCGATGGCGTAGTGTCTATCTTGTTCGACAAAAGTCGTGGGTTCGACCCCCACCCACGTCAAATAATTATATGATGATATTTGTGTTTGTTCTGAGTCTGGTTATTAAATATATATATATTAAAGTATTATATTTATGATATTATATGTGTCTGATATCCGTAATGCTTTTGCAACTTAAATACGACTTACGAATTAAGTTGCAAAAGCATTACGGAAGCACGTTAATGTATGAGATGTTGTGGTAATTTATTATTATTAATTTTTCCTTGAGAAACGTTTAAACATAAGGCTATGTGCATCTAGGAATGTAAAAAATATATTGTTAAGACCTGAGAGAACTAGGTACAGAAATTCAGGTCTAGTTGACACGTGCGACGTGAATATGTGATCTAGGCTATCTCGTATGACCTAGATCTTGGCTGGGCCTTGCAGCTTGTAGTGGGTGTTACATCCAGGTTTTTCTAGGAATTAATATAATAATACACTGGGAAGTAATTAATGTTAATATTTAATTAATACAATACTGTAATAATAATAATATTCTTTATTGTACATACCATAAGCAACACGTTCAATTAACATGTAGTACATTATTTTGATCAATCTCGTCGTATTCAGCCAGCGTTTGCTTATTTACGACATCACATTGAAAACCTCTAAATTTTCTGTGTCATTATTATATTCTGCAATTAATATACATATAAACTTTCTTCTCGAATCACCGCATCAAAATGCCTGCTAAGTTTTAAAGATCTAAGCATACACAGTGAGAAACGGACAGCGGAAAGCGACTTCGTTTTATAAAGTGATGTCTGTTTGTTTGTTACGCTTTCACAATATAACCGAGGTACTCATTTTCATGAAATATGGGTAGTTTCAATGCTAGGGAAGACCAAAAGCTACTCGTTATCCCAATAATAGTCCCGCGGGATGCGATTGAACGAAGTCTACATGGAAGAAGTTACTGGCAGAGAGCTAGTTAAGAGTAAATGAGTTGGAGCCTACTTCTTGGTCTGCGTGAAAGCTCAGTATGTTTGAAGTAGTTGGATGTGATGTTCCACCTCATTTTTCAAACTGGAATCATCTTTTAATTACCAAATCACAGCGGTGCTACCAAATTTGTTTCCTCATACAGCCTTCAAAGAATGCTGAGCGATATGCCGATAAACTATTATTATTTATATATATTATATATAGCAATATATACACAGTATACATGCAGAATACAGAGCATAGGTGCCTATAAGAACAGGCTAGACCTAGTTTAGATACTTAAGCACCAAAATGTATTTTAGTTTGAGTTTCCTGTTGTTGAATAATGTTATTATTATTCATATAACTCACCTGGTGTACCTCCCCCTTTTCCAGATAAAAGGTCCTAACAATTATTTTTATATTATAAAGTCAGCGAACAAGCATCCAGTCCCCTTAATAGTTAACGTGACAGAAGCCTGACGCTCGTGGCATCACAATTATATCACTAACGTGTCGCCAATCTTGTGAACTGAAGATATGTATATTAATTTAAATATTTTTACTGCCTCTCATCCTCAAACTCAGAACACTGCTATTTAGCGGTAGATATAAGTTAGAATGTAGTACCAATGCAGACGACATTTGTAAGAGGTTTCCCTCTACTATAATCTATCTCCTACTAAATACCATTCAAATCAGTCGTTAAAACATGATTGTGTAATAGACATCTATCATGTTTTTGTAATGTCAAAATTGTGCTTCTATATAAGAGCTACTTTAAATTATTTAACTTTAAAAATTACGATGTTCGAACAAATTTCCACCCCACACACCCCCTACAAGTCTCATTTCCGCGATAAAAGTAGTCAATATCCTTCCCCGAGGTCCAATCCACCTCTATACCATAATTCACCAATATCGGTCCAGTATTTATGGCGATAAAATGTTATAGATATACTAATTTACTCATTCTTCAACTACGTTAAATAATAGTATGGAAAAAAAGATTATAATAATGTTTTCTTCTGATCAATAATACTTCTTATTGATACTAAATCCTTAAAGTAGCTAAATGATTCTTTAGTATTAAATATTCAGTGCTTCTTATTAACATATTACACCAACACGCCACGTGCGTTCTCATAACTTCCCAAACAGCGTTGTCGACTCGCGTAGCGTGTCCACAGAAATTACCATAAGCTAATAATATAGGAAACAGCAATAATAATATGGTGAAACAGCAATACTCGCAGTAGGGATGTGTTATTATCGGGTAATGTGACAACATCTTCAAGTCACAACGTTGACTACTCAATAGTAATATCCTATTGATAATCGAGCGTCTATAGGCTGTTGTGATGCTGACTGTCCAAGAACAACTTATACATTGACCAGACCCGGTGATAAGTCGCTTAAAGCACGCGTGCTACGGACATCAAACAACAGAGAATCACAAATATAGTACTTAAATACATGTATTCAACACCCAGACACAGAAAAAAAACACAAATATCATTATATAAATATTTTTCCTGGGTTGGATCGAACCCACGACTTTTAGCACATAAGATAAGATCACTACCATCTGCGGCATCGGATCTCGTCATCATATGCGAGGTTATATAAAAAAAAACAAGCGGACAGGCTGTACCTACTATCACAGTAGTAAAATCATGTTATAATATTTTAAGACATCAATTGGATGTATTGAATACCAAGTATAAAAAAGAAACACTAGCCTGAATATCGAGACAAAATCGCAGACAGAAAAATGACATGAAAGTCACGGTAGATTTAAGACGCATTAACATTAGTTGTAGACCAAAAAATTACAGACAGACAGACTACCTAATGTATATTTATCGCCACAAAGTAAAAATAAATTACCCAGTGAATTTATCGGAACACGTAATAAATAAATCAAACTTTACATTCACCTCGTTAAATGTATATTGATATATATCCAGACAATTTAATTAATTAAAAGAATAATACTGTTTGCCCAACAAAAAAAATAACAGTGGAATTATATCTGACTCGTTGGCTGATCGCTAACAATAAACAAATGATCGTTGACGAAAAAACCAGAGAGAATGAATCAGCAACGGAACACAGGACGTTTTATAGCGACGCCAATAATTGCGAGGTAAAATGGTGGATACTGACATTCTTCGTGGGCTGTGTAATAGCTCGGCCGGTGCCGGCAAAAAAACATGGCCGCCTCTTTGGAATGCAACGCGACAAATTTCAGATGATGGCAGAATCGAGAGACGTTTGGGTCGTCTCGGCCAGTTAGACGCGTTCGGATTATAGCTAAAGGTGGAATCGATGTCAGATATGGAGACGGGTGGACGCGGCGCCACGGTCGACACAAAAAGGATTTAATGCTAATAAATAATAGTGTTCGATGTAGGAAAATCGATGGCGATTTATTAGCTAAGTATTAGCAAGATTATTTTCTAGTAAAAACATTAATACTCAAAGTTTAATATACTCAGATACACTAGTTTTCTCTTAATACAAAACAATATATTTTCTCAAGAACACCCCGATTGCTTATTAAATGAGAGCCAATCGTTGTTTCAGCAGTTCTTATTTTCTTTGACTTTCTGGTTTTCTTTGACTGTTCTTTGTTAAACTCTGGAAAATCGGCGATAGTTCATTCCTGAAATAATCGGGATGAATTTGAGTTCGAACTTCTTACTGACATTGATTTTATAAAGTTAAGAAAATATGCTAAGACATTGGATTCATACATACGAATGACATCAAATATATAACAAGAAATTGTTAACATTTAGGTGGTTAGCGGAATGATTCCTAAGTATATTACACAGAATGTTACGCATGAATAATTTATATAAATCAATTTGACATATTCTTTGCTATTTGACCAACCTTGACATATGTAATAACTTATTTTACGTTGTCAGTTAAGTGAATAATAATGGTCATTTAAAAATCAAATAGAAACGTTGCCTACAAATGCGAACTTTATTTAAAGCAACATGTAATCCAACGACAGATTTAGTTTACATTTACGATAAATGGCTACAATAATTATTCAATATTGTCTTAATACATGGCAAGTTCGGCCGTAAAAATGCTAATAGCAACACCGCATATGCAATTATTTTACGGTCTGCGTACACCGGCTATGATAGCTAACGCATTCGAAATTTAAAATATATTTTTTTGATTCGTCAAAGCAGCCATTCCCAAGACAGTTCGAACAAATGTTCTACAGGCTAGAAGTCAGTAGAACTTTTTGAAGTCAAGAATTCTGGAGGCTATTAGACTCCGGTACGTACAAATTTTCCAATTGATAATAAGTTCTACCTGTTGGATAATAAGTTCAAAATTAGTTGCATTATTTCACAAACTTGTATAGCTTACAATTTCTTCAGTGTCACTTTCTCAGTATTATCACTGCATAAGCAGATATTTCTTGGTTTACTGTATAGAGAATAAACGAAATCACCATTGAAAAGATATAGATAATTAATTTCGGGAGTCCAGGATACAATTCTTAATTTTCAATAAACAAGCGTCAGTTTGATACCGAACTGCACTATTCAAGGTACCATTATTGTCGTTTTAAATGGTCTTTTACGCAAAATTGCAGAATTAAGCAGGTGTGGTAGCAAACTCATGCTGTCCATTCTCGCCTTGTTACATTTGAGCCACGCTGTAGATGGATATACCGCCAACTGTCGGTTATGGTACCTCAGTCTTCTACACAAGAGAAGCCCCATTCTAAGGTAACCTACTGGGGAATTATTGGCTCATTTTCTATCATTTTAATTGAGTAATAAGGCATTAATGTTACAATTAATTTGAAATCAAATTATTTTTGTCTTATTTTATCATAAACACAGTATAGATAGGGAAGTTTGGGTAGTAGGGGGAGCCTGATGTATTGTGATACGGGTCTGCGAGCCGAAATAGGCACCAGTCTCTCACAATTAACATTACAGACTTGTTTATTCACAACGATTCAATATTATTAATTGCAAAAAGTGTTATTTGTGATGAGAAATATTTTTTTATTTTATTTTCAAAATGTTTGTTACACGCACTTGTGTTTGTACAATCCTGTCACTATACTGTCGATAAACAAACTGATATACGTTATATATACTATTGTTTTCATTATAATTTATTCTGTAGACGTTATCAAAGTGACGTAACCATTATCTTGTCTTATTAACGTAATATATTTAATCTCTATATATATAGGACGGTAGCATGAATGAAAGATAATTCCGTTGGAACTCTTTACAACTTTATTATTACGAGGTGTCGTGAGATACTAAATAACCGTAACCGTTAGATGGCGGTATATCTATTCGAAACAGCGTATCTATCCGGGTAACTTTGAACTGACCTTTTTATTGAATAAACATTAATATTTGCAATATGAAGTAGATAGAAAAGTTCGCCTGCATTGAGATCTCACCCTGAACCTGTATCTACCGCCAAAGCTATAAAATATAAAGATGTGTTTTAATCCTTTTTTTTATTAAACCGCCAACCCTTATTGCTATCAGTACTGTCTCCCACGACTATTTGACAGATAACTGCGTATAGATAAAGGCAAATGATAAGATTAGACAGAAACACAACATTTAAATATTTGTGAAGTGACTTTTAGATTCTTGTTACTAGTCTGTCATTTGTAATTTGGATTTTGTGTCATAATCTTTACCATTAGCTGCGTCCGCGTCGAATAGTGACCATGGGCAGCATATTTTCATCAAAACTTATATTTTTCGCCTGTTTTGCCACATTTTTGGTTGATGCTCCGCACCTATGAATTGTTGCGTAATGTTAATTAGTCTTAGTTACTATTGCTATATCAGCTGTCTGAGTAAAAATATCATCAAAATCGGTCCAGCCGTTTCAGAGACTATCTCAAATAAACCGACATACAGACAGACAAGAATTAAAAAATATATTTTGTTATATTTACCATGTATTTACATCTATATAAATTCAGTAAAAATCAGTTATTTTAATATTAAAAACAGACACTCCAATTTTATTTATGTGTTTTGATTATCATAAAGACGGTCGTGTTACCGCAAGGGTATCATATATGTGACTAATCTGGTGACCTGAAGGTATGATGTCACATTACCCAGTAACTTCATTGACTCTCACTTATCGAGCTAGTACTATATGGCGTAAGACGTTGGTCAGAGGTTTTGAGAAAACATAGCAACAAAACTTTACACTTTCAATCATTTGCAACGTCTAAAAGGCACCAAACATCCGAAACTGAAAGGATATTAAAGCAACTCTAAAGCCTGACAGTTTTAGGAAACACCTATCTTAAACTAAGAGACATACAAGACATTAATTTAATGATATTAGACTAATGCATTACTAAATATTTAAGAAAATTAAGTAATTAGCAATTATAAATTCGCCTGTCTCTGTTTATCATCATCATTAAAGCCATTGGCAGTCCACTGCCGGCCATCCTCCAAGAAAGGTGGAATTTTGGCCATAATTCCCGCGCTCGGCAGGAGTTGGCAATTCGCGACGGGGATGTTGCTCCTCCCCAGCCTGAGCATTTGAGCTACACTGCTTCTTCTCGTCTCTTACGACACCTGGTACAGGGGGAGGTACTGTTCTATTCTGCCGGTACCTCACGGCTTCCAGGCAAATATATAACATTTAATATCTGTATAAATAAAAAGAGAAGCTGACTGACTGATTGACATATCAATGCAAGACCTATAAGGGTTAGAAACTTTATTTTTTTTGAGCGCTAAGTAAGGATTTAAGGTAATCCACCTCCTAAAGCAGGGTTTCCCAACCTTTATTTCACTGAGCCTCCCCAATACAAAAAAAAAAATTTACATGCCCCCTTAAGTTTAAAAACACACAATTTTTTTAACAGCTATATTATTTGAATTAACATTAAAAACAAAGAGTTCCATACCGATATTGTACCGATTACGCCCCCCTGGTATTCCCACGGGGGCGTACCCCCCCCTCCCCCGGTTGGAAACTCCTGTCCTAAAGGGATAAATAAACGGGGTGCAATGATAGTATGAAACTTTGCTGTTTATGCTTTTTTTTAAGTTATTTGAATTATTTGCTTAGTTATTTAAATGACATTTAGCATTAAGATTTTTCATTGTAAGCCATTGTGCCAAACACGGGGCGCTGCTTGTTTTCTTTATTAATTATATTTTATTATTTAAAAATAATTTTCAGTAATAACATCTTACAACATGGCTTTTTATCGTGTAAGCATCACGGGTATATTTTTGGTGTTGTCTTCGACGGCACAGATTAAAACATCCTTAGATTTTATTTATTTTTCATGATTATTTAAATTGTTGAAGTAATCCATAAACATACGTATTTCCTAAGTAGATAAAAACGAGTTTTATACATTTATCACGACTTCCGTCACGTTTTGATTAAACTTTAGCAATTCGTAAAAGACATAATACCTATATAGTTTGTGAACTAGAATGCATTACAGCCTCTCATATTCCCTTCTTGATCTAAAATATAAGTAAATACATAGTTAACTGTCTAATAAGAACTGTATAGCGGTAATATTGGTATGCGTACTTGATTCTATCTGCCAATAGCATAAACAATGAGGTAATAAAAATTTTTGGAATGTCTATGCATTGGGATATCATGGATGTTTTATAAAACAAAACTTAATTCAAATGATTAATATATTCCCTATATACTACCTATTCAAAAATGGCGTTTTTTTATCAACATATATAAAAGGAGAAGTTGTCTGACTGACTAACATATCAACACAGGAGTTAAAACTTGATATTTCGCACAGGGGTTCCTTTTACAAAGTAGGAAAGCACAGAAGTTTTTTACAATTAGCTTCTAGGGGGGGTGAAACAGAGGTGCAAATTAAGTATGAAAGTTTACAGATACTAGATTAGGTTTGTTATGCAACTTAACGCGGGCGACGCCACGGGACTCTGCTAGTTTTAGTATATATTTCTTGTACATAACATAGTATACAAGTACAATCGTATCAATGCTGGTTTCTTTGTCCATCACGTTTCCTTGTCGATGAATCGCCTGTATTAATTAATATGCAGACAGCGTCCTGTTACAATTCGATCAATTGAGAAAATAACTATGTACCTAGCAGGCGAAGTCTACCGTATTGATCTGATGATTAACCAATGTATGTAACTATATCGAGTTTAATAAAGATTCGAAATACAAAAGTTACTATTGAAAGAGAAACCGCTTAATTTGCATAGCAGTTCTTCATAGTACCTATACCTAGCAGTAATAAATAGAACAAAATACCGCAGGCAAATCCTGTTTTAATCTAATCGATCACAAATAAAATATAGTAAAAAGTTTGTAGCCGATGAAGATGCTTGTTACAAAAAAAGGTTAACTGATATTTCCTTGTTCTTTTTTCGAATGATATGAAATTAAAAACTATAAAAAGAAGCATTTGGCGTGTCGATGATACTCACAATAAATAATTCAAGCTGGCAGTAAGTACCAGTGGTTTCCAGCGCACCTCTTCCGTGGAAGTTATTAAATAAACACAAATGAGGTATCTAGGTAATTACTTATTGCAATACGAACAAGGTTAAAGATTATAGATACGATATAACGGCAAGCGAGATTGTTGGCTGTCTACGTGAGACAATATGGTGAACCCAGATCTAGCATTTACTGCCAGCTTTCTAGTTTCAATTGTGGAATTACGCCATCGAACATCAATCAACACGATAAGAAAACTATTTGTATAGGAGAATAATCTCAACAGTACTACATTCAATGGTTAATTGGCACTTGTCTTTGATCAAGGTAGCTTGTTAGGTTATGCTGCTCAATTAAAACACAAGCCTATTTTAGTATAATTGTATGGCCGTGGATATCAATAAATACCATCAATAAAGGATTAAGAGAGATAAATAACCAAATCACAGGTAAATAACTGTCGAGATATTTTTGTCATTCGTTCACTTTAACAAACGTGAATGAATCACTCTCTTCAGCTGCATAAATTGCAGATACAGACACGCTCTCAGAGTTCTAAAAATAGAATTGGAAAGAAAGCCGCACGATTTCGGTGCAAATGCATAACATAATGCATCTGTAAACAATATAACACCTACCTGTATAGACCACACACTTATCACGCCGAAGGAATCGTTGAAAACTTTCACAGCGAGTACAATCTCGATTGATTCGCGATAAATGTTAACGCACTGTGTAAACTGAGTACGTACGCGGGGGTCAGACTTCGCCACTAAAATTATTGATTTCAGAGCGTTACAAAACAACAAAAGAAATAAACGGGACGGAGTGCACACCCCGCGCCGAATCGATCAGACAGAATGATAATTGTCGCACACAAAGAGTACTGACTACTCACCTAGGACAGTTGAAATGCACACATATAAGAACAACAACACACAAATTTATGTCAACAACGACTTGTACACAATGTTTAGCACATACAGTTCGGTTAGCACACTATTTTCAAACGTTTTTGACGGTTTTTATGGGTAATTAGTGCGAATTAAGACCGATTTGTGTCGCGGAGACGCGAGCCGAGCATTTGGACGACCACTAGCAAGATGGCCCCGGTACCGCGTATGCCGCGCGCCCGCCTCCCCCCGCGCGCCGCGCGTACGTGCAATGAAAGATAGGTGGCCGGCGCACGGCCGATTCGAGGAACGGGGATATGTCTGGGGATAGATCCTGCGTGTTTATTGTTATGAATGCTAATGCGCGTAGCGGCGATACTTTACTAGTTCGGCATCTAGAAACCGCATTTTATTGTTTTGGACAAAGTGCTGTCATAATGTGATTCGAGCCTATATTTTAAATGGAATATGTTTTCCGAATCAAATTATATTGCTAGATGGCGATTTAAGGTCTTCAAAAATAATGAGATTTATACATCAACTTGACCGAAAAACTAGGTTTTCTGAAATATTTAAAGATGAAATTAATATGAAACCGTTTAACTCTCGTATTTACAATAAATGCTAATAATTATTTTGAATATCTTGTGCATATCATATATGAAAAAAATAGTAATAATAATATTCCGTTTTCATTCTAAACAACAAAGGTGGGAAATTATAGTTGCCAACTTAATTTAATATCCTGCAAAATGGGCCAGAAAACGTGATGAAACGTAAAATTAATCGGTTTTCTTTGTTCGAAGTCTAAATAGCATATCTCCGGATTGGTCGCGCAATCGGGTACCTTGCGCGCCGCCTCAGTTCTTTCCCTTCACACCGCTTTGCCGTGCGAGATCCCCCTCCCCGCCCCGCTGTCCTCTGCCTACCAACCTCTTATATACTGCTCTCTTTACAACAAAAAAAAACACCAATTTCCCAAATTCCCGAAGCGAACCGAGCGCGCGCGGACCAAAGATGGCGGCGACGGCTTCCATTTTGATTGCAGATTACAACTGGCGCGTCCCTGCTTAAAGCCTAACCGCTTCGTCGTCCCGCGGTTACCAAACGGTTCATAAACGTATTGCACATGTATTTAGGCTAATTTTTCCCGTTCTATGCGACGGTCGCGCCGCCGTCAGCGTGCGTCGGCCCGTTTTGGTATTAACTCAGTTAAAAATGGCGGTCAATGTACATCGGAATCCGGTTATTGTATCGATTTGGACGGACGGTCGAAAGAAAGCATAAATGTCGGTGTTAAAATGTGCCGTGATGCTTTGTCTCTGTCTGGCCTTACCTGCCTCGGCTGCAATACGCCGCTGGGCCGTTTCCTGCAGTAAAACAATTGAAAACGATGCGTGTCCACTAACTTAAACTTTGCTAAAACAAACCTATTCACATGCCTCCATTCGAAAGCCTTTCCATTCGCTTTAAACCCTTAATATCTCAGTTTAACTTACTTCGCTATGAGTTGCTATATTGAATTGCCTATTCTTTCATAAACAATGACATTTTTCTTCTCTAGTTAATCCAGTTTACTTCTATTTATATAAAGTAATAAAATACATTTCAAGGCCAAAGATAATATAGAATTAACCACAAAGGTTACTAAAATAAAGGTAGGAACTATTCACTTATATAAAGACCTGTATTCATGTCATGTAAAAAATTTTACTTACGCAAAAAAAATCAGGCGCGACAACTAAAACCAGATGTTAAAAATAAATAAAATAAATGTTATTTCTTTTGTCAATACCGTGACGAGTATTTATTTTATGGCAGCAAATGTGATATCTTTATTTCTAAAGGTCAACAGGGAATTGTTTTACTTACGTGAGGTCAAAAGGGTTAGAATATTCTTAGTAAACTTGATGTTAATTTGCTAAATTAAATTAATAGTTTCTCACAATTGGTTGATTGCCAAATTGTATATTTTATTAAATTTTATATGCACATCTCAGCATTCCCACTAAATAAAAATATCATAAATATAAAAAAATAACAAAGAATTTGAAAACCGATTAACAAGCCAATCTCAGGCTTACATCTTCAAGTTATGTCAACTGACTTCCGACACATTGACCAGTACACCTAGACCTGCTATAGCAGTACCACTTCCTCTCCCACGGCCAATTACCTTAAGACGGGAGAGGTGAGGGAGTTCAATATAGCTGGTCACGTTGCTCTGCCTAGTTCAATAACCCTGCATCCATTGAGAACATATGTTGGTGCTTTCGCTTTAACAGAGGAATCTTGGTAAATGTTGCCGTGGGCTAGGCGAAACGGCTTTTGATCTGTCAAATGTCATCCAGTTATGGCGTTTCTTATCCATATTTGGAGAATATGTATTGTTCACACAATATCTCATACATTGACCTGACTCCGTGATAAGTCGCTTAAAGCATTTGTGTTACGGACGCCAGACAACAGGGGATTCACAAATATAATACTTAAATACAAATATTTAGACTCAGATACAGGACAAATACAAATATCAATATACAAATATTTGTCCCAGGGTGTGGATCGAACCCACGATCCCCAGCGCATAAGATAGGATCACTACCAACTGCGCCATCGAGCCGAGAGTTCTTTCTAGTGCAAGGATATGTTTGATTTTTTTATTATTACTATACACGGTCCGCATGATGTGAATCGTAACTTTAACTTATACACGCTCGTGATATCACGAGGATATCATGTCGCTTTATCATTTGAAAATGTTACATCACATTAAACAGAAATTTCACTGGTTCTCTCACGTTAAGTTCGTTTTCAAGACGAACTGCTAACCAATTAAAAGAACAGTACAAATAAAAAGAATGGTAGATTTTAAAGCGATTTATACCTAGCGAAATACCGCATATCATAGATAAGTTGTCAATTCTCACATATTGTACACTAACAATGCAGTTTCACTGACGTAACTCCCCTCCTAGTGACATTTTGGGGATACAATGTATTGTCTATGTCACTTGCTGATAATAAATTTTTTTTATTCATAAAAGAGGTTTTGACATGAGTTCAGTAATTCTGAATTTATTTGTTACAAACGTACAAAAATGGTAATAACAATTTATAATCACATCTCTAATTATATAATAAATCAATAATTTCCAAAACTAATTATTAAAATTATAAAAACCTTTCTTATATAAAAATGTTATTATAATATACCTCTAGTATATTCTTGATGATGAAGAAAACGCTAAGTAGCATGAACTTCAACGTCTATTCCACTTTATAAATATATATTTAATAAATAATCAATGCATCAATGCTGTGTGTTAATATCTATTGGAAATCCAAATATTGTAACAAATTTTATTGTAGATTCGATGTTAATTTATTGTAATTAAATTTATTGTATACTAGTTTATATAAATTGGATATTATTAGCAAAGCTAGATAATATCTAGTAAGTTCTTAAATATTGCGATGCCCTTGCAGGGCGTCATATGTAACTGTAATTCTTTATTGTATTTTGTCGGCCATTTTCTATTAATGCGACAAGCAGTAAATTAATTTGAATGTGAAAAAAAACAACAAACTCTGTTTAAATAGTTCCATAGCGGTTTTTTTTAATATGACATATCATGTTATTCGGCGAAGAAGTAGCTCTCTAATGATGGAAGATATTTAAAACCAGTCTAATAGTTAAACTACAACAAAGAACCTCTTTTCTTTTTATACAATCATCATCATCATATCAGCCAACGGGATTGGAATTTGGGAGACGGTAGAGGGATTTTTGCCCATAATTGCCGCTCTGAGCGAGGATGCTGCATGACAAGCTGCGCTATTTCAGATGAATATACCGCCATCTGTCGGTTCCGGTACCTCAGTCGCCTCTTACAACACCTGATACAGAGGAAGGTAGTATTTAACTCTGCCGGTATCTACCAGCTACCTTTTCATATATTTTTTTTTTATTATGAAGTCAGCAAACAAGAATACTGTCCGCTTGATCGTAAACGTGACCGCAGCCTATAGACGCTCGTGTCATCGTAATATTAGTATAAATAAGTTTTAACTTTGAGTGAAGTAACTTTATAAGATAGCTCTTCGTTATCAGCATAGACAAGCAAGCGATCCATCCTGACAGACCAATCAGCTATAAGCTTTTTTATATGACTAAGTCGACAAGAATACACTCTCGTACAGTATATCACTAATGCGTCGCCAACCTTGTGACTTCCCGAGACGATTTTCCGAGGTCTACCTCTAGTAGATGACTCATGAAATAATTAAGCATTAATATGTACTATGTTTTTCTATTTCTTTTCTGAGGCGAGCGAAGACTTGAAAGATTTTTCTGGGGCGAGAGAAATCGTGTGCACCTAAAGCAAAAGTCAGCGTTGTAGTTTGTTGGCGTATTAAAGCGAAGTATTCAGACTGAGTCGACAAACAAGCATACGGTCCTCGTGATAGCAAGCGTGATCGCTGCCTATAGACGCTCGTAATATCACAAGGATATCACTAGCACGTTGCCGACCTTGTGACTTGAAGATATTATGTGATATAGTCCAGTCACTTCACTGCCTCTCTAACCCTTTAAACCAGAACACAGAAATGCAAATATCGCAGTTTGCCGGTGGAAATAGGTGGGAGTGAGATACCAATGCAGACGATTTTCTAACGACCTCTACCTCTAGCTCTGCGTGCTGTCCCGCTGCCACTTCAACTTGCCAATCCGTCAGCGATTGTCATTACAGTTGGTACATCCACGGATCTCTTCTTCCTAAATCGGTCACGCAAAGAGATTCCGAGCATTGCCCTCTCCACAACTCGTTGAGCTATTTTGAGTTGGCTTAGAAGGCCAATGGTAAGAGACCACGTTTCGCCGAATAACCCCCAATGAACATTGACTTACACAACGACAAATGCCATATTTTATAAAAAAATATACTCACTTCAGACAACTTGAACTATCCACGATTTCCAGTCATTACTTGTTTGTATTATTATTGTATGCTCTCATTGCATATGAAGCAAACCTTCAAGTGTCTGTTGCAATTAGCGAGCATTGATTGTATATATGTTATTATCTTAGTAACTAGCAGTGCCTTGACTACGACTGCGTGGAATTGACTGGAGTGAGAGGCGTGACGTGGAGTGACTTTGGGGATATAGTAGCCTTCCTCGATAAATGGACTATGCTACACTGAAATAATTTTTCAAATCATAACAGCGGTTCTTGAGATTACCGCGTTCAAACAAACAAACTCTTCAGCTTTATAATGTTTGTAAAGATATAATGTCGTGGAGTACTGGCAGATGAGTATTTCCTTCTGTACCAGGTGTCCCGAAACGACAGATAGCGGTATATCCACCCAAAACAGCACAGCTCAAATGCAACACGGTGGAGTTGGGCAGCAGCATCTGTCACAAAGCTACGCTCTGTGATTGCCACCACGCCTGCCTTGCGCGGCAATTATGGGCATAATCCCCCTTTCTTGGGTCTATCTCCAGCAGTGGACTTATCTAAAGATGGTGAAGATGATGATATTTAATATTATAGACAAATGTAAATTTTTTCATGGTTTAGTGTTTACCATAGTGTATTTAACATTTAACATGGTGTACCTTTAATGTTTTCAGGGTGTCCAGGTACCGTCCATACCTTTATCAAAACTGATATAAGTGTCGAAGCAGAGAAGAATAGTACCTGCACCTACCGCAGGTATTGAGGCGGCCGAGGTAA
>JACJUM010003212.1:3638586-3667158 GCA_020976665.1 Heortia vitessoides | reverse complement strand
TGACACATGACATGCGTGACACATCTACATTAATATTATAAAAAGGAAAGATTTGTATTTTTGTGTTTATATTTGTAATCAATAAACTCAAAAAGTACGTACTGAGCTGATTTCAAAAATTCTTACACCAATGGAAAGCTACGTTCACCTTGAGTAAAGACTGTATATATTACTAGAGAATATTAGAAACATATATAAATTATAGGTTAAACATAAAAAATCTTATGTCCACCCACGCGGAGCCGGGACACGCCGCTAGTACTAAATATAGTAGCGAAAAGATTTTCCTTTAGTTAACTGCTTGGATAACGAATTTGTTGGCACCTAAACTTCGGTTTAGCTGTAACTTTTATTTCATTAACAATAATGCGTTCATTGCTCACCATACAGCCGTTTTCTAGACCACCCACGTGACAACTGTCACTCACGCAGGTGAATGAGTGACAGATGTCAGTGTAGTACCGTCGTAGGAGTGATTTATAACAACATTGGGGCATTTAGCATCATACATTTTTAAAAGCCGAGAGGTACCAGCGGAATAGAATATTACCTCCCTCTGTACCAGATGTCGTAAGAGGCGATTGAGATACCAGAACCGAGGGATGGCGGCATCTCTTCCTAAGCAGTTTAAATGCAGAGGGTGGGGATGGGCAGCAGCGTCCCGCGTCGCCGATTATTGTCAACACGCTTGTCCAGAGCGGCAATTATAGACAAAAATCCCCCTTTATTGGGAAGGCCTATGTCCAGTAGTGGACTTCCAATGTAATGATGACATTGAAACGGCTTGACAAACATTACCGAGTCTAGGGTTAATTTTCAGCGGACCTGGCCCCTGATATATCATGCGTTTACTCACGCAGTCGACACACAATGTACAACTTTCTTGGGGCTGGCCCCAAAGCCTAACATCCTGTGGTGGGCACTAGACCATGCTGGGGTGGGCACGGCACACCCGGCCCGACACACGACATTTATCGTATCAGCCATTGGGAGTCAACAGCTGGCCAAGGCCTCCCCGATAAAGGGCAAATTTTGCCCATCATTCAATCACTAGCGCGATCAACCTCGCGACTTGAAGATATCATGTCATTATCCAGAAACTACATCTATCTCTTTAAAATGGAATACATCTATGCTAACATAACAATTAAGCGGTAAATCTGTATGTATGGGTAAAACATGAACCTCTTCTTGGCTTCATAGTCTCATGAAAGAGACTTCGCAATGATAATACACTAACTTTGTGACATTGGCGGCACAGCTTAGCCATCCCGACCTTTCCCAAGAACAAACGTATGTGCAAACAAATAAATATGTAATATTACCGTAAAATTCAAAAAGAAAGTAAATATTAATTAACTGATCAGGAACACAGCCTGTCAATCCGACTCACGCTTCACCATATTTTTGTTTTACTTACATATAATACGAGATTCACCTGTCTAAGAAATTACCATAAGTGTAAATATATTCCCGGCGTATATCGGTGAATTGGATGATTCACGCTTTTGGAGATCCTCATGTTAGAGTCCTTTATAGACCGTACTAATGGCGAGCCTAAAACCGGACCTGATGGCGCTGGTGGTTATCAATCCCCACTCAAGACAATATATATGATGAATATTCGTGTTTGTTCTGTGTCGGGGTGTTAATAAGTGTTTCAGTATAGATTATAGTGGTATATAAGATTTAAGTGGACCTCTTACCTCACTGTCACCAATTTCTACCACCAAATACATAGTAGTGTTCGCATTGCTGTGTTTCTGTGTTTAAAGAGTCAGAAATAGTGGAATTATTGGGTAAATGTGACATTGTATCTTCAGTTCACTGGATATGCGACACGCTAGTGATATCCTTGTGATGACACGAGCGTGTATAGGCTGCGGTCATGTTTACCATCAAGCGGACCGTATTTATTGTGTGTTGACTTTATAATATATAAAAATAAAGTATTATATATACGATTTCTCTATTGTCTGATTTCCATAAAACAATTGCTATAAGCAACTATTTCGGATTAAGGTGAATGTATGTGATGTTGTGTGGATTTGTTATTACATATAAAATAAACATTATTGTTAGTTGAAGAAGCAGCGGAAAAGGTATATATCTCGCAGAACTAACCAGGTCAGGACCTGAAGTGGAGATCACGTGGTTGGAGGAACTTACGTTTGGTTTAATATGACACTGCATTTTATCACGCCAGAAGGCAGTACAAGTGGCTAACCTTGTTAAATTTGCTAGTAGATTTGATAAAATACTGCATTTGACAACCCAATCATAGAAGACTGTAAAAGAACTTGAAAACAACAACAGGGTACGGCTAGCCAAGGCTAATAAATAAATTAAATAGTTTTATTTAATGCACTATAAGTAAAATGCCTTCGTCTGTGTCAAAAATAGAAAACATGTGTACAGAACCGTTGTCTAGAAATCGCGAGACGTGACTGCCCAATTTTTTATGTATGCCATTCATCGGCGAGGGAATCCGTGGCCGCAGGTCAACGACCCCGACCGGTCCAAGAAGTGAACGTAGATTTTTTTATTAATACAATGAACTTTGTTGTATCTCAACTTACTGTTAGTTATCTGTGCATTTGCAAAAAAAAATTCCGCATTGTTCTATCGATACAATAGATTGTAATAATTGAGACACTTCACTAATTAATATCGGCATTCAATAAAGTGTAAAATCCTTAAGAAAAACACTTAGGTCTTAAGGATTTAATGGGACCGGTCTCGTCGTAGACATGGTAAGCCTCAGATTTCAAGGAAGTGTAAATTCATTTAATATTTAATAATTTATATAATAATAACAATTGAAGTTGTATTAAATTGCCATTGATGAGACTTGACACTTGACACTGTCATATTATAAACTGCTTGTTGTGTGTTAAATAATCCATTGCTTTCGTTTTAATAGATTTAACAAACATAAAATGTTATCACTAATAAATAATAATCAATATGATGTTTTATAATTCATGTCATTTAGTACAGTCATTCATAATACTTATTAATTAAAATTTGCGAAGAATGAAAATAGAGATCTCAATGCATTACATTTAGGTACTATTTAAAGAATATCAATTGAGTTACAATATAAGCTGCATTATCACCATTTAAAGAACAGCGGGCGGGAAAGAATTGGTTTATGACAGCTGTCACATTGCCAACTAGTGTTAAGGACTAAGCAATATTTGGCGAGTACATATATAAAAATCTACATTGAATACTTGTGATATAAAAAAATACTTACTAATGTGACAATAGATAAATTTTACTATAGCTCAATTTATTTTTTTCTTTGTACATTTGTAAATATAAATCTATATATAATAGATTAGATGCTCAAGTCATTTCTGTCCTACGAGACTTTTGTCATCAAATTTGTTTTTAAAATCTCCATTCTAACAAGATGTTGGATTTTTTTTTAATGAAATCTGAAAATACTTTTGCGTCTGCCTTAAAGGTCCGCCAAGGCCATTGCATTAATAACTATAAATTTAGGTTAGCGAAGACGTAACGTGAGGTAACACGCGACCTTGCAATACCAACTTAGATAACTTAGACTTTATAAACACCGCAAACTACCGTTCGACCAAGTACGTGAACCCCGTTCAAAACGTGACCTATATCGAAAATTTAAAAAAAGAAAAAAAAGCACCGTTCCGTTTCTTTAAAATTCGCGCCACGACTTGTACGTGACGGACTGAACGGTCAGAAGCACCGTAATCAAAACTTGAAAGTTGCGCAATGGTTCGCGAGTTGGGGTTCAATGAACGCAGTTCGGCTATTTCCCGTTAGGTAGCGCACGTGATGGAGCGGTTTTACTTTTAAATGTGCAATTTAGCGCCGCTATTAGACAATAGATGGCGTTGTCTAGTCACGTCCGCGGTTTCTGTTTCTGGGAATGTTTGGATTTCGCATGAAATAGTAAAACGCCATATTCTTTTGTTTAAAATATCGCAATAATTTAACAGTTAATTTTTGGAAATGATAATGAATATTTGTTAGAAGGAAATTGCGAATTACTTGATAAATTTTACTGCTATTTATTTTTCGATGATCAAATCTAGCTTGAGGTTTACCATATATAGAGGTATAAGTATAAGGCGGGAAAGCATATAAGTCTTTTATTAAGATTATCTATGGTTATACCATAAATAAATCTGACAAGTTTTAACCATTGGTTCATTGACCCGCCTTAAAAACATATGTTTTCTACTTGCAACCTTAATGAAGCCAAACAATACCCTCAACGATCACAAATGTATTCAGTTGAGTATTAAACTAAATACCGACTATATTATGAATAGACTATATTATACCTAGTGTACTTTAGTATAAAATATACAGGGTGGGTTTGATATTACGCTATGCGGAATACAGCCAAGGACGCGATACCTTCCTGCGGTGTGTGTTTGTCTGGCGAGACCTGATATAAAATCGGGAGTCCCACGGAATTAGAAGTCCGTGGTAATTTATATATAGTTTTATTCAGTCATCTAGTTATATGTAATCACTAGCATACCATTATTCAAGTTTATCCTTTTTATACCCCCAAAGGGATGATTTTCGAAAAAACGCTTTTATACATTTGATGATGTGACGACTATCAATGTACAACCTGTATAATGAATTTCATTCCAATAACTTCAAACTGCAAAAGTTCAAATTAAATTTGCACCCCCGTTTTATCTCATTACGGGGTGAATTTTCAAAAACCTCTTCTAATTCATCGTCTATGTTATAAAAGACACCTTAGACACCTTATATATATATATATATATAGATAGAAGAAGATAGATTATATTCATCATGTAAATGTTTAAACTCGTGACCTATGGCCATGGCGCATATGATCTTTATCGGGAATTTAGCCCATAATTGCCACGCTGGAATGCTGTTGTCCCTCCGCATCCTGCTGTACTTAAGCTACGCTGTATCGAGTGGATATAGCGTCATCTATCATTTCCGGAACCTCAGTCGTCTCTTACGATACCTGGCACAGGGGGAAGTACTGTTATTAGTCAACAGAATAAGAGTATTTTATGGTTTGTATTTTCGAAATTTTTTTTTTACATATATTTCATGATTTTTAATAAAGAACCTTTAGACTGAATTTCAATCGAATTTCTTAGCTACAACAACAAACTTTTGTTATCATCACTCATTGACTCTCATTATCGAAGCAAAGCAAAACTGGCGTTCTCGTCAGTGTCGGTTTTACGAAAATAGGCACTTTATATTCTAACTTCACCCGATTTTAGTTATAAATCTTTCATACTAAATTTGCACACCGTTTTTACCCCCTTAAGGGATCATACGAATCATACGAATTATCATTCTAACAACTTCAAGAACGGCAAAGTTGTATACTAACTTTGCTACCCCGTTTTACCCTATTAGGAAATGAATTTTCGAAAGTCCTTTCTTAATGCTCCCTTACATTACAAAAGGAACGCCTGTGCATAATTTCAAATTTCTAACCCTTATAGTTTAGGCCCTGTGTTGATGTCAGTCACTGTTATATATATATATATGTATTCTACGTTTCATACTGGTTGTTAAAGGTATAGTTTTGAAAAAAATTTATACCTTTAACAACCAGTATGAAACGTAAAATAAAAAACATATTTGAGAGTGGGCTTAAAAAAATTAATTGACTGATTATTTAAAAACTGAATAAGTCTTATAGTGCCATAAAAGTACATCTTGTATCTCCAATTATTTCTTAATTACATTGTTATTTATTTTTTTGACATTTCTGTTAAAAAGAACAATATTTTAATTTATATTAGATATATATGAACTTATGATAAATTAACTACTTATGCTATGTATTGCTTATAACAACTATCGGATATAACGTCGGAAATATACGGTCCCTTCAATGACGCTATTTCCAGTTTTGACTGTATATATAATAAGCTAATATACATAGTCAACAAACGGTATATATATATATATATATATATATATATATAGATCTGTCACTGGTTGTGGTCTCGCCAGATAAAGGTGCACACCCACCCATTCTCAGAGCACGGCACAGATAGATATACGTATTTTGATCACCTTCAAACCAGGTGGGACGGTGGGTCGGATTATAGGGCTTCTAAATGGAATTCTATAATATTAAACATGCCGGGTTCCGACAGACATACGCGATGGTCGTGGGGACGATCCCCAAAACTAGGACCTTTTTTTAATTAATAAAAAATATATATACACTACATCCCATACATTGACCAGACTCGGAGATATGTCACTTAAAGTATTTATGTTTTGGATATCAGACAACAAAGGAATCACGAGTATAATACTTAAATATGTTAACACCTAGACACAGAACAAGCACAAATATCATCATATATATATATATACCCTTGAAGCATAGTTAAGAAACACTAACATCTGCAATATTATATACGATGAATATTTGTGTTTGTGTTAAATATCTATTTAAATGTTATAATTGTGATTCCTCTATTGTCTGATGTGTGTAATACGTGTAATAAGTGGTTTGAGCGACTTATCACCGAGTGTAGTCAATGCTTAAGATGCGTGATTTTATTATAATTATTTAAATTATAAATTTAAGTAGCCCATTTCGTTTGTAAACTGTAAGCTATCCATACAACAAATTTCATTAAAATCGTTACAACAGTGACCGCGCAACGAACAGATATACAGTACCTTGCAAAACGCATTTTTGTTCTATCTTGTGCGTCAATTATAGGCAATTATCCCTTATAGGAGGTCTATCCATCCATCAGTGGTTATACATCATGGAGGACCATCGGTGGACGTCCTACGGTTGATATATTGATAATAATAGAACATTATAATACTTTGTCCTAGTTATAAATTACATTATGTACTAGCTGTCGTAGGGGACAACTGAGGTATCGAAACCGACAGATGGCGGTATAACCATCCGAGATAGCGTAGATCTAATGCACAGAGCACCAATGGACAGCATTGATAATGCTATCCTGATCGTCGCGTTACGCTCGAGAGCGTAATATCCAGCGTGGCAATTATGGGCATAATTCCCCCTGTCTTGGAGGCATACGCCCAGTGGAGGTCCATCGGCTGTTTTTATGATCACATTCTGTTTACAATGGTACGCATAATTGTTTACCGCGACTTTCCTCGTTTTCTGTTGTCATCGCTTACGTAATATTTGATGTAAGGTCAGCAGAGAATGTTGACGGAAGTACACACAGATTTTTTAAAATTTCACTGTAGAGATATATTGCTGTTTGATATTAGTGATACTAGTTGGCCCCCGCGACGTTGTTCACGGGAATATTCTGTATACAATTTTGTTTTGTTTTTCTTCGCTCAACTCTAGTTATTTTTCTATAAATAAAAGTAGATAAAATTATTTTTCATAATGTTATCTATGTACCCGGGAAGGGAACGTCAAAATTTGCCTAGTCTCTTTGTAAATTAGCTAGTACAAATGAAAATATTTTGATAAGAGATCAATATTGTGTAAAAGATGATGTTGTGACAGCAGTAGAGATAGGAATATTGAGATGGTTTTGACATGTAGAAAGGATGGATGGAAGTAGAATGACTGCACAGATATATAGAGCGGAAGCAAATTGAAGATTTGGTATAGAACCACCTAGGTGACTATAAAGAAGTAGATGAAGTACGAAAGAAGGGCCGAAAGTACCTAGAATGTACGAGCTTGTATGAAAGAACTAATGCGAGTGAAGGAAGCGAGGGAGGTATGCCTAGATTGTAACTCTGCCTACCCCACTGCAGGCGTGATGTATGTAATGTATATTTTTATATCGTTTGAACTTCATATGCATAGAAAACTATATTAGTGTGACACTTCAATCCATACTTCCTAACATAAAAGCGGAAGATCGTGTGTATGTTTGTAACGCTTTCACGACTAAACGGCTGAACAGATCTTGAAGGAATTTGGCGCGTGAACAGATTGAACATTAGCAAAGGTTGTTAATTACCGTTGATTCAAAAAATATTCCCGTGGAATGTTATATACAAAGTCACGTGTGTGAACCTAGGATACAATTACATGACCATGCGGGACTAGGATACATGACCATGCGGGACGTCTTACTACATTATATAAACTCCATATTCATCATTGCAGCCGCAATACACCCACTACTGGACACAAGCTTCCCCAATAATGGGGAATTTGTCTATAATTTCATTGGACAATGAATTCGTTGGGCAAGCGTGTTGGCAATCGCGCGCAATCGAGCGCAGCTTTGCGACGGGGATGCTCCTGCCCATCCCCGCCGTGTTGCTTCTTACAACACCTAGTATAGAGAGGGGTACTATTCTACTCTACCGGTACCACACGGCTGGATATAAACTCCAACAATAAACCATTATTATTAATAGGAAGGAAACGATTTTCACTTTGTTTGATTATAACGATTTAACTCAAGAAGTATTTAACCGATTTAAAAAATTATTTCACCATTAAAAAGCTACATCTTCACTAAATAACTTAAGCTATATAACATTATTAATAAAAATTTAAATCTATACCTAAAACAGTGATGTTAGAAAGATTACCATTTTTGTACGTTTGTAACGGATAAACTCAAAGACTACTAAACCGATTTAAATTTTTCTTTCACCAATTTAAAGCTACATTGTCATCAAACACTATAAGCTATATTTGATATTCTATAAACTTACCCAACATACGTTGTCCCACCATGACTATATCCCGACGGTCATAAATTTAATTGCAATTAGGGATAATTTATTTTATTTATTTATTTAACTTTATTGCACAAAATGTACAAATGGCGGACTTAATGCCAGATGGCATTATCTCCCAGTCAACCATTACACAAAACTGAAAAAGTATGCATATATAGTAGTGCAGGCAATATATATACAAAATAAATAAACGTGGCATACATATTTGCATAAATATGTATGCTACGTAACGATAATGTGCAAGTTTACATTAAGAACAAAAAAGAAAGTAAAAGCAACTGATTCGTTATAACTTTATTTTTCAAAAAGTTCTTTTTAATTATGTTTAAACTGTTCTTAACAAATATTATTAAAAATTAATTCTCTTTTATTTGAAACTATTTACAAAAGTAAGAAGTAAATAAATACAAAAAACAATTACCTGTTTGTCCCTTATGCTAATTGAATTTCTGACCGTCGTTATATTTGTAATGAAAAAAAATATTGCAATTATAAATTTGGATATCTTAATAGCAGCGATTGAAAGTCCACTGCAGGACATAGGCCTCCCCAAGATAGGAGGAATATTGACCATAATTGCGAGCGCAGCGTTTTGGATGGATATAAGCTATCCAATCTCACAAGTTTGATCTAACTGTACACAGTAAGGAAACATTGATTGAAATCGGTTTCAAACGAAACACCAAGACACGAAATTTATATATATATATATAACAGATATTTTAACGGAAATAGAAACTGTGTGGGCAAAGTCGCGAGTCTCTGTTAGTATTATAAATACTACGCTACCGTATCGTAGGCCAATATTTTAAGACCATATATTGTAACATGGTAAGCCATATAATTTATTGATCTTTCTACACGACACAATGCACATTTGGCAAAATATAAATAAATGCCAAGTTGTATTATCTACCATTCAAGTGCAATACATATATACACACCTGATAATTATATATATTAAGAATGAGATAAGAGAAGTATCATGTCCAGCAGTGGAGACATAGGCCTCCTCAAAATAGGGTATTTTATTTAGATTTATATAATAAAAATAAGTATATAAAATTAAATTCAATAACAAAATAACTGAAAACAATAATGAAAACATGTTTGTTTGTTTGTACTACTTTATCTGGGATATGGCTTGATCGATTTTGAAAGAGTATGCTTTCGTTGATAGCTCAACTTATGAGAAAGATAATAGAATATTTAAAGTCGATAATATTAAATTTATTTAGTCGTTATCTATACTAATATTATGAAGAGAAAAAAAATAGGTTGTTAGTTTGTTTGTTACGTTTTAACACAAAAACTACCGAACCGATTTTAAGTTTTTTTTAACTATTAGAGAACTACTTATTTAGCAAGAAACATAGGATATGTTATAAAAAATATAGGAGATAAATATATTGATGAAATGCAACCTTAAATAGAACTATGTAAACACCATTTGTATTTTTGTGCGTTTATAAGAAAATAAACTTAGATATTACTCAACTTATTTTAAAAGTTCTTTTATGAATAGAAAATGACATAATCAGCAAGTGACATAGGTGAGATATTGTACCCCCATATTATCACGGGAAGAGGAGTTATGTGATTGAAACCGCGGAATGGTTAAAACTAATTATATTCTCGTTATCATCTGCCGCCGGAAGTCCACTGGTGGGTGGCGATATTTTTAATAGGAACTCTAGTGGTTTGTCTAAAATGTCACTGACACATGGTCTCATTTCAAAAAAACACATACATACATACATCACGCCTGCGTCCCATCGGGGTTGGTAGAGACTAGGGTTTACTGGCTACGATCTTGGGAAACGTTTCTTGCTCCTTACTCGAATTAGTCCTTTCATACATGCTCGTTTATTCCTGGTCGTTCTGACCCAACTATTCTTTATAACCTCTTCTACCTGGTTAAGGTATGTTCGCCTAGAAACTAGAAGAAATTGCCTGCTATGAGGCGATCTATCGTAGTCGGTAGCGTTTCTACCATGTGCGATAAAAGTCCTTGATTCGTTCCACACAAAGCACAAATATATGATGAGTGTGTATTTTTTTCTGTTGTAAATGTGGAAGTATTGTGTGTGTAAGTGATACCTCCGTGTTTGATGTCCTTAACACAATTACTTCAAGCGACCTATCACCGATTCAGGTAAATGTATGAGATGTTGTGTGACTCTTATCAACAATACTTAAAGACTCCATACATTGTCCTCACCATCTCAAAGGCTTTCTTGAAGGCCAATATAGTTTTAGGTAATAAAATTTAAAGCACTAAATACCTAGGCATGAATATATTTCCGCAAACAAAAATACACCGTTCGATCGCCCAGGACATTTGTGACCTAGTGCATCTATCTAGGTCACTAGGTTAGGCCCACACCCCGGTTAGTAAGACCTAGATCTAACCTAGACCCTAAAGTGTTAAAATCATTGTATAAAAAATAAACATAAATATAAATATATATTTAAATTAGATCAAGGCCAATGTGTACTAATTTTTGATGCTATCCTTACTTTCCATAGACATAAATTCGATTACATACTTTTTCGTCATTCTGAAACGATCGAAGGGAAGAGAGCGGGACGTGTGTAGGGTGTTAGACGGGGACGGGAGATGGGAGGTAGTACGCAGGCGCTTACACGTGCCTTTGGAAGGCGGGCGGGTAGCACGAGGGAAAGGTGCAAGGACATGTCCGGAGATAATTTTTGGTGGTTGTTTTTTGGTTGGTGTTTTCTGTGATAGTTGTGGAAGTTGATTGGTTTATTTTTTAAACTGATTAAGAAGGAAGGTGATTAAGAGGTTGATACAAATGTATCAACCTCAAGTTTAATAAAGAAACTTCACCTAGGCAACAAGCTGTTTGAATTGTTCTCTGTATTATCTAATGACAGCTGTCAAAATGTTGTGTTTTAAATATTTAATTTTAGGTTAATTGTACGTAATATCATATATATGTGAAACCTTTGTAATGTAAACAATTTATTATAATTATATAGTTATATATTAATATAGTTTATAAATAAACATACAAAAAGTTAGTTGGACATGTTTCGACTATCTATTTATCAAAATATATCTAGTAAATAAAACAAGCACAAACAATAACATAGATATCTCAGGACACGTCCCCGGACCGTATCACGGAAGTGCAGACGCTACGGGGCTCCGTAGCCTCTACGACCGTAGGCTGCAGTGGCTACGAACGCCTCGGCGCGCGTCGTTACGCGCTACGACGTTGCACATCGGTGTTCGCCCTAACCGCGTCCAACGCCCCCAAAAAAGCGCCCGAAGGCGCCCCAACCAACCCCAAAAATGTAATAGCAACGTGCCTCTCACTATCACTGCCAAAAACGCACAAACATTCCGCTTAGTATATTTGACCTAATTTCATTGCAGCTGCGCCCTGCATAGAGTTAACAAAAGTGTGATATACGTGTTCACTAGAGTACGTGGAATAATAAAATTTTCGACTGATATTAAAAAAAGTCTGAGTATTTAGGTGTCCATGTGCAAATGGCTGGGAACAGAGAAAACATGGAAGGGCAATTGACCCATGTGATACAACACCATATGGCGCAGACGGACGCGTCGGTGAGCGTCCACCAGCTTCAGACGTCCAGCGGCACAGGGAAACGCCACCAGATCATCATCGACATAAAGCAGGATATTGATATAGATGAGATGTCGACCCGCTCGCTGGCCGAGAGCGTCATGGAGACGCTAGGAGCTCGGTCCGCAGCGGTTTACATCGACAACTCGCAGGTCACGGGGGAGAACTCTGACCTGGAATCCTTAACTACAGTGAACGTGATCGTCGCGAACGATTTGAGCCAGGCGGCTCCCAGCCCGCAGGTTGAAGATGGAGAGACGCAGGAGTCAGCCGAGAGTTCTGGTAGTGTGAGCAGGATTGTTGTGGACCGCGCCGTGGAGATGAGCGTCAGTGAAACGTCTACTTCTGGAACTGTGTCAATAACGACTGCGACCACGACAGCATCAGGTAAGATGATGTCAGTTGAACATTTACTGCTGAATCGTCTGTAGGACCGGTTGTAGTCTGGGCAGATGTAGTGGCAATTGTAGAACGTGGGCATCACAATGGGAGGCTGCCCATCCCTGCCCTGTTGCTTTATAGCCGTGTCGGATTGATATGCCACCAGTAGTTACAGTTAGAGTTGAGACCAGTTACAGGGGGAGGTACTATTCTACTCTGGCGGCACCCTACTGGTGGGTGCATATAGTTTGATGATATCTTGTGGTCGTGGGTACAATCCGCACCTAGGACAAATAATTCTAATATGTTATTTTTATTTTTTCTGTGTCTGGGTGTTGTATATATGTATTTAAGTATTATATTTGTGATTCCTCTGTTGTCTGATGTCCGTATTATGAGTGCTATATGCGACTTTTCACGGAGTCAGGTCAATGTATGAGATATTGTGTGATTTTATTTATTTTTTTAACAAAAATACCGATAATACCCGAGGCAATAACTTGAATAGAGAAGAAATTACCTACAATACATTGTATGTGCCTATAAAATTGAGGGTTGATCTCGATTACCCCGGAATCCCATCATCAGATCCTGACTTGGCGCCAACAGTGTCTCGAGGTTATTATTCGAATAATAAAATAATCTTCAATCAAATCTTCAATCGAGTGACATTCTAGAGATAGCCACAAAACGATAAATTAAAAAAAATCTAAATTTTTTGAATACATGTGACGGGCCCGAAGGCGCAGGTGGTAGTGATCCTATGTTCTGCGCCAGAGGTCCGAGGGATCGGACAAATATTCATAGCATATTATGATATTTGTGTTTGTTCTGTGTCTGGGTGTTGATGTATATATGTATCATATTTGTTATTCCTCCCTCTGTTGTCTGATATCCGTAACACAGGTAGTGTATGTTATTAATATTAGACCTGGGTGGGGATCGAACCCACGACTCTTGGTGCACAAGATAGGACTACCATCTGCGCCATCGGGCCCTTCAAAATAATGATAAATCAATGCTTAACACTCGTGTGAGTGATTTTGCACAAAATGGCTGATACTATTTCCAAAGCGCGAAGGAGGGAGGTTTATTTTTAAATGATATATTTAGAAACTAAAGTCGTAAGGTACCGGCAGAGTAGAATAATACCTCCCACTGCAAAAGGTGTCGTGAGGGGTGACTTACGTAACAGAACCGACAGATGGCTGTATATCCACCCGAAATAGTGCAGCTTAAATGGGCAGGTGCAGAGCGGGGATGGGCAGCAGAATCCCCTGAAAGCTGATATCGTTCAACACGTGTATTTTTCGCCCGTTTTTACGACAATTTTGATTGATACTCCGTATAGTATCAGTGATAGCTTAATATTATGTAGCCTAAGTTACTCCCCAGTATATCTGTTAGTGAAACTCATAAAAATCGGTGCAGCCGTGTCAGGGATTACCTCAGACATACATACAGAGACAAAAAATATAAAAAAAAAATTTTGTACCGTGTATACATCCATAAGCATTTAGTAAAAAGCAATTATTTTAATAAACAAACTGACACCAAATTTTTTATATGTGTTCACTAGCAACGTCCCTTGGTTTCACTCACATAGATCCCGCTTCCTTAAGAAGTGTCTTTATTTATTTTCCCTTTTTATATTATGAAGTCAGCTAAGAAGCATCCGGTCCGCTTGATGATAAACCTCACCACAGTCTATACACGCTCGTGTCATCACAAAGAAATCACTAGCGTGTCGTCAACCTTGTGAAATGAAGATACAATGTCACATTAACCCAGTAATTTCACTGCCTCTCTCTCTTCATACCGGCACACTGTTGTTTGCCGGTAGAAATAGGTGTGAGTGAGGTACCAATGCAGACGACCTATGCAAGTGGCCTACCGCTAGTATATTTGCATATTTGAATGAATAAAGATTTACTAAAAAAAATCTTCTGGTGTCGAACCTGTATCTTTTTCTTTCCGGGAGTCTTCACTTTCGTTGTGCTACCAAGACTAATTAGAAATTTCTACAACATCTCATACATTGACCTGACTCCGTGGTAAGTCGCTTAAAGCACTTGTGTTACGGACGCCAGACAATAGAGGAATCACAAATATACTACTTAAACACCCAGACACAGAATAAACACAAAAATCATGACATAAATAATTTCCCTGAGTGGGGATCGAACTCACGACCCTTGGCGCTCAAGATCTCTACCATCTGCGCTCGTCTCGAGACTTTAGTAAACTTATCTACTTTTTCCTAGTGTTTTTTTGTTTCATGTCATTTTAAGCAACACCAATATAATAACATTTTACATCCAATCTTAAACTCTATAAGACATATTTAAAGTTTAATATTTATTAGCAGCGGAGTCTAAGAATTTTCAGGATAATTTTGCCTATTTAGGTAAGATTTTAGAAAAAAAATTACACATGTTTAAATACTCTAGAATATCTAGAATGAAGAATCGTTATACTGAAGTCCATTTAAATAAATTTATAAAGCAAGCAGCAAGCAGCAAGGTATCATACTAACTTGCTTCCAATTTTATCCCTCTAGGGAGTGATTGTTCTAAAAATCTCTACGTTATAAAAGGAGACCTGGTGCAAAATTTCAAGTTTCTTATCCAAATAGTTTTGTTCCTACGTTCCTATGTCAGTCAGTCAGTCAGTTTCTCTTTTTATGAAGATCATCATCATATCAGGTACAGAAAGTCAACTGTTTTTCAGACAGGGTAGAGGAGCAGGCCTTTTCAGATTTCAGAGCATAACTCTGCGACGAGATGCTTTGCTGTCTCGGATGGATATACCGCCATCTGTCGGTTCCGGTATCTTAGTCGTCTCTTACGACACCGGGTACCTCACGGTTATATAGTACATATATATAGATTACCTTAATTAATTATTATTCATTTTCTTTTTATAATTTCTGCTAACACCAAGATCGACTCCAGCGAACTATTTCTAGATATTAAATTACCTTCAAAGCTTTGTATCAATGTTATTTTAATTACATTTACTTCGAACAAAGAGCGACTTAATATTATGAAATGATTTTTATTAAGTTATTTGGAAAAAAATTAAATTATATTTAATTAATGAACTGAGATGCCATCTTTCTTTTATCACTATTTGACACAATCATTCCAGCCATTGGAAGTCCACTGCTGGACATAGACCTCCCGAAGAAGGGGGGAAATTTGCCGATAATTGCCAAGCTGGGCAAGCGTGTTGGCAATCGCATAGCGCAGCTTTCGCGACAGGGATGCTGCTGCCCATCCTCTTCCTATGCATTTGAGCTGCACTGTCTCGAATGGATACACCGCCATCTATCGGTTCTGGTACCCTAGTCGCCTCACGGTCTGATACGTACAGAGCACACTAGCGTACAGAACACAGCACAGATCACGGCTGGCGGCACAGCCTTTCAGAGATATTTCAATTTATGGTCACACCAATTTTACGTTGTAACATAAAGATAAATGTCAGATTACCTGGTAACTTTACTACTTAATTCTAAAACCTGAACATTATATTGTTTATTGTTTTTGCGGGCGCAATGTGTGTGTGAAAGGCAGAAAATGCAGTCAGGAACGGGTTATCGAACCTAATTGACAATATAGGTCACAAATTCTTAATTTGAAATACAGACAGACAAAACTGAAAATGTATGTAATATTGAGACAAACTATTCTATCTCTCAAGTTGGATCAAACTGTACACAGTAAGTCAAAGATAATTAAAATCGGTTTTGGTAGTATAGAAGTTCATTCCGGACATACACTGGGACACGTTATTTTTATATATAAAGATACTAGCTGTACCCAGCCACGTTGAGGCACGATTGAGGAACAAAACGCGACTTCGTCCGCGTGCAGTAGTTTCTTTGGGTACCACACCTTTTAAATTTAACTTATGTAAACTTTGAATGTTATATTTATTTACATATACAAATCAGTAGCCTATAAAAAAAGTTTTAAGCTTCTAGCTCTCACAATAGCGATACTTCCATACTACTTTTCATCCCCCCTTTCGACCCCTTACAACTCTTCCGTCAAATGAAAAAGTAGCCTATGTCTTTCCTAAGGTTACTTTCAGATTTATAATATTAGTAAGGATTTTTTGTTTTACTTTTTATCACAACCAAGTAGTTCAAAGGTACTGGAAAAAGACGCGTTTTCAACATACATACATCACGCCTGTGTCCCATCGGAGTAGGCAGAGACTATGGATCTCTACTTGCTACGATCTTGGCATACCTTTCTCGCTACCTTTACTTGCATTAGTTCTTTAATACACGCTCGTTTATTTAGATCTGGTCCTCATTTAATACATCTTCTACTTGGTCCAAGTATGTTCGCCTATGTTTCCACCAGTCTATACCAACAGTCATTCTACTTTCACTTTTTTCATGATATCAGGATCATGAAAAAAGTGTCATGTTCAAAAATTTCAACATAAATAAATAATAATATTCTTTATTGTACACACCATAAGCAACACATTCAAATAACATAGAAAAACATACAACAGTACAGTACAATAGGTGGCCTTATCGCATAGAGCGATCTCTTCCAAGCAACCATTGGACAGAAAAGAAAAACAACAATAATAAGGCATTTTGAGGTGTATAATAAATTAAACTAATGTATAAATATAAACAATCAACATTTATAAAGGAGAACATCCACCAACACACACTCACACACACACACACACACACACACACACACACCCACACACACACACACACACACACACACACACCCACCCACACACACTCACATTAAGTAACAGAAGAACCTGTATGCTGGAGTCAATTTGAATTACTTCTAAAACAGCAAGGTATCATACAGTTAGTATGATACCATACTAACTGTGCACGTTAGTGAAATTTTCGAGCCCGAATGACTAGTCAGATCTGGATGTAATTTTTATTACAATTTAAGTTTTATGCATTTCTTTTAATACTCCCCTAGTCCCTAAAATTAGGGATGGGTCTTGTTACTTAACGTGAGCGAAGCCGCGTGCAATAGCTAGTAAATAAATAAAGTTTAATTACAAATTATTTTGATCACTGTTGGTGTGATGTCGACACGGACGTGCGAGCGAGACGTGTGTATGTGCGGAAGTGGAAGGGCTGAATTCAACATGGCGGCGCTGTCACACTTCTGTAAATTTAGTGATGGGTACATTATATTCAGGTGACATTAAGTGTCATAAAGTCAAAACAGAAATATAATTCCGCATTTTGACAGCTGTCGTTCTAGTTGTCTACATTTAAAGGAGTATAGTCTTAAAAATCTTCAAGGCTTTCTCCGTTTTCTTTTTACTGATATGAGCTTAGTATTCTTACAAATCTACTTACAGTATTCCGCGGTTTAAACAGCCTTAATTTGTAACATTTTCGATCGACCTTTGTACCCTTTTTACCCTCTCGATAAATTAATTTGAAATTTTATACACATGTTTTAAGACTTTCATAGACGAACTGAATTTCATTCGAATAACTTCGAAAAAGTCAAAGTTACAAACTAACTTTGCACCCTCGTTTTAACCCGTTTGGGAATGTCTGTACCCTGAGTTATAGAAGAAACGTTTGTGCAAAATTTTAAGTTTCCAACCCTTAGTTTAGGCCCTGCGTTGATATGTTAGTCAGACAGTCAATTAGCTTCTCCTTTTATATATGTACAGAGTTGAACATTTTCTAGTATTAATTTTTTTATATCTTATATAAGTACATTGCATTTATTTATAAATGTATGTACATGGTTTTTGTCTTTATTATATACTAGCAAACCAATAGTTCGCGATGTTTTATATATTGGGTAGACACTAATTATACCAGCCATTAGAAGTCTTCGCTGGACATAAACCTCCCCAAGAAGGGGGCAATATTGGCCATAATTGCCGCGCGAGGCAAGCGTGTTGGTAATCGTAGAACGCAGCTTTCGCGACAGGGATGCTGCTGCCCATCCCCTCCCTATGCATTTGAGCTGCACTGTCTCGAATGGATACACCGCCATCTGTTGGTTCTATTATCCACTGGCCTCGTCGGGTTCAACCAGCGTTGGCAAACTAATCGCAAATAAAGTGTTTATATACGACATCGCGTTAGATACTTCTAAAGTTATCAGTATTTCTCTACTAAATTATGAATGTATTTCCTATTAGCAGAGCCCGCGACTTCGTCCGCGCAGAATAATGACTTTGGGGGGTATAGTAGCCTTTTCCTCGTTATTGCAACATTTCTCACTAACGCTTTGCTCCTATTGGTCTCAGCGTAATGTTATATATCCTAAAGCCTTCCTCTATAAATGGACTATCCAACAAAAAAAGAATTATTCAAATCGGACCAGTAGATCATGAGATTAGCGCGTTTAAACAAACAAACAAGCAAACAAACAAACTTTTCCGCTTTATAATATTAGTAATGAGGTATAGATAAAACTTTCTCTTAAATCATTCTATCAATTAAAAATCCGTGTTTAGTTTTAAAGATCCAAGCATACAAAAGGACACACAGTGAAGAGTGACTTTGTTTTTATACTCTGTAGTGATAGTAATATTGTTTTATGCGACGCCATTTTGTTTTATGTTTTGTCGAATTGTTGACTGGGAGATGCCAGCTTCGGTCCGCAATTACATTTATAAATTTTGTTTTATTTTCATAAAAATATATATATTAGTGCATAATATACGTTGTTTTAGTGAACAAATCATAATTGTCAGGTCACCCGGCCCCTATCCGGGGTAGAGAGCAACAAACCGTGTCGGCGCGCCCTTGAAACTAAAGTAGGTGACGCAGGGACAGCGTTGCGTCACGGATTCCCTTTTGCGGCAGTTCGTGGGCTCGCCAAAACAGAGCTTGTTTGCTTTGTACTTTGAGATGTTTGTTTCGTTTGATCGACAGCGCAGTTGATGTCTTATGCGTCGTGGGAAACGTTTTCGATCCGGGACACACATTTCATCGTCATCATCATACCAGCCATTAAAGAAAAGGGGTATGTTGCCCATAATTGCCGCGCTGGGCGAGCGTGTTGGCAATCACAGAGCGCTGCTATCGCGATGAGGAAGCTGCTGTCCATCCCTGTACATTTGAGCTGAATTTTTTGCATGGATATACCGCCATCTGTCGGTTCTGGGACCTTAGTCGCCTCTTTCGACACCTGGTGCAGGGGGAGGTACATCTATTCTGCCATTACGTCACGGTAAAGTTAGAGCAATTTTTTTATAAGTAGAGTACGCGTAATTTTGTTGTTATATAATATATAATACATGATGATGATCTCGTTCAAGGGTCGTCTGCATCGGTACCTCACTCTTACCTATTTCTACCATTTTAAAAAGGTTTGAAAAATGCGAGAGGCAGTGAAATTACTGGGTAATGGGACATATCTTAAGGTCACAGGTTTGGTATATTCAGTTTATTATCTAACTAGCTGTGCCCATGGAATAGGTAAGTTCGTCCACGTGGACTAAGGTACCACAACCAACCGATGGCGGTATATCCACCTGGAACAGAGCAGCTCAAATGCACAGGGCGGGGATAGGCAGCATCAGCCCCGTCGCGATAGCTGCGCTTTGCGATTGCCAACACGCTTGCCCACGGCAATTATGGGTACAGAACCTCCTTACTTGGAGAGGCTTGTGTCCAGCAGTGGACTTCCAATGGCTGGTATGATGATGTTGATGAACTTTACCTAAAGCTGGAATAAACTGCGTTTTAAAGTATTTTAAAGAGTTGTTAGACAATAACAAAAATATAGTTTAAAGAAACTATTAAAACACGCTTTTTAAATACTTCAAAGTAAAAATTGAAAAATTGTTCTTATCAACTGATTAAAAATAATGGAGAACAAAAAATGTTAATAGTTAATTCTAAATAAATCGTGGGTTGCTTATTCTACGAAAAATTGGCCCAACTCTTTGTTTAGGATACCTCTAGTACTTTTTTGTTCACCATTATTTTCACTTTGTGATTAAAATATATTATTTACTTTTTAATTTGATGTATTTTAAAAGAGATTTTATTTGACTAAATTTTATTTTAAATTTTTCAGTGCGATTTATTGCTAAACAGTTTAAACTAGATGAGTACTTAAGCAGGAAATTAGGTGGACGGTACGCATGCGCACACTGTGTGGTCTCACACAGGCGAATTTCTTACATCCTGAGGATCCTGTCCGGGATAATGAGATAATCTTATTGAAATATTGTATTGGCACAGATTCTTGGTATGTGCACAAAGTTTCAATTAAATCTGTGCGTCTAAAGTGGGTCAAAATTGACTTCGAATGAGTAGTTTACAAACATACACACAAACGAAGCTAATATAAAACTAGTTAGATGGTTAAAGTGCGGCTCACACAATTTATCCTTGTAAATACGTAGGTAGAGACTCGAGCCTGAAGGACGTTTCGGTCGATACCGGCGCTGGCAGGCAACGCTTTTGATCGAGGTAACCTATATATATAAATAAAATTGTTATGTCCGTTTGTAATATCCAAATACACATCGCGGTTTTATTCGCGTTAAGTTATAGAACTTTTATACTAAGTTTGCACCCTTCTTCTACCCCTTTAGGGGGTGAATTCCCAAAAATACTGCCCTACGTTAAAATATGAAATTTTGACCAAAATTTCAAGATACTAACCCTGATAGTTTATTAGGCCCTGTGTTTATGTCAGTCAGTCCTTCTCCTTTGATATAGAGATGCAGTTGTATTTTGCAGTATGGATATTACGCCATCTGTCGGTTCCGGTACCGTTTACCTTTTCCGATAATTGGTACTGAGGGAGGTACTATACTTTGCTGGTACCCCACAACATTTATTATTATAACAGTATTTTCCGTGTCTCCACTGAAGCCTTCTTAGTGGGTCAAGGAGAAAGGGCGACGACCTACACATTATGAATTGTTGAAATTTAACGACAGCAAATGACCAACTTACCGCACCATCTGAAGCATGGATGAGCTCTATATGCTTTTGGGTCACCCATCCTAACACCGACCTTTGCTATGCTCCTGTCGGTTCTGATATATCAGTACCAACGGTACCTGCTACTGGGGGCGGTACTATTCTACTCTACCGGTACCCCACGGTTGCCTGAAGATTTCCTAGTTTGATTTCCACAGTAGTCAGCTTAAGTTCTTATTTTGCAACTGTTCCATTAAATCAAGGTCGGATCACACTTGCTATTGCTTATGCTTATGCTATAGATACTAAAATATATTCAAAACTTATTTTAAACTGCATAGAGATTACATAGACTTTGAAAGTAGAATCAGCTAATTGATGTTATCGGAGCCTTCCAATAGATTACTTGGAAAATTGCGAAGGAAATTGGTTATATTAAACATTTAAATTACTTCTATATTTATGGAAACGATGCTTCTTCTTTATTTATTCACATCAGTTATTGGAAGTCCATTGCTAGACATAGGCCTACCCACGAAAGAGGTCCTTCTTTATTGAGGGGGTAATTTGCACATAATAATTGCCGCGCTGTACAAATCGTATTGGCAATAGCGGAACGCAGTTCTCGCGATGGCAATGCTTCTGCCCATCGCCACCCAGTGCATTCGAGCTACACAATTTTGGATATATAGATGGATAGCCATCTCTCGGTTCTGGTACCTTAGTCGCCTCTTACGATATCTGGTATAGGGGAAGGTAATATTCTACTATGCCGGTACCTCATGGCTATATTTAATAATAAATTCACGCTACCTCTTACACAATGATCTGACTCCAAGCTCAATCGCTTAAAGCACGCGTGTTACGGACATCAGACAACAGAAGAATCACAAATATAATACTTAAAAACATATTTTTAACACACAAACACAGAACAAACACTAATATTATCTTATAAATATTTGCTCTAGAATGAAGATCGAACCCATCGGGCCCTTTGTCTGCTTTTTCTTTAGTAATAAGCTTTTAATTTTGAATTACAAACAGACACTTCAATTATTTTTATGTATATATTAATCAGTGAAGCGAACCCCATTTTATGTAAATTATGTAAATGGATAAACGTAAAATTTGCTACAGTTAAGGGAAATCAAATAAAATGCGGAGAAGAACTACATAAAACTACTTTTTTTTTCATAAAAAAGCACATTAATGTGCAATGCCGTGAGGTACCGGCAGTGTAGAATAGTACCTCCCATTGCATCAGATATCTATCCATATCCATCCGAAACAGTGCAGCTCAAATGCACAGGGCGGGGTTGAGCAAAAGCTGTGCTCTGCGATTGCCAACACGCTAGCCCAGCGCGGCAATTATGTGCAAAAAACCTCCTTCCTTGAAGAAGCCTATTTCCGGCAGTGGACTTCCAATGGCTGGTATGATGATGATGACACCACTGTTTGAACGACACCTTGACACACAACAAATAAACCAGAACCGATTCTTAAGGTTCTGGAATGGAGACCAAGCACCAGCAAGCGCAGCGTAGGGCGTCCACCCACAAGATGGACAGACGATCTGACTAAAACCGCCGGATCACGCTGGACACAGGCCGTAACAACCGGTCCTATTAGAAATTACTTGGGGAGGCCTATGTCCAGCAGTGGACGTCTAATGGCTGATATGATGATCATGATACTTTAAAATATATTTAAATATATAATCTCTTTTGACTTATTGTCTGTGAAAATTTTGCTAACGCTAACGAATTTTCATCTTAAAGCGAAAGGATAAAAATTGATTGTTATTAGCTATCTCTTAGCGATGGACATATAACATCGCGGATAATTTTGTAGATCTTTTTATGTACAATACTGTAGTACATTATTTTGATCTATCTCGTCGGGTTCAGCCAGCGTTTGCAATGTAATATTTTCATTACATTGTAAACTTTCTCTACTATATTATGCATGTATTATACATATAAACCTTCCAATTGAATAACTCCATCTAATTAAAAAAAAGTCGGTATACGGGCGAAAGTTTTACGTGACAACGACTTTGAGTGGTAAAATAATTTTAATGTGAATATTCATTCGTATAGTAGGAATAAGGATGAAATAATAGTAACAATTTAAAACATTTATTTATACAAAGAATTATATTTAAAACATTAATTTATACAAAGAATCTCGCACTGAATTTCATATTAACAAAATTTTATTTTTGTACCTTTACACATACATGCGTATTTATATACAAATATACATACAATAACTTGCAATACATTTGCGTAACACACGTCACAATGAGAGCGAGTGAGAGGGACGCGTGCCTCTCACTCGCTCTCATTGTGAGCGCATAACGTGAGCGGAGCGTAACGCAGTTTCTTGAAGTGTCACCCGGCAAACCAATTTATAAGACGTTGTCACGACAAAACGATGTCAATATTCGTTGCGTAGTTATAAAGATATAAGCATACATAGGGACAGACTGACAACGAAAAGTGATTTTGTTTAATACTAACGGAACGTCGGACATTTTCAAATCACATACTAAGTAGGTGAGGTTGACGGCGAAGTTTACTTGCCAGACCCTCTCAACCCAATTCAATGATGTCAATTGTGATGCGGGTGTGACGGTATCTTAGGAACTATCAGAGGGGTGCATTGTTGTATATTGTGGTCGAAGACTTTATCATAGAGTTGATATATATAAATATATATATATATATATGTACTCACAAAATTATATCTCTCAGACGACTACCAAATTAAATATCTATGCTGTGTTGCCATATGTAACTCCTAAATGTAATATTTGACCAGCTATGTTAAGTTTACAATGATTTATATGATATTCGTCGTAAGTTTTAGATTAAGTAAGTATTGCAACCTTTGTAGCCTTTGTAGTCTCAATAATTGCAAAGGAAACATTTGGACAGTATCAATAAATTCCATGGGGTGGGGTACCGATAGACTTGAATAGTACCTCCTCTTGTACAGGGTGCTGTAACAGCGATCGGCTACCGGAATCGACAGATGGCGGTATATCCACTCGAAACAGGATATAATAGGCGGCGATAAAAGGCAAAACCCTCCTTTTTTTGAGGAGGCCTGTGTCCAGCAGTGGACTTTCAACGACTGCTATGATAAAAATCACTAATGTTCCTAACAATAAATATATTACATAATTATTATGTGATCATGAGGTAGACCTCATTCTAAAGGTCGTCTGCATTGGTACCTCACTCTCACCTATTTCTACCGCCAAATAGTAGTGTTCGCATTGCTGCGGTCCAGTCTGGTGGAAGATCTTCAAGTCACCAGGTTAGCTAGGTGTTAATGATAACCATTTGATATTACGAACGTCTTTACAATGGTGCTGATTATCACGCGGTCTGCACGCTTGTTTGTGGAGCTGGTCAAAAGAGAAAGATCATTTAGACATAATTATTTGACGCTCGTATTTTCACAAGGATATCACTAGCGCGACCAACCCTGTGACTTGATGATATCGTGTCACATCACCCGTAATGTGAACATAGCTCAGATATTAAAAATTGAAATTATTTTTTATGCACTATTTCTGTTCATGTTTTGATTTTTCATCATCATTATATCTGCTATTAGCAATCCACTGCTGGACATAGGCCTCCCCAAGTAGGAGGGAATTTTGCAAGTATAGCCGCGCTGGGCAAGCGTGTTGGCAACCACAGAGCGCAGCCTTTACGGTGGGAATGCTGCGGCCCATCCGCGCCCTGTGCATTTGAGCTACACTGATTCGGATAAATATACCGCCATCTGTCGGTTCTGGTACCGCAGTCGCCTTTCACGACACCCGATACAAAGGGAGATACTATTCTACTCTGCCGGTAACTCACGGTATAATGAGAGACTATTCAAAACTTCCCCCTGGTGACATTGTCGCACATTTCTTTCGAACCCCGCCCCTCTGTTAACGTCACGTGGCAGTTTTAAGGGTAATGAAATATGTTTAACTTAATTAATAAAGTATTCTTTGGTACGTTTTTTGCGGGAAAGAATTATCAATATCCCCTTTACCCAGACGTCCCCTCTTAATACCGTTACTTGAAAATGCTTATTTTCATAAGAGACTAAATGTTGTCATCATCATCATTACAGCCATTTGAAGTCCACTGCTGGACATACGCCTCGCCAAGAAAGGGGGAGTTTTACCCGTAATTGCCGCGCTGGGCAAGCGTGTTCGCAATCGCAGAGCGCAGCTTTTGCGAAGAAGAAGCTGCTGCCCATCCCTGTGCATTTCAGCTGCACTGATTTCCGATGTATATACCGTCATCTGTCGGTTCTGTTGCCTCTGCCACCGCTTACGAGACCTGGTATAGACGGAGGTACTATTCTACTCTGCCGGTACCACGCAGCCAATATCTAAATAGGTTGACTTATTTTTATTTTATATATATTACTTTGTAAAGTCGTCATATTTTTTAACCCTTTACAACAACAAGGGTTAGAGGCTATTTTTGTAACACATGGAGGATCTGGGAGTACGGTAGGTCGTCTCCAAGACGAGTCAAGCGGAACGCAAGCTTACCTACTACTTTTTTTAAGACCAGGTCGACAAACAAGAATACAGTCCGCGTGGTATTAAGTGTTAACTTATCATTTGAAGATATGTGGTAAATTGCATTCCAGTAATTTCGCTGCCCTTTCTTACCCATTAAACCGGAACACAACAATGCGAACACTGCTGTTTGCGGTAGAAATGGGTAAGAGAGAGGTACCAATGCAGACGACCTTTGAGGTCTACCTCATATAAAACCTTAACGTAGACTAGGTCATGGTAATCTCCGTTTCCTCAATTTCTTAAAAAACGCAAATGTCCTGTATTTACGTTGTTGCACAAGTTGAAGTAATAATTATTAATGCATATAGCAAGCAGAATTTTGTGGTGGAAAAAGTTCTGGTGTTCTGGAATGGAGACCGCACACTGGTGTGCGGTCACATGGTGGACAGACAATGATTAGAACCGATGGGTCGCGCTGGTTGTAGGCTGCATACAATTGGTCCTATTAAAAACACACAGGGATGGGCAAATCCAGCGGTAAACAACCTACATCTGGTATCATATCAGCTGAAGAGTCAAGAAAGAAAAATTTGCCCTTAATTGACGCGCTGGAATGGAATGCGGGAATACTGCTACCCATCCCCTCCCTGTTGCATTTAGCTACACTACTTCAGGTGGGTATACCGCTGTCTGTCGGTTCCAGAACCTCAGTCGCCTCTTATGACACTTGGTGCAGGGGGAGGTACCATTCTACTCTGCCGGTACCACACGGCTTAATAACAACTTTAAAACCTTCCTGAAATTGTTTAAATAAGTTAATCCACTTGCAACTACAAATAAATATCAAATTTAAAGTGGAAATATCAATTTGTATTCTAAAATCTAAGCCACTATTAATTTAATTACAATCATTAAAACGAATGGTATTTTACTGTAATATTGTTTTCCTGCATAACCGTTAACTACTGCCATCTATTGAGGAGAGGCCGCACCGTCTGACACATATAAGAACCTGCTGTAACGGTACGGACATCTACACGAACCTTTTCTCAAGCAATCAGCATTTTATAGATAATGGGACACCCGGAGGCGGCGTTTAATTAAACCCATACCTAAGTAATGGCTAAGAATCTAAATGACTTACGGTAAAGGTGTTTAGAATTTTTATACCCTTACCTTAGAAACGGATTTGATTAGATATAGGTAATTTGATTGAAATAAACCATTAGAACATCAAATTTTGACTAATCTTGAACGTATGAAAGGTAATGTCATCGGTCGCTTGAGCAATGACGCTGGTTAACTCGTTGCGCGCAGCGCCATCTAGCGGTGAGTAGGGCAAGTGCGTTTTTGTCGTAAACGCAACGGGACTACTGACACAGTTCGAACTCAGCTGTTTGGGGCTTTATGTATGCGTGGTGTTTGTATGTTGAATCCAGGATTCTCCGTTATAACATCGACCACAGAGTAAATAACTTATTTAAGGTGGTACGCGGATTTGACCCAAATATTTATTGTTTTATTTTAGATAACTTGTTTTCATTTGCAATTGTTCATTTGCATTTGCATTTGCAATTTGTTGCCATATAAGTGTATTCCAGTATATATAGCATTTTCAAATGACAGGCACTATATTGGCAAATGTATTATTCGCACAGATATATTACAGCATTTTGGTATTTCTTCATACATCACGCCTGTGTCCCATCACATCTCTGTCCTGGCAGAAACTATGTTTCTCCACTAGTTTCTATCTTGGCATACCTCTCTCGCGTCCCTTACTCGCATTTGTCTTTTCATACACGCTTGTTTATTCTTGGTACTTCTGAACTGGCCCTTCTTTAATACGTATTTTACCCGGTTAAGAAACGTTCGCCTAAGTCGTCCTACACCAACTCTTCCATTCATGTACGCTTTTAAGTATGTTATTTTAAATTCTTCATATTGTTTACATTACAGAGGTTTCATATATCAACAGCGAGCAATTTCTATAATTTTTGTCAAATTGATCAAATTTCTATTCATCAGCAGATAAATCAACTTAAAATTTTATTTACAACTATTGTAATATATATATTATTTTATTTGAGTTATATTATACAGAGGATAGATTAGTTTGTATGTTTGTTTGTAACGGAAAAACACAAATAGTTTAATTTTCCAAATTTGTACTTTATTTAAACAAGAGAAAGCTGTATTACCAATATTTGGTCTTTTCAAATAAAAAATCATCTTAAAAACGTATGCTCGCGAATAACTCTTAAGTGACTCCCACGAATTGAATAATTCTTTGCTTGTTTTGTTTGTAGTTGTCAGGACCATAATTGTATAAAAATTATGGAATAAAATTATGGAATAAAATTATGGAATAAAATTAT
>JACJUM010003212.1:3520688-3638576 GCA_020976665.1 Heortia vitessoides | reverse complement strand
AAAATTATGGAATAAAATTATGGAATAAAATTATGGAATAAAATTATGGAAGTGTAAAATGTATTATTGTTTGTACGCAATGTAAAGGTGAGAGACGTATAGCTAGCATACTATAAATACGAAAGTGTGTCTATTTTTTACGCTTCATCAGCATAACTGGAGTGCCGACTCTTGTTTCATTGGGTATATATATATATATATATATATATATGTAGTCTATGTAATATTTATATTGTGGTGTCACGGTGTACGTTATTGAACTTCGCTGAAACGTCTAGACCGATTTTCGTAAACCATAGCGTGCATATTGGCTAGGGTGGAGAATCGGACAACATCCCACCCCTAATTTATTTCACCCTTCAGTTACAAACCCCAATTTTTTCATAATTATTTTAGTAATTGTACTTACATAATTTAATTGGCAGAACAACGTTTGCCGGGCATGCATGTATATACATAAAGTATATATAAAATGTGATATGTAAGATATAATATTTAAATAAATTTTATCATAAATTCCTACTGGATGGGCAGCAGAATGCCCAGCAACGTTTGCCCAGCTCGGCAATTATGGGCAGATGCCATCTTTTTTGGTGGAGGTCTATGTCCAACAGTGGGCGTTTTACGGATGATAAGATAATGATGAAGATGATGGTTATTACTAATTAACATTTATTTTTTCAGGTAAGCTACAGAGATAATAAAATTCGGTATACAATCAAGGTAAGTAATCTTCCTACCATGACCCACATTCATATTACAAATGTGAAAGTATATATGTATGTAACGCTTTCACAGCTTAGCCAGTTAATCAATTTTGATGAAAATTAGCATATAGATAGCTTGAGCCCTGTAGACGAATTTAGATATTTTTTTAATGCACCATGCAGATTACTTTTCATCCCGAAAACATTTTACCGTTTTCGGTCTTTTAGTGTTTTTAGGAATTAGCACACTTTTTGGCACAGTTCATTACATGTGGCAGACCTCTTATAAAGGTCGTCTGCATTGGTACCTCACTCTTACCGGCACTCTCACTTCTACCGGCAAATAGCAGTGTTCGCATTGCTGTGTTCCGGTCTGAAGGGTGAGAGAAGCAGTGAAACTACTGGGTAATTCGACTAACTATCTTCAAGTCACAAGGTTGGAAACGCGCTAGTGATATCCTTGTGACATTACGAGCGTCTATAGACTGCAGTGACACAGGTTGACCTGGTGTAATAAAAAAAAACACAAAAAAAGTTCAGCTGTTGGACATAGACTTCTTCCCTGAATCTAAAGAGATCCCCAGGGATAATGTTAAAGTGAAAACCTCGCATGCGGATAGCTAGTGAGCGTTATATTACTATTTCAAGTCGACATTAATTGTAATAAGATATTTTCATGCAATAATAATGCAAATCATTTTGATTTACGCAGTTTTCAAGATGGCTGACTAAGCGTTGAATGGTTTCAAATAATATTTTCTAGCTAATACAAAGAATTCAAGGGGAAATATAACCTACTAACTAATCTGAAAAATATATGTAATCTATACATACATATCAACAAAAATGAAGTGTCTGTTTGTTCAACAAATTAACAATGATCCACTGTATGAATATATGAAATACTAGCTGTGCTACGCGGTTTCACCCCGCAAAAATGTAAAGCTGTTATACTAACTCTACACCCTTATTAACCCCTTTAAGGGATGATTTTTGCTAAAACATTTTACACATGTTTCAAGACTTTCAATGAAGAAAACTTGAAAAACAGCAAGGTTTCACACTAACTTTGTACCCCCGTTTTACCCCCTTAGGGAGGTATAACCATCCATTTTAGTGCTTATAGTTTAGGCCTTGCGTCGATATGTCAGTCAGTTAGTCAGCTTCTCTTTTAATATATATATGGATATTTGTGTTTGTACATGTGTGGATGTAACAAATATATTTTATATTTATATATATATTTTAAAGTCTCTATGTCCGTAACTCACCAATTTAAGCGACTTATCTTGAAATCAGGAAAATGTATGAGATGTTATGTAAAGATACTATTTTCTCTAATTAACCGCAAACAAAAACACAGACAGACAAAAAAAGAATTCCTTCATCTAAGTATAAGAATTGGAATTACGAAGAGACACTTCAACAATCATCAGCTATTAAAAGTCCTCTGAGAGACATAGGCCTCCCCAAGAAAGGGGCTTTGTTATGCATAGTTGCCCATAATTGCAGCGCTCGGCAAGCATGTTGGCAATTGCAGAGCAGTACATTTCAGCTGACTTTTTGCATGGATATACCGCCATCCGTCATTTCTGGTGCCTTAGTCGCCTCTTACGACACCTGGTACTGGGGGAGGTACTATTCTACCCTGCCGTTACCTCGCGGCCAACAGCCTTCCACAATATTAAATATCAATCCATAAAGTGTTCCACAGCTGGAAACGGGTTACCCTAAGAGAAACTTTAACAGGTATTGGATAAACTGGTAGAAACACCACGCTTGCCAAGCGGATTAGCGATCCCAGAGAGTAGACAGAATATCGCTGGTTCTCTGGTTTGAGGATCCCTTGATTGGCTTGAATAGATAGGTGTATACCTTCGCCCGTCCTCTTTTGCTGAATTTCAAAATTAAATTCACCCCCAACGACGGCCGCCCGAGCCTAGGTCGAGCCTGTAGAGGCGCCCTCAAGCGGTCGTCGTCGGCCCCGCTCAGATCCCGCGAACCTTGCGGGCGTCACCGTAAATAAACGCGCGCTCGCAGCTGCGGGGTACGCAGAATAAATACGGGCATCGGACCTCTCACCTACGAGAGGCCTCGCCCTCTTTTTTCGGTGGCGCTGGAATTGACATCTGAGTAGTCCAGCAATAGGTTCGTCCGAAAAAAAAAGTGTTGTTACGATTTCCAAGTCAGCCATATCACATCAAATATATAGATTTATATTTTCTATAGCTGCTTTTTAGTATAGGAAGCGAACCTTAGACCATGTCTCCAAGTGCCAAACGTACACTGTATTAGTTCCAACGCCAAAAAAACAATACTTATTGCGCGTGATAACCTAATTTTGCATGATAAAGCGCGATATCGGAGAGATAGTTGAAAAGAGGACATTGGCCGATAATAATTGGAGAGCGCGCTGTTTGATTCGAGACTTTGGTATGTAGACATTGTGAAGACATTATACATTATGAAGAATTATAATAATAATAAATTTATAAATAAATAAATTGCCATAACATCTCATACATTGACCTGACTCCGTGGTAAGTCGCTTAAAGCACTTATGTTACGGACGCCAGAAAACAGACGAGTCACAAATATACTACTTAAATACACATATATTTAACAACCAGACGCAAAACAAACACAAATATCATCATATAAATATTTGTCCTGGGAATCGAACCCACGACTCTTGGCGCACAAGATAGGATCGCGACCATCTGCGCCGTCGGTCCTGTCAATTATTCTATTTATGTAACTTTGTAAACAATTTACGGGAAGACATAGTTTCATAAAGCTATAGAAAGAAAAATAATTGATTTTTTATTATACCAGGTCGACAAACAAGCATACAGTCCGCGTGATATCACAAGGATATCACTAACGCGTTGCCAACCTTGTGACTTGAGGATATTGTGTCACTTTGTGATTTTACTGCCTCTTTCACCCTTCAAACCGGAACACGACAATGCGAACACTGCTATTTGGCGGTACAAATAAGCGAGAGTAAGGTACTAATGCAGATAACTTTTGTATGAGGCCGGCTATTGCTAATAAGCTGTGTTGTTTTTAATGGATATACCGCCATCTGTCGGTTCTGTTACCTCAGTCGCCTCTTGCACCTGGTACAGGGGGAGGTACTATTCTACTCTGCCGGTAATCCACGAAATAGTTTAGTTAAATTTAGATATTTTTAAAAAACTTTCTCGAAAGTACCAAGAATACACGAGCGTGTATGAAAGGACTAATACGAGTGGAGGAAGCGAGAGCGGCGAGTGGAGATCCATAGTCTCTGCCAACCCTGGTGGGTTACAGGCGTGATGTATGTATGTATGTAAAATAGTTTATTTTCAATATACTGTCTTATATATATATATAATATACTGAACTATATACTATAAAAATATAATAAGTTTAAATGTGATGTACGAATCCCTACGAATATTATAAAAGCGAACGTAACTCTGTCTGTCTGTCTGTCTATCACGCTTCCCCGCTTAAACCTCGTAACCGATTTTGATGAAATTTGGCACAAAAAATCTTTAGACCCTGAGAAAGGACATCGGCTATTTTTTAATTTGAAAAAAGGGTTGTGAGGGGTCGAAAGGGGCTTGAAAAGTTGTATGGAGGTTTCGATATTTTTGGAGCTAGACGCTTGAAACTTATTTTTCAGGCCATTGATTCGATATAAATAAATAAGACATTTAAAGTTTATATAAGTTAAGGTAAAGAGGTATGGTACCTAAAAAAACTATTCCACGCGGACGAAGTCGCGGGCACAGCTAGCAATAAATATATATGAAATATAAGTTAATCTCCAATAGTTAAATTCTGTAGTCACCACACCACCACCACTACATACCAGCAACGTCATCATTATCATATTTCAGCCTAGAAAGTCCCATAACTGCCGTACTAGGCAGGCGTGTCAACTGCAGAGCGTAGCTTCACAACGGAACGGCTGCTGCCCATCCCCGCCCGGGTGGATTAACGGACATCTGTCATTTCCGGTGCCCAGTCGCCTCAACACCTGGTACATGGGGAGATACTATTCCGCGGGTACCTCACATCTTTATAACATGAGTGAGGACAAAGTTACTCATGTAATCGAACATGTACCCTTTTTACAAATCAAACAAAAGCTTATATTATTTACATGGGCTGTCCGTGCATGGAATTTTATCTTTTTTTTAACAGCCAACCCTTCCCCGTCCGGTGCGTACGTCGATGGATTTTACATGTCCTGTCATTTTTACATGAGTAAAGTAGGGTCAGCATGCACACTCCTGTTATGTAGGACATCTAATCTAATATTCCAAATGTGTATGTCTGTCTTTCCAACGTAGAGACGGCAGAGTAAAATAGTACCTGCATCTGTACCAGGTTTTGTAAGAAACGACTGAGAACTGGTGGCGGTGTATATCTACTCGTAATAGTGTAGTTCAAATGCAGAGGGCGGGGATGGGCAGCAGCACTCCCAGCGCGGCAATTATGGGCAAATTCGTGTACAATTATCCAAGTGTTTAGTTTGTGTTTAGTTTTAAGAAAAAGGTTTTGTGAGCGCCATCGCTGATGCAGGTTCCGTCAACCTGACCAAGATTACACGAGATCTTCCTCATCATCCGTTTCAAGTTTCTTGCAAGTTCTTCTCTGGTGAAACATGTAAAATGCTAGCAGTAAACTTAGTTGTAATACCCGTCCAGTGATAGCAATCTTTTTTTATGTTTTAAAGTCAGAAAACAAGTATACGGTCCGCTTGATGATAAACGTGACCACAGCCGATAGACTTTCGTGTCATCACCATGATATCACTAGTGTATCTCCCACCTTGTGAACTGAAGGTACAATGTGCGTCTGTCACCCTTCAAACCGGAACACAGCAATACGAATACAGTTATTTGGCGGTAGAAATAGGTGATAGTGAGCTACCAATGCAGATGACCTTTGTGAGAGATCTATCTCTAGTAGGTCTAGTACGAAGGCAAGTCTAGTGCTTTACAATGACAAATGCGATATGTGAATGCCTATTCAATAGTGTATGTATGTGGTTGTATTAATGACAAGCCCGATGGCGCAGATGGTAGTGATCCTCTATTGCGCGCCAAGGGTCGTAGGTTAGATCCCCACCTAGTTCAAATAGTTGTCTGACGATATTTGTGTCTGTTTTCTATCTGGATATTAAATATATGTATTCAAGTATAATATTTGTGATTCCTCTGTTGTCTATTGTCCGTAACACAAGTGCTTTAAACAACTTATCGTGAAGTCTAATCAATGTATGAGATATTGTGTCAATTTATTTACTTTAGTCTAATCCAATAAAAAATAAATAGTTTTTTTTTAATAAAAAAAGCAATTAAATTAGGATTGTCTATTTGTTCACAAAAAATATGGTGTCCATTTTGACAGCGCAGAAGGGTTACATTCGTAACCCCTGTTAGGGGTTGATTGTGAAAGACAAGCCACATTATAAAAGTAGGTCATATGGATCGATTTGCATTATGATTTTTTTTTAAATCATATTTTTAGAAGACTCGCGATGCCTCTGACTTAATTTAAATGATTCCACTAGAATAGTTAAAGGTTAGCCTATAGATCATACCTGAATAGTGTTAACCTTTGTTTAGGTACCTCACACAAAGGTAGACTAACATTCTGTAACAGAATAGTTAAGGCTAAGCCTATAGACCTCACACAAAAGTCGTCTGCATTGGTACCTGACTTTCACCTATTTCTACCGACAAATAGCCGTTTTCGCATTGCTCTGTTCCGCTTTAAAGAATGAGAGAGGCAGTGGAATTACTGGGTAATGTGATATAGGCTCCGGTAACGCTTACTATTAGGATGCTTGTTTATCGACGTCGTCGACGTCGAGTTGTTTATTAATTTTAATTGTAGGTCTTTTACTGTAATACAAATAAATAAAATATATAAATGAATTGTTAATCAATTAATCACGAGATTATATTATGCGTGTTATCATGTTTCGTGCAAATAAACGATTAATTAAAATTTTTAGCATTTAATGTTTTAAGTAATCATTTTTCACAAATTTATCATTATATTTAATATCTATCATAATCATAAACAGAATAGAATAACCAAAACAGACGTACATACAGATAGTATATATTTTTATAACATTACATAGAATAGCGATATTTCCTATGAATTACGCTTTCACTACTCACGATAAAACTACATTCCGTTTAATGTTACGTTTCGGATACATTACGGCTACTGTTGTTCACGGGCTAACACTTTATTAAACTACGCATTATTATATAAATGATAAATTTATATTTTTTTATTTAACAGTCAGCAAGGGTTGAATACATGTATTTTTCTAATTCATTTATATCGTGAAAAACCTAACGCGCCATTTTATTTTTGCACTTTAAACCTGTTACAAAATGATTGATGTTTGCTTTTAAAAGAATATTTCAAATATTTAACTCGATTGTTTCAAATTTGTTTTTATTTTTAGTGGCGTGTCATTGAGGACGTTGAGCAATCTATAAATGGCGGACTTAGTTGAAGAGTGAAAGTTTTTTTACGATAAGCGAAGGATGTATGGTGCGTAGGCCTATGACATAGGTACACTAAAAAATAGATATACCTATGTACCTTCTAAATTATCTATACTCGTAAAAAAACAATATCAACACTAAGTATATGTTCTTGTACTTAGATGTGTAATGTTCTTTGTTATTTAGGAACAAAGACTAATAGTCCAGGAATTAGGTCATAGTCTAGGTTTTTTAATACCTATATTAAAGTCACGAGTTCACTTGCAATAATTACATCTGTAATACTTATATGTGATTCATAAGTTAATGATATATTAAAAAAAGGGCATAATAATCAAAAATGCCTTTGTAAAAAAAAAAAAGTAGAAAATTTCGAAAGGCCGATTCGAAATTTAAAAGTTCGCCAAGGCATAATCGTCGATTTGACGGCTAGAACAACCAAACCGCGGTACCTTCACAATCCTGCTTGCTATAGCCAAACCATTTGCTTGCGCTTACAAAATTCAGTTTGTGTGATAGAACGCAAGCGCGTGGTCGCTCTGCGCGCCGAAACTTTCGAATTTGGAAGCTTCGCACGCGAATTTTGAATTGGGGACGTTTCGCAAAGACTGCCATATTCGTTTATGTGACTTTTTAAATTTTTTTTTTTTATATTTTCTAATACATTGGGACAGTGAATATTTGGTGCACTTGTGACTGTTTGGATTTGTATCAAATGCATTGCGGTGATCGTGAGTAGTATATTTTATAAGCGTTTTAAGATTGTTCGGACGTCGTACTTTGGTCGTGTGGGGACATATTGCGGCAATTAATCTCTTTAGAGGTAAACCTCTTTGGAGCTGTATTAGAGCACATTATTTATTTTTTTTAATAGACAATGTAGTTCTTTTTTTGAACAGCATGTTTTCACTATACGATATCCCAGATAAATAGTATTTACTTAAATACTTTTTTCGAATACTTGATCTCATTGGTCTATTTATTTATATATATTTTTCTTTACTTGGAAATACCCATATAACACTAACCCGTATACCAATTATCTAGTACGAAACTTGCAATTTATCAAGGTCTAGAATTGCATGAGATTCGTGTTGCATACCGTGCGAGAAGGACGGCGAATAGCGCAGTTGCGAAAGAGCGAGACAAGGGAGCGTTGGGAAACGATATAATTTGGAAATATTATTTTTCTCTTTGCCGAAGGGCGTTTTTGGTTGTTTTCTGCTGTTGGCCGTTTAGATAACAGTGATAATTATCTGTTACATATCATGTTTACGATTCTTTTTGGGTCGATGTTAAAGGGATTACATTTTGTTTACAGATGCGTGTAGCATCTCTGGTTTTAACCTTAGGATGGCGTTAATTGCGTCTGATATGAAACATTAATTTATTTATGCCTTCATTATTTTACAATTTGGCGCTCAAATGTTCGACGCGATTATAAAGAGGTTAAAAAAATTAAAAGAGGTTAAATATATATATATATACGAGTAACTTTTTTTTTTATACTAAATATATAACTCATCTAGCAACTATATATATATGTATATCGTGAAAAAAATATTGTGACTGTAAATTGATATAAAAACTGTACACAAGAAGCGAAAAAAAAAATCAAATCTTTTCAGTAGTTTAGAAGTTCATCCCGGACAAACACCGGGACACGTAATTTTTATATTTAAAGATAATAAATAAACTATACTGATTACTTAGTAATAGTACTTTTAATATTACATAATAGATCTGTCACGCTGACAAATAGGGTCAATTTCATTCGTTTACTCAAATATATACAGATAAAATATAAAAAATATTATGTATTTAATTTTACTTAAAAATTATTAGGCACCAAATTCGAGGCGATACAACCGCATCTAACTACAACCAGACAAACATATTTTATTGTATTGCAAAAAACACAATTGCACGTACAGGTTTTGTAGTAATCGCGTGACACAAGGACAAACGCACACAGCTCATTATATACACTGCGGCTTGATCTTTTGTTCATCTCAATTAGTTTTAGTGAACAATTAATTTAATATTTAACAGTTTTAATTGCCATTACCTTGAATTTAGATTTTTACAGCTTAAAATTTCTCCACCTTTACTTTGACTTTTTCATGCCATAACTTCTATAATATAGCTTAAAAATGCAATCACTTGATTGTTGTTGATTTTAAGCTGCCGTCTGGTTTCACCTTTGACAGTTACAGCGTAAAAAGTAGACTGGAAGAAGGCAAGCCCGTTATAATAAGATTAACAGAAATATAAAAAAATTAACATTTATTTTTAATTATAATATTTTATAACATCTCATACATTGCCCTGACTCCGAGCTAAGTCGCTAAAAGCACCTGCATTTCGAACATAAGCATTGCAACACCTGCATTTCCTTAACACCCAGACACAACAAACACAAATATCATCATATAATAGTTTGTCCTGGGTAGGGATCGAACCCACGACCCCTGGCGCATAAAATAGGATGACAATAACCTGCGCCGTCGGGCCCGTATTTTAAACGTTGATCCTGTATGCAAATGGTCGTAATTTCAATGCGAAGCATACAACGTATCAATTCAACACCGTTCATAAATGTACCCGTAAAACTGAGTCGTTGTACAATCTTTTAAAAAAAAAAGTAATAAATCTACCAAATTATCCCTCCCGCTCTATCTCCATCGCATCCGGGTCCGCTTTTAGCATATCTCTTGTAATGGTTAATAATAATTATGGCATCGATCAAGCGAGAGTCGCTTTCTACAGAATTTGGCAGTCGCACTTTCTCTCGCCGCGCTCGGTGTAAGCTACGAGATCTTTTGGCGGACTTTCCGTTGTATGCTTGACAGTTCGTTTTTTTTTTTTCTTAATAAGCAACGGTCGTGAGTATCGGGCCCGGGAATTTTTGGTCACCAATATATATATATAGTTGCTAGCTTTTATTACTAAGGACTCAGATTCGTTACATGCAATATTTCGAGAAAGTTCTTTATCAAAATGGTTTTGTCGGTGAAGACGTTGCTCACTTTTTCCAGTATTTTTTGTAAAGGTCTTTGCTGTCTGGTTGGAATATGCGTATATTTATTTATTTATTTTTATATAATATTAATCCACATTTCTTCATATAAATCTAAGACATATCGTAGTCTCCATGTTCGCCGTTATTTAAAAAGAAATAAAGTTTAAAACGGCGAACATATTAATATATATATATTTATATAATAATAATATAATTACAATTATCACATTACGCCCGCTTCCGCCGCTCTCTTGGACAAGTGTATACTGTGCGCGCCGCGACGTAATCTTGCGTAATGCAGTGTCGCCTGGCAGTATGTTGATTAATACCAACTCCTTTTAAATTACAAAAAAAAACAAAACTAACGTTCTTTATTTAAAATTGGAATTCGTGTGTTCGAATTCTGACTGCTGTTAGTCACGTCTTCAACGGTGCAATGAGGATAAAAAATAGTTATTGTAGGTTATCCCTCAGAGATAGACATAAACTACCGCGGACTTTTTTGTAGACATTTGGTTTACAATACTGTGGTACATTATTTTAATCTATCTATTTATAATATCTATAATAAATATACATTCTTCTCTTGAACTATTCTATCAATTAAAAAAAATACAAGCCGAAATCAGTTGCGTAGTTTCAAAAATAGCATACAAAGAAACAAACTGTGTTTTTTAAACTATGCAGTGATAGAATTATTAAAAACAAATGGACGTTCTTTATTTGAATTTGGAATACATTTATTAAACTTAAGTGCTAATTTTGAACGTGCAATTATGATCTTTTTTTGAAATAGACATATTTGATTTGAGAAACTATTCCTTCTTTAATTTTATGGTGCATTTTCTTCATTTTTATACGCCGTTTATCGCAAATAGAGAAAAAGTCTTTTGAAGATCATTTGACGAACTGCCTATTAACTTCTCAAAACCCATTTTTAACCTTCTAATTTCGGACATTTTAAAAGTCTAATGTATTTCTTCTATATTGAAAAATTATCTTCTTAACTAAACTCTACTTAATACTGAAGTTTGTTTTAACGCGTTTATCTCCGGAACTACAGAATGAATTTGATAGATTATTTGTTAACAATAAAGGTTATTTAGTCAATATTTAGTCTTAAAGCGGATTAGACTAAAGAGTAAAGCTAGTTATAAATAAAAAAAAACAATTATGAATATTACGCCTGTTTTATTATCATTTTGAGCAGCATCGCGACTTACCACGGAGTCAATGTATGAGATGTTGTGTGTGTGTGTGAATTTTTAGCTGGCAAACCCTTATAATATATAAAAACTGTATAATATAAAATATATTAAATTTTATGTACGGGTCGGGTGGCGCAGATGGCAGTGATCCTATCATGTGCGCCAAGGGTCGTGGGTTCGATCCCCACCCAGAACAAACACTTATATGGTGATATTTTTGTTTATTTCCTAGTCCAGATGATAAATTATTGAAGTGTTATATATGTTTGTTTGTGATTTATCTATCTGTCTGATGTCCATAAACCAAATGCTTTAAGCGATTCACTACGGAGTTAGGTCAATGTATGAGATGCTGTTTTCCAGTAATAATATAAAATTGAGAGTTTGAAAGGATGTTTGATGCACTGTTACAACAAAACGGGTGATCGGATCTTAATAGTATTCAGCGAAGAAATAGATTATAGTCTAGAATAGTATTAAGGCTTCTTTTGAATCGGGAAATACAAAGGCAAGTCGAGGCCGAAAAGCTAGTATTATCAACAAAAAATATTGGAGGATGTATGCATGTGTTCTTTTACGCTAAATCAACGTTTCTGTCCGATTGTATATTGAATAAAAATTATTTCATACAAATATTTAACTATAATTTACTTTTGCATATTATTTATTTTGGCATAATTAGATAATGTTGTGTATACGTTACGTTAACCTGCGACGGAGGATCGAGGGTCATACAAATTTACAAAGCTTACATCATATCTGAGCACATTAGGTTTTAGGCTTTAGATTTTTATGCTTACACATTAATATGGGTAGAAAAGAAAATTATGCGTTGCTACCATTAAAACAGAAATACGCCATATTATATTGAGTTAAAACTATGTAACTTATTAATGGGGAATCTTAAGCTACTTTAGTTATCGACTTTCAATTTTATAATAATACAGCTCGAATCAGAATAACATATACGCAGACAAAGCACCAGTAACACCCAGACACAAGAGTGTTTAGTGAAGTACTTATAATCATAGAAGACGGGCTTGATGGCTCAGATAGTAGTGGTCCTATCTTGTCTAAGGGTCATGGGTTTAAACCCCATCCAGGACAAACATTTATTTAATTAATATTGGCGTTTATTCTGTGTCTAGATGATATATACGTATTGCTGTATCATAATTGTCATCGCTCTATTGTCTGATGTAAGCAACTCAAGTGTTTTAAGTGACTTATCTAGGAGTCAGGTCAATGTATGAGATGTTGTTGTTTAAAAAATGGAATGGCCGGGAGTCGAACTGAGCCATCTGCGTTTATTTGAAACAAATGTAAAGCCTAAATCAATTATTTACAGAGATTAACGTCTACATAGAGAAAATCTTATAGGTCTTAATGTGTCAAATATAATAAGATGGTACCCTAATCCGAGAATCTTTTTGGTCGAAATAATAGCAAGTTAAAACAAACATGTCCTAGAAAATGTAAATTCTATCCAAATTTCTTATCTTAGCATCAATAATAAGTAAAACAAGACAGACAGACATTCTAATCGGCCACAGACCCAAATTCCGTTATCAACGTTCAAATTGAAAGCGTACTCCGACATCCGCCATTTTTTATTAACACCAAAAAACCAATTCACTTTCGAACGTTTTCACAAATCGATTGTAAAATAAATCGATATATTATAACAGCACCAACAAAAGGAACGGACAGTATACACCGCACGGATAGCGAGAGACATCAAAGTGAATGACATAATAGAAAAAACATACATATGCACATAATATATAGCGTGGATGTAGTGTTTAGTAGAACCTCACTAGCCATGCGGGATCGATTCGAGGCATGCGCAGAGAGGCACGGCACTTCCGACCTCCCCCCACCGCTGAAAATGAAGCCGAACCCCCCGCGCTGCTGCAACTGCACTCCAGTGCATGCCAGAACGCCATAAAGAAAAAAACTAAAAAACAAAAATATTGTACAGCGCAATAATCAAGTCGCATAATTCGGAGCGTGATCGAATTTCAAATTTTGAATTTGGAACGCCAACATGTGTGCCGCGAGTGTCGTGTGTCCGGTGCCGTGAACGACTATCCGGTGGTGGACTTTGAAAATCGAAGAGCATACGAACTATGAAGAGAAAAAAACGATTCCATCACCAGTTCAGAAACCGGAAGAGCCATAGATCACACAAAAAATATTTTCTATAGTTAAAGCCAGTGACAATATAAACCAAAGATTTCCGAGAGCATTTAATCACAAATTTACACAGCAATATATAATCACAAAGATATAATAGATTTATATTCTATAAAAACATAATTAAGAATCACAATTAGAATTAACCACGACGTTTATTAATATCCCGACAAAATAATAAACCCAAACCTTACGAACGAAAAATTTAGACTGATATTAAATCCAAATAATTAGCTGAGTTACAAATATAGCGTATTTACATTAGTTGACAATTTGAGAAAGTTTATTAATTAGAAGACTTAAAAAATATATAACAAAAAAAATGTATTTATAGAGAACGCAATATAACAAATTTAAACCGGGGATCAGATAGCATTAAGTAATTTTGTACGACGATCGAACGATTTTGACGTTTTAAATTACAGTGAACAAAAATGGATGAGTTTTTTTCAAGTGTGTGACGTATTGTTACGAACTGCGAGTGAAGGTCCTTAGGGGCCACGATGTTGAACATGTTTGATATGTGGAACTCTGTTAGTACGAAGCTGGAGGCACAGAGCAACGTACAGCAAAGCCAACAGCCGCACACCTCAGGTGGGAGCATTAAAGGTAATTTCCAAATAATTGAGGCTTAGCGGATTGGGGCAAACTTGCGCGGAGCTAGAACTAGGTACTGTTCGATAAGTTTGAATTTGAATTGGTGAAGAACGTTCCATTTTCAGATATAAATTCGAATCGCGATTAATTTTCAAATTTGAATTTGGAATATAGAAACATTCTATTTACGTGTATCAAACTCGAATCTAATTATTTTAAATTTAGAAACTACGATCGTTACGTTCTTAAATTTGTTTAAAGTATATTTGATTGTAATGAAGGAATGATTTTATTAACTTGCATCTTAATGCGAACGAACATCTGTTGTTATTAGAATAAAATAAATGTATTTGAATTATTATTTAATCTTCTACTGTTATAGTCTTATAAGTTTCTTAGTTGAAGACACCAAAAGAATAATACAAACAGTGGCCTAAAGAGTTGCAATTAAATATAACCGGACCCCTATTCAACCCTTTATCTGTATTCCATTAATGCCCTTAAGGGCACATATTGTTCAATCTCTGATGGGTCATCTTACGGGAAAAACCTGATTCAACAAACAAGAATTAAGATGACTAGACAGGGGTGTCTCATAGCAACGTCCGAACCGTGGGATATAGTCAAATGAGAATATGGTCAATGCTAATATACCATAGAGTTCACCACTAAAGACAATCTTTTCAACCTCCTTTGATATAGGACTAATAAGATTTCTTATTAGTTTGTGACTTTATATGAAAATAAAAATTGGTATAAGAATTGCGCTTTAGAGTATTGAAAAATAGCGCATAATATTTTTGGGCACATGAACTTTTATATGTAATAACAATTTTTCAAATATATTAATCTATTCTTGAGTTATATGCGTTTAAACAAACGCCTTTATTTTTATTTATACACAGCCTACTTATTAGATTAACGTTTATTTGTAAGAAGCACTGAACCAAATTTTATGAAACTTCAATAATATAGCAGTTCGACCAGTAGATCGTTAATACTATAATAACAAAGTTATAGTAAGTAATCAAATGAGATATATAAAGAAACTACGCCTTTAACGGCTTGAAAACGCGATTTATTTAACTCTTACTTAAGACTAAGGGAATAATTGCCGCAAGGTAGCCGTGACTTCGCACTTAAAAAATGTACGGTAAGCAACAGATTGGCCTACCCAAATTTGTCAAGTTTATAATCAACTTTGAACTCAATGTCTTGCTTTTATAGATTAATATCGAATGTCAAGTTTTGACAGATTTAAGTAGCTGTGTACAAACTTGAATAAACCACGTTTTAAAGACGTTGAAAGTAGTTTTTATGGGTAGTGAGCGTGTAGGTGTTAGAAAAAATCAAAATATAATCGATAAAATATAATAAAAAATTTATCGATAAAATATTATATCTTCCTAAAACAATTAAATAATTGGATTACTCTCTATTGTGGGATTGAACTTTATTTCTGGACTGTGACGTCAATTCTAGAGCCACAACAGATAATATAAAATGGTTGATATCTGTATATATTTAAGGAGAAGCTGACTGACTGAAAATTCACTACTTAAAGGGGTAAAACGGGGGGACAAGGTTAGTTTGAAATATTGCTTTTTTTAAATTTATTCGAATTAAAGTCCATCTATTGTCAAGTTACTTCAATAATTGAATTGTATGTGTTGAATAGCTTGCATTTGTACTCTATAATGCATTTGTACTCTAATATAGGCAAATGAATTTTAATATTAAATAAATTGTCTTTTATTTTAGACATTCTCCAATACGTGTAACAATCGTCGTCATGTATCAACAAATTTATATAATTTATATTTTAAATGTTTTTCTCATTAACTATCTTATCTTTCAATAAAAAAATTATGTAAATTTGTTGAGTAGTTTTTGAGTTTATGGCGTTCATACATACAGATAGGATGACTCTATATCATATTATATTGTAGCAAGTTTGTCCAAATCCAATATGGTAGCGGGAATAAAGAGCACGTATTGAAACTTTATGGGTTCAACATTTTCTTGTTACATTAAGAATAATTATATGTATTGACTTCGCTTATTTGCTAATAACACTTAATTGGTAGTGAGTCCACCCTAACCTTTTTTGTATATCGATACAGTTTTCTTTATTTATGTACCTAATTAACACAATACCGCGGGGTACCGGCAGAGTACAATTGTCCTGTACCAGGTGTCGTAAAATGCAACCGAGCTACCGTTACCGACAGATGGCGGTATATCCACGTGAAACAGTGTAACTCTAATGCAATCGGGCGAAAATGAGCTGCAGCATTCTCGTCGCGAAGTTACGCTCTGCGATTGCCACCACACGTGAGCAGCGCAAAAACGACGTTCTAAAGATAGACATACTGCTACCTGTCTTCTGTTATATAGGGCTCTTCAAGAAAGGGGGAATTTGACCATAATTGCAGCGCTAGTCAAATGTGATGGCAATCGCAGAGCGCGGCTTCGCGACGGGAATGCTTCTACCCATGCCTGCCCAGGTGCATCAGAACTACACTGTTTCAGGTGGATATACCACCATCCGTCGGTGCCGGTACTTCAGTCGCTTCCTTTTCCTTCTTCCTTTCTTTTAAGACACCTGGTACAGACTATTAGACTTAAATTTGTTGAAAGTTTATACAAACCAAATTTAAATGAAAATAAAATGTCTCCGATGATGCAACGCACAATTACATTTTAATTTAACAATACGCACCTAATGCAAATAACGTGAGATACCTGTCCAAAAACCCTGTTAGGCCTACGTTATTATATGATATCTCTAGAAAGTTCGCAAAAACACATCTTTTTCCGGTGTATTAATATATACATACATAATTGTTTCTCATTCCGAACATTACGCAACTGAAAGTTGCACGCGTTAAGAAAGTGCCCAATTAAAATTCGGCATTCGCTGTCTCTGTTCATTGTGTTGCCATCTCACTCTGTGATGTAACGAGATGCCTAGGACCTTTTACTGCAAGCTTTTACTTCTTTTGCCGATGCTAATTGGTCGGTGTAGACTCGGCCTTCTTATTGGAAAGTTTTAAATATTAATGTTTACGCGGGACTTTTTTCTGTACATGCAAAAAGCACTTAAAAAAAAACGTGGCTGCACTTACGGTATCCTTCGTCTCCGCCCTAAATGAAAGAAAACAAAACAATACGAATTGAATTCTGCATTGGAAATAATCGAATTCGAAATTTAAAATTGGAAATTGCCCCGCGCTCTTTCACATAATTGACATTTTGGTACTTTCACGCGGCATTATCGTTAAGAACGCGTTCGAAATTTAAAATAATAAAGGACATTCGAACCAGAATTTCGCATGCCAGTACCTACAAGAAAGCACCGCTATGAAATCTGGTTTCTTTTTAAAGACACGTTTGGTTGCGTAACGTTATAACTTGGTATAAGAGAAACGAGTTTCATTGCTATTTATTATCTGTTTTATTATACGTGTGTGAATGGAACTGGACCAACTGTGCCCCTCTCTGCATTTTAAAAAGTTCGCGAATCTGTCTGTCTGATTCAAATTTCAGACACCCCTTCTTTTTACGTTGTCAAATCAAATCCTGTTTTAACATGAATACGTCTTTAGCTTCTATAGAGAAGAAACAAACGCCAATTCAATACACAGGTGATAACAAAATCCGTGTACACTGTTTGGTGTTGTAATTTAACTATCTTCTGCGCCTATGGGTTCGATCCCCACCCAGGACAAATATTTATATGATATTATTCGTGTTTGTTCTGTGTCTGGGTGTTAAATATATGTATTTGATTAGTATATTTGTGATTCCTCTGCTGTCTGATGTCCGTAATGCAAGTGCTTTAAGCGACCTATCGCGGAGTCAGGTCAATGTATCAGCTGTTGTATGAATTTAATTTATTCTTAAAATGAATCATTTTCAGTTATGTAGATGAGTTCACGTAAAGTCGATCTCAATTCTATAATCTTTGGACTGTATATCGAGCCTTTACCGCCGTTTTAGCGTTACCGACAAAACCCAAATTTAACAGGAGAAGGATTTTTATAAATATTATTAGGCAAATTAATTTTAGCTATTGCTATAACTTTATAACGGTTTCTTTTTGGAGGGAAACGTCGACTGGGTAATGTCCGTTACGGTTTTAAATACAAGTTATGATAAAAAAAGCATTTTCAATAAAAGTGTCGCTTACGATAATTTGGCGGTAAGGGCTCGATATATTCGTTCCTCTATGAATCCTCTGTGTCTTTGTATGAGGTAGACATCTTACAAAGGGTCGTCTGCATTGGTACCTCACTCTCACCTCTTTCTACCGCCAAATAGCAGTGTTCGTATTGCTGTGTTCCGGTTTGAACGATAGGCAGTGATATTACTGGGTGTGACAAAATATCTTCAAGTCTCAAGGTTGGCAACGCGCTAGTGATATCCTTGTGATATTCCAAGCGGGCTGTGTGCTTATTTGTCGACCTGGTGTTAAAATAATAATAAAATGATTGCGATAGATTCTGTCTGTTTGTCGCGCTTTGATAGATTACCCGGTAATCCGATTTATGAAATGATTTTATATTTGCTGATAGATAGGTCGATCTCTAGGAAAAGACAGAGGCACACCAAACAGCACACTGTTACATTTTTAATTCTTGACTATATAACAAAATCGTCCATACATCCGAATAACTTTATTATCATATCAGCCGGATATCCACTGATGGACATAGGCCTTCCCAACAGGTTTCTAATGGTACTTATTGTATGAAGACTGCAGAGCAATCCTATCTATTTAGATCGCCTGACATGGTGCCACTAAATGGTGGATGTCCTACGCTGCTCTTGGTGGTGCTTAGGCCATATCGGTCGGTCGGTTTTATAAAAAGCTTTTACTTTGTACAGACATACACTTGTATTATATCAGTTTGTATATATATGCCATACATATATTTTGTATTTAACTTTTTGCACATATGCATATCGATGCACATATGACGGAGCTAATTGTAAGTGACATTATCTATCAATACACCATTGAGGCTAAGTAGAAAAGGGACCAATGCGTTGACAAAAAAAAATAAAGAAAGTACTAATACATCCAATTATATGTATGTATGTATGTAGATACAAACATAGTTTTACGTTTCAATGGATATATAGAGTGTTGTAATGTTCCTTGTTTGCGACATTGATGCGTTTTTCCACGAATTCACTAGTAAATTCAGTTACAACAAGAAAATCTAGTTGTATAGCCTAATTGAATTTAAAACTTGATTAATGAAGTTTTATAATTATTGGGCTCGTTAGTTATTTTAAACTATCTGCCCGCGTCATTGATTGTATGGAATTTCGTTGTGGCAGAATTTTCAATGCAAAAAATAATAGTCTGCGGCCATTTCTAGTTTTAAACTATCTATATACTAAATTGAAATTGAATTACTGCACAAATATATAGAGCGGAAAAGTTGGTATAGGACGACCGACGCGAACATATCTTAACCAGGTAGAAGAGGTATTAAAGAATGGCCAGGTCAGAAGTACCAAGAATAAACGAGCGTGTATAAAAGGACTAATGCCAGTAAGGAAAGCGAGAGAGTTATGCCTCGATCGTAGTAAGTAGAGATCGTTGCAAGTATGGACTAATGTTAGTAAGAGAAGCGAGAGAGTTATGCCACGATCGTAGTAAGTAGAGATCATTGCAAGTATGGACTAATGTTAGAAAGATAAGCGAGAAAGTTATGCCAGGATCGTAGTAAGTAGAGATCGTTGCAAGTATGGACTAATGTTAGAAAGAGAAGCGAGAGAGTTATGCCACGATCGTTGTAAGTAGAGATCGTTGCAAGTAGGGACTAATGTTAGAAAGAGAAGCGAGAGAGTTATGCCACGATCGTAGTAAGTAGAGATCGTTGCAAGTATGGACTAATGTTAGAAAGAGAAGCGAGAGAGTTATGCTAAGAACGTAGTAAGTAGAGATCGTTGCAAGTATGGACTAATGTTAGAAAAAGAAGCGAGAGAGTTATGCCACGATCGTAGTAAGTAGAGATCGTTGCAAGTATGGACTAATGTTAGAAAGATAAGCGAGAGAGTTATGCCACGATCGTAGTAAGTAGAGATCGTTGCAAGTATGGACTAATGTTAGAAAGATAAGCGAGAGAGTTATGCCATGATCGTAGTAAGTAGAGATCGTTGCAAGTATGGACTAATGTTAGAAAGAGAAGCGAGAGAGTTATGCCAGGATCGTAGTAAGTAGAGATCGTTGCAAGTATGGACTAATGTTAGAAAGAGAAGCGAGAGAGTTATGCTAAGATCTTAGTAAGTAGAGATCGTTGCAAGTATGGACTAATGCTAGTAAGAGAAGTGAGAGAGTTATGCCTCGATCGTAGTAAGTAGAGATTGTTGCAAGTAGGGACTAATGCTAGTAAGAGAAGCGAGAGAGTTATAACAAGATAGTAGTAGGTAGAGATCATTGCAAGTAGGGACACAGGCGTGATGTATGTATGTACTAAATTTAATTAAGAGAGTTTAAAACATGTGACTGTCAACGGGTTACTTTATTTCTAATGGCATATATATAGCTAAAAAAATACTGGTACATAAAAAATAACAGTACTAAACGCGTGTGTACGATTCAAACATTCCACTAGGGGAGAAAAGATGTATCTAGTTACAATTGATTCAGTCGATCTATAAGAAATCATCATCATGTCAGCCATAAGACGTCCACTGCTGGACATGGACTTCCCCAAGTAATATCCAATAGGACCGGTTGTAGGCGGTCTGTGTCCAGCGCGATCCTGCGGTTTTAGTCTGATCGTCTGTCCATCTTGCGGGTGGACGCCCTACGCTGCGCTTGCCGGTACGTGGTCTCCATTCCAGAATCTTACGACTCCATCGGCCATCGGTACGTACCAAATGCCCTGCCCACTGCCACTTCAACTTACTATGGTAATGGGAAATGTCGGTAACTTTGGTTCTGTAACGAATCTCCTCATTCCTGATTCGATCGCACAAAGAAACTCCGAGTATTGCCCTCTCTTAATGTCCTATAAATAGTAAATTACAAAAGAATTCGTGAAATAAACAAACCCTTATCTATCAGGGATCAGAATCCCCGTTAACAAGACAAAGATATTCAACGATTAATGACCATACGTAAGGTTGTCAGACTTCACACATCATCTCCGATCACGAGACTCCAAGCATTGCTCGCTCCATAGCTCGTTGAGCTATTTTCAGTTGGCTTGGAAGGCCAATGGTAAAAGACCAGACTTTTAGAGATTAATTATTTTAATTTTTCTTAGGGGTAGATATACTGTAAATGTAGTTGGATTAAAACAAACCGTTTGCTTTTAAGGCTGAAATATGAAATTCCTTCTTAGGGGTAGATATGGTGTATGTATAATGCAATCTTTGGGGTAGAATTAGTAACAGAGTCAGTCATTTTCGTATAAGTGCTAACATATTGTAATCCCACTTAGGGTTAAAATTGGTAAAGAACCAGTTACAATGTAGTCAGTCAGATTTTTTAAGGGCAGAATTATTATAAGCCTCCTTTGGGGTAGTAATTAGTTTAATTAAGTCAGTTAGTTTCATATATGAAATGACATATAAAATACACTACTTAGGGGTGAAAATGGTGTAGATCTGGTTACATTAAAGTTAGTAGGTCTAAGGGCTGACATATTATAATACCCCTTAGGGGTAAACATGGTATAATACTCCATGGCTACATTAGAGTAAGTCATTCAGTATAAGGGCTATATCCTAATAGGATTATCTATTGATGACTTTTATCATCCCTTGGGTCTTCAGGGTCATCTGTATTATGTATAAATATTCATAAAACCACTTCCTTATTAGAAATATTAATGTTATTATTATTACTTATTTCATTATTAACTTATTGTCGATTTTTAAGTTCTTGTTATAGGCCTATTTGAACAAAGTATATTTGACTTTAACTTTGGACTAACGTGTTACAGTCCTACTTAGGGGTAACAATACTGTAGATCTAGTTATATTTAAGGTCAGTCAGTTTTCTGTACGGGTTTATATATTATATCTTTACTCCTTATAATCCTCACGAGTAAAATCACAAGAACCAGGAGAGCATAATCCTGCGTCTTGAGGTACCGGTAGAAAATAATAGTACCTTCCACTGCACCAGGTATCGTAAAAGGCGACTAAGGTCCCAGAACTGACAGATGGCGGTATATCCATCCGAAACCGTGCAGCTTAAATGCACAGGGCGGGGATCGGCAACAGCATCCTCGTCGTGATAGCTGCGCTCTGCGATTGCCAACACGCTTGCCCAGCGCGGAAATTATGTTTAAAATAAACCTCCTTCCTTGGAGATGCTTACGTTCAGCAGTGGATTTCCAATGGCTGTTCTAATGTTTGTTATCCTTAGATATTGTAATCCTCCTTAGGGGTAGAAATTAATTAGCTAAGAGTCAGTCAGTATATAAGGGCTAACATGTCGCAAGTACCAGGAGAGCATGAACATATGACAGGCTTGCGCTAGGTTTAGTACTAAGCCGTGCAAGAAAAAGTTGCTTGGCCAAGACCCATATAGCGCCCGCTTCGAGTATTCAAGCTAACCTGTCTTGATACTTTCGCTAGCTCACCACATGTGTTTGTCGTACTGTATTTTTATATATATCTGATATTATTATATGTTAATGTCGTGCCTACCGGCACACTAAAATAGTAATTAATTGGTGTCTTCTAAGAATAAAGTGTGATCTAAGAATAAAGTGCAACTATCGGCACCTAGAACTCACTATGGAAAGAAGACTGTACTGTTTGGGAGAGCACATCTGTTCAATTAGCTACCTAACACCATAAAAGAGTGTGAAAATATAATTATATTTAAAAGTAAGTTAAAATTGTATTTGGAGTCGAGTACCGGCTAATTGTATATTTTTATTAGAACTATGATATCTCATTGTGAATGAAATGTAATTTTGAATAAAGTGCTTTAAACGACTTATAACGGAGTCAGGTCAATGTATGAGATGTTGTGGGTATTCAATTTATTATAGTTACTGGGGTTATCTTGCAAAGATTGCTGGTAGGGGTACCGCAAACTCACAAACAAAGCAGCTTCGATCACATTGTGTTACGCTGAGAAGGGTGAGAGAGGTAGTGAAATTACTGGATAACGTATATGGATACTAACTTATATAGCATTAGCTTATCCGTGGGGACGCAACTGTTTCATTGGAGCCGCTTGTTGAAACTATTGTTAAAATGAAAATATCTAACCGTGTATCAGAACAGAATAGTAACTTCGTACCAGGTGTCGTAAAAGGCGACTGAGTTATCGGAACCGACAGATGGCGGTATATCCATCTGAAACAGTGTAGCTCAAATGTACGTGACAGGGATCGGCAGCAGCATCCCTGTCGCATGCATATCGCGCGGCAGTCATCGGCAAATTCCTCCTATTTGAGGAGGTATATGTCCAGCAGTGGACGTTTTAAGACTGCTATAATGATGATAATTTTCATCTATTTAACATTTTCTTATTGGTGATCTTAAAGCCGGTATGTTGAATTATTTCTACTTATCAGTACATTAACTTTTCACTGACTGAATATGAAAGTACATACGGTACTAATTTTCGAAAAAGACTTTTTTTTCGTAGCTAATCTTTGAGAGTTAAAAGTGAGAGAAGTATACAAACATCATCGCAAGTGGAGGTCCATAGTCGCTGCCTCCACCATTGGAACCCAGGCGTGATGTATGTATGTAATCTATAAGACTGATAGATCGATTTTTTGTTAATTTATTCTCGTAGCTTAGGTCTTCTCATAAAGGGGAAATTTTGCCCATTATTGCCGCGCTGGGCATAATTGACAAAGCGTAGCCTCGCGATGGGGGTGCAGCCGCCCATCCCCGCCTTTTACCATTTGAGATACGCCATCAGTTCCGAAACCTCAGTCGCTGCTCACGATACCTGGTTCATCAGGAGATACTATTCTACTCTGCCGGTACACGCTGCGTTCCAGTTTCAAGGATTAAAGAGGCAGTGAAATTGGGTAATGTGACATAATATGCTCAGGTCACACGGTTGGCATTTCGCCAGTGGCATCTCTGCGGTGATATGAGCGTGTATAGGCTATGGCGACGCGCGTCCACCGCGCTTATAGCCCTTTAAATATAGCTTGATTAGAATGACAGCTGTCAAAATGACGTGTCCTAAATTAATTTAATCGTACCTATAGATATAAATAAAATTGTAAGTTACAGCATAATAAATCCGAAATTAGAAATAACTACCGGCAAATCTCTGAAACGGATGGATAAATTTTTAAGTGACTTATAATGGCTAATGCTATATGAGTAACTTAGAATACTTTTATTATTTACAATTATAACGGAAATGGTAGCTAAGTTATCAAAATGGAGTCTATATTTGGCCAATATAGGCCAAACATTGGCCACACATACCCTGTGTGACAAGGTTAATGTGACAAGAAGTATGTGGGTTTATGCAAGTGTCCTAGATATTCGGGGAAGTACATACAACTCTATATACTATTTACCTATTTACTATATATACCTATTTACTAAATAGGGGCATCTTACGTCTACACCACCTCGGGATTTCCATAATATCACATATCACTGTCACATTAGATTTTATGTTACGGTTAATTTTCCTTTACAAAACTCAACAAGCACGTTTCCTTTCATGTCTACAGTGTCTGATAGATGGCGCTGATTCTCAATACAAATAACAGAAATTACTATTCGGCTAATAATTATTCTACTAATGTCTCAATAGCACAATTGGCAGTGCATTTCCGCGGATAAGAATGTGGGTTCAAGTCTCACTTGGAACGTGCGAATATATAATCACTTATACGTAAAAAAGATTGCTGTGCATTACTGGTATAGTGTATGGCGGTATATCTATCTGAAACAGTGTAACGTTTGCAACAATTCCAAAAAATAATTGTCCTTAGGAGGTCTACGTCCAGCGGTGGACATCCTGCAGACGATATGATAGTGACAGGTGTCTTAAGAGGCGATTGATGAAACAGAACCGACAGATGGTGGTATTTGCATCCAAAACAGCGTAACTTAAATGAAACAGTACGGGAATTGACTGCAGCACAAAGCTACCCACTGCGATTGCTGCCACGACTGACTATCGTGGCAATTGTGGACCCAATTTCTCTCTTTTTTAGGGGGGGCCTATGTCCAGCAGTGGATGTACTACAGCTGTTGATGACAAAGATGATGAATAATAGTCAAATAGTAATAAAAAAAAATTGTCACCAATCGCGAAGTATCAAGACCATTCGGTCGCGCTGTAAAGTTTATATGTGTACGCGTGTGTGGTGCATGCCCGCCGATATGATAATGTTGGCCTAGGCTCAGTACTGTGCTGTGTTTGCACATGCAAGTGCAATTTTACTTGAAAGCACCGAACCGTTCTGTGAGCGAGCGTGAAGGAAGCACGGTGTTGTTCTTTTTTAATTTTGGATTGGACTTCATATTGTTAGGCTTTAGCTATTAACGCTTTTGCCTTATAAGATTGATCAATACCAAACGAATTCTAAACTGGCATCTATATCATATTAAAGTGAAAATGTATGATAGAAATCTGGGTTATTGACCGTTAATTATAAAAGAAAATGTCGATCAGCCGAATAGCTACTACATATGTTTTTTTAACATAACGTTTTAAAACAAAATACCTAAGAACGTGTTTAAAATAAGAATCGGCGAGCAGATTTCTATTCCATTTTTAAATTTCGTATTTTTTTTATTTAGTTTACCAACGATTACACATGTTGTATTTAACAGATCTTAACTCCGTATTTTTGGTTATTACATGTAACGATTTAAGGTAAACACCGAACGCGTTTTAACATGAAACAGTGGAATTAATCGTACTATAAAGTAAACGAATTCTTGAAAAAAAAATGACTTACATAAAGCTCATTTAAGTCTAATGCATGTGTTTTAAATTTTACGTTCAATTCTATATGTTATAAATATGTTCTGCGACACCCTTACAGGGTCATGTACCTCACTATTCTTATATACTAGAACACCTTCAAATGTATATGTGCAATATCAAAATTAATTAATTAATTAATTATCTTATAACTATCTCTATCTATCGCAAATTATGAGAAGTGACCATATTTATTAAATAAAATATTTATGTGTATGGTAGTTTAGTTCATACCGGTTAATTTTTAGTTCATACCGGTTAAGTTATTTGCTAAAATGTTTTATCATATATTTTTTTACATAGTTTTAAATGATATCTAATGCATAAAGTTAGAACGGGCCTTCAGTCTCCACTCGCGAGGTGGCGTGTGCAAGCGCTGATGACGTCACCGACCATTATGTATTAGAATTAAGTGGGAGGGGGACGCGTATACCATACGTCCGTCTCATGCGGTCGACACCTGCATTCGACCTGTCCACAATTTATGCTGGTTAGTTATCTTAAAAGTGGTTACTGGTTTAGTTAGATCTTAACTTGATTGGAAGTGTGGTTTTATCGCAAAATTGTGTTTAGTACCAAACTCTGCACCAGGTGTCGTGTGTGGCGACTGTACCGCAAATGATAGATAAACAATCATAGGCAAATGTACCTAACATTTTTTTTAGGGAAAAAGTCTCCTAATGAATGGCCCTGAGGAATCCCATATGGCTGTTATAGTGATGATACCAGATTGTAAGTTTACAACAGCGCTGAGATGCTGCTGCCCATCCCTGCTCTGATGCATTTAGGTTGTGAACATCTTACGACACCTGGTACAGAGGGAGGTACTAATCAACTCTGCCGGAACAAGCCAATGACACGATACCAACAAGCAGGCATTTCACATAATCCCCACAGTAACATCATCTCGACTCGACCTTCCAGCGCCCATTATCGAAGAACCTCGGCAACTAACGAAATCAAAATTTCCACCGACTTTTCCCCGATCAAGGACTAGATATTGACCCGGTTTCGCTTATCAGCGCGAAAAAAAACAATCGGCATCACCTTGAGGGGCGAGTTGCGACAAACTTTGAAAAGCGGTGGCTTGCAAAACCGCGGAAGGTTAAATTTCACTTTTATTATTGAAAACTGATTGTCTCGGCCATTGTCAACGGACAGACAATATTGACAACTTATATAGATATACAGGTGTGAAGCAACAAGTGTTTTCTTAAACACTACCGAGTTGTCATACAAGCATACGTTCTGCGTGATCGACGCGCGTCTCCGCATACACACCCGTGTCATCACAATGATATCACTAGCGCGGCCAAACTTCTCACTTGAAGATCATCATTCATCATCAGGGATTTTTTCTGGCAATAAACGCCACGCTGGACATGCGTGTTGGCAATGGTAGAACGTAGCTTCGTAGCCAATCCCGACCCTATTGTATTTAAACTGCGTTGTTTCGGATATACCGCCATCTCTCGGTGCCGGTACCTTAGTCGTCTCTTACGTTACCTGGGACAGAGGGAGGTATTATGTCTCATTACTAAGTAATTCCACGGCCTCAAACAAAGTTACCAAATGCTTCCAACGAACATGTTTCTAACAACGATGGAAACGATGTCTTCCTGATATAATCTTCCGTGAATGACCGTTTACTATAGTAACTTTTTATCATCAGGGTCAGGTCATGGATATTGTGACAATTAAACATACAAGTATAAAAATATCATTAATATTTTACCAGTGTTTAAACACACTTAATTCTTTATAGAACAAAACAGATAAATAATATGTTTTAAAATGTATTCTCTATGCGACTGTATCTATTTACCATCCCTAATGTGTACAGGAACAACACATATACACACGGCCAACCCTGTCCCGGGTTTCTTAGTGTGCATCGCACAGCACCAGCCCAAAGTATAGTCGAGACAAAATTACCAAATCTCATTTTTTATTAGAACGCAGCGTAACGAATTATATTGAAATTAGTTTATTACTTTTCAGTTGTATTACAAAATATTGCATTACATTGCGCAAACAATTGATTAGAAAGTCAACGTGTAATGTTCGCTGATATATTAACCAAAGTCCGCGGTGCTAAATCATCTATTATCTATGGTTGGAAGTTATCTAGAAATTGCAGTCTTTGGTCTATTGACCCACAAGGCTGAACGATGCAAGTACATCAGAGCTATTGTTGAATCTATTCTAATATTATAAATATTTTCGTTGTTTATTATAATTTTCACATTAAAACGACGCAATAGATTTCATAAATTCTTTAACAACAATTAGAAAACTACAACTCCTCTTAGTATTATAGGCTATCCTAAATCCTTACTATACTTACTAATATTATAAATCCGAAAGTAGCTCTGTCTGTCTGTTATGAAATGATTTAAATGAAATTTAGTACACAGATAGTCTAAAGCGTTAGAAAGGAAATAGGGTCGAAAGGGGGGATGAAAAGTTTTATGGAATTATCGCTATTGTTAGAGCTACAAGCTTTAAACTTATTATATAGACTATTAATTTGTATATATAAATAAATATAACATTCAAAGTTTATATACATTAAATTAAAAATGTATGGTGCCCAAAGAAACTACTGCACGCAGACGAAGTCGCGGGCAAATCTAGAAATATATATAAAAAAAAATTGAGATCCCTACCTATACAGAACAATGTAAGCAAGATTTTTACCTTTGCTCGTTACAAATAAACTAAAGAACTGCTAGTGATTTAAACTACTCTATCATCAATACAAAGTCAGCAAGCAACATATTATATTTCTTCATAATGTATTTACGAGATTGTCAACTAATATGGCTGAAATCTCGGCGCCTTGCTAGTATGCCCATTATTTTGCAGATTTATAATAAAAAAAATATCGCAAGAATGACGAAGCTAATTTTGCATATGTGACCTTCATTGTCCCTTTAAGCTACAAACTGGCCTTGTCCACATTTGGCATCATACTATACCGTGAAGGGGCATATTATAAAGTACATATATATTTTGAAAATATGACATATACATATATATATATATGTTTTGCAAATGGCCGTCTGTTACGTGAATTCCATTTGCGGAATGATTCCTTGATTCTTTATCTATCAAATTACATAATCCAATGTCGTATGTTGTTGATAGTTAAGTAGCTACAACACCAAATAGTACCCCTCGAATTTGTTATCATAAATCCTATCGAGTACCAGTACACAAGCAAATTGAAAGACATAATTACATCAAAATTGAAAATGTGTGGAAAAAAAGTTGTATTGGTCAATTTAACGTAGCTTTTTTGTACTAATTATCCGAAAATGATTACTCAAAAATGCATAGTTGCAACCATTTTTTCTCAAGCAACATTACTACATAGACGTAGGTTCAGCCTATGCGAAAACCGCGCGCGTTAACGCCGAAAACCGCGAAATTCGAATTTTAAATTTCGACATTTTGCGATAGGACTCGGCTTGTCTCAATTAAAACTTCTTTCTGCATCTCCACTGCAATTTACGCTGTATTTACATATTGTTAAGGTCGTTACTCCGCTGCAAGTTGTATCTGTGGATGCTGTTAAAGGAGTTTGAGCTTTATTTGTGTTCAATGTAAGAACGTTGTTGCTCGCGTATTGGCGAGGCGTCAAGCCAACTCAAAAGTGTGTCACTGAGTTGAATAGCACATACAAGGCCGATCTATCTATGAGTGCGCGCGCAAAACCACGGATGTGACTTGTCTATAGTTGTATCATTTTGTTGTCTATGAAGGCAGATGTATTGTGTTGATTATTAGAATATTGTATGCAGTTTGTTGAGTGCATTGTCGAACTGTGTTGAATGATAATGGATGCGCCATAGCAACCGAGGTTGACAATACATTTGTTCAGTTCAGTTATTATGTAGGTACATACATTTTATTGACATATATTATGATGTAATTGCAATAATTTTAAATATGGTTACCACCAAATTTTAAATGAGTATCAAGATCCCTAGTTATCCCACCACATGACGGCAATAACGTCAATGAATGTTACATTCGATAGATATCATGTATACAACGCATTTATTATTTAGAAAGTAAAAAAAAAACTCGTGCAAAAGATTCAAATAGATTTTCAAACATAATGAAACAGAAGAAAAATGATTCTTAATTCAAATTTGCACCGTTTGAATGCACGTTCGATTTTTAACTGTCCACACACACAACTTTGAGCTCAAGTGACGAACGCAAGACCATACGGTACAAAGAGTAAGTGTAAACGAAATGCGTTTGCGCAACTTAGTCGCAGGGCGCACGTGTAGCGTCAGCAGAAATTGTCATTGCTTAAAATAAAGTGTTTGTTTCGTGAATTTTAATAGTAATTTTCATTTTTGACGATGTTGTACAATCAGCTAGTTTGCTAATAATGAAATTTAGACAAAATTATTCTGCTTGCTGGCGTTGTAACTCGATGCTGTCATAACTTTTTAGTATATCAATCGAATTATAGCTAAACCTTTATTGTTTAGATATCCTATTACAATAAAGGAATTTAGTATTTTGATGTAAAATCCTTACTCCCTTACTAATATTACAAATTCGAAAGTAACTTTGTTCGTCTGTTACACAATCACGCCTACACTACTCATCCGATTTAAATAAAATTCGGTATATAAATAGTCTAGAGCCTGAGAAAGGACATAGGCTACTTTTTAATTCCAAATAAGGGTTGTAAAGGGTCGAAAGGATGGATGAAAAGTTGTATAGACGTATTTTTTAAGCTTGGAGCTTGAACTTACTTTTTACGCTTTTGATTGCTAATAAGCTCTTGATAAATGTGACATTCGTAGTTTAAAAAAGTTAAGTAAAAATCGGACGAAGTCGCGGGCGCAGCTAGTTACTTTAACAACCTGTAACACAAAATAATCTCATTGATTTTTAATGAATTAATCTCACCTTGAATCTTTCATGTGATTTCAGTCCCAAGGACTACCAGTATATGGGCGTGTGTGTGTTTGTGTGTGTGTGTGATTGTGTATGTATTACTCCAAATCTCAACAATTATAATGACGTAAGCAAGACCTTACCGTGCAAAATGTAAGGGTAAACAAAATTCACTTTGCGCAACGCAGGAGTGCGCCTGCGCATGATTGTAAGGTCAGCAGAAATGGCTATTGCTATTCGTATGCACGATTTTTGTCTTTTAAGCGATAAAATTTATTATTTTTAAATTCAAAGTTTGTTTGATATTTCACACATTTTAATTGTAATTTTGGATTGGACGTGTATTTGTACTTAATGAATAGGATTATATTTTTATCAAGTGTTCTTTGAGATCTCAATTCTGTTCTATAATTTATTTACACATTGTTTTCATTATAATATTCCTTTTATTGCAAAAATAGATATTCGTCCGCGACTCATTACGACAACGATGGAGCTTAAGCTATCCACGCGGAAATTTTATCGAAATTGGTTCATCAACTGACATGTGAAAGCGTAACGAATGAACAGACAAACTTATGCATTTATAATGATAAGGTGGATATTAGTTTATAAAGGTTGTAATTTTCTGATGCCATTACATATTCCACTCCTAACATAGTCATAGTTCAAACGATAATGAATAATAAATTGATGACTAACCCTTTTTTGCTGTCGGTACACACTAACGGTTTTCCTCGTTGCGACACTACAATTTTTCAAGGGAAAGTGATGACGAACACATACAGTATTTTCACGCGTTAAAAACTGTTGTTGTCTTTGTTATACTTTTGAAGAGTGAAAAGGATGGTTTTGTCTGGCATTTCTTTATATTTAAGAGAATTTTTTCATTTGTTGATGTTTGAGTATGATTGAAATGTTGGTACATTTGTAAAAATTATCCAACCGCGTTTCGATTTAGTAATTAATATAATATATATATATATATATATATATATTTATAGTTCAGCCATTTTTAACAAAATATCAAAGCGCGGTCCTGTATTGTGTTCCAGGAATTTGCCTAGGATTAAAAGTAGCCTATGCCCTTCCCTATGGCTAAAGCTAGTCCCATGCCAAATTACATCAATATCGGTACATCGGCTTAGTGTGAAAGCGCAATTAACAGGCAGACATTATTTCCCATTTTATGGGTTAGGTTTACACTAACTTTCTCTATGAATCACTCCGCCAATTTGCGAAATATGGAAATATAATAACACACTTTTGCCAACGTTAGCATTAATCCGAATACAAAATTCTTTCTTGCCACTATTAAGCTTCGCTAGAAGAGTTATTATTGGCAATTATTGGAATAGTATTTTTCTCGATTTAAAGAGAACTTTAACAAATGTAAGAAGCAGACAAAGGTATATTATCTAGTCAGCCCACCAAACTAAGTATCAAATTTTGAATTCAAAAAAATCTTGACACACCGAGTCTCCGCTCGCGTAATTAAATAACATTTCGAAGAATTTACTTATTCGCTTTTCAAAATTAAATTCATAAAACTGTAAGAAAAACACGCAAAGGCGTATATTTAGTCAGCCTTACAATATCTAAGAATCAAATAAATGAATTCAAATTCTTAAAAAAATGCCTTTCACGTAATGGCACCCGCGCACATTTTTAAATATTTACCGGGCAATATCCAGTCAGCCTTATAACAAATCTAAACATCAAATGCGAATTCAAATTCAGAAGCCCTACGCGTGACGTCACCCGCTCGCGTGCACGGCAAGCCTTGACGGTAATGAGGCTGTATGGAGTCGGTATCATTGACACATTGCGGCGTTCGGAAAAAAAAAAACATTTACGCGCCATATTTGATGACATGATGAAGTTTCTGTCAATAGGATTTATTAGTGGCCAGATGTTTTAGAAATGATTTCACTTTATTTGAAATGATAAAGGCAGTTCTTTCCAAATTCATACTATCATTGGAAATTCAAAGGCGTATCTGTTATTCTATAATCATTTCTCAATCAAATGGCTATGAAGATCAAAACTAATTTTAGCGTGTGGTGAACTTAAGCCCAAAGAAAAGTCATTAGCTAGTGTAGACCCCGAGAAAGTCACCTAGGTCGAAATCACAGTCAAGAATTCATGCTAACACTGCATTTTTAAAAGTTATAATCCCTACTTCCCTCCTAATATTATAAATGCGAAATTAACTCTGTCTGTCTGTCTGTCTGTTAAAAGTAAAGTAAAGAGTATGGTACCAAAAAAAAAACTATTCCACGCGGACGAAGTCGCGGGCACAGCTATATAACATAAATACTACTTTTGCAAATAGATAATGACTGTGATGACCTCACAAGATATGAGAGACATTTGAACCACAGATCATTGAGTAATTTACTATAAAACTAAATTTGCTGCAGGTCCATTACGAGAGACATCAGAAAAGAAATTAGCAAGAAATTCTGATGCTGATGGAGTTGTCAATAACACCAGCGCTAACAAAACTTATTCATAAAAAAATCATACAGTAAATTTATTTAAAACAACATTATTTAAAACTTATACATTAGAAATAACAGTTGAAATTAATTCCTTATTATTTTTTTAAAATAGTATAATATATTACATCAATTACGATTTGCGATTAAACGCCACTAGCGAAAGTCAATCCGAAACGTCAAACGTATGACATACGTCAATGTCAAAATTCCGCACAATTAAAATGGCGGACGGGCGTCGTGAGTTCATAAACGATTGTTCTAAAAAACAAACAATGAGCGGGTCACGATATATACTTTCTCATTTGCAATTGCCCATTAAGTGTAAGAGAAATTGACTGTGCTTTTGGATCCTGTATCTTTTATGACATGTCATGTTAAATAGGCTTATTATTATTAAAGTACAGACTACAGACTCTATCTGTTGCCTCTTTTTAACCCCCACTTCCCCAATAAAAGGGGGTGAAAGTTAGCATTCTACAATTAACAAGGTAGAAGGCTAAAAATTGGTATACGGACTAATTGTGATTAACAGGACTTTTCGAAGTTTCCAAGGTGGGAAGCTAAAGTTTAACGCGATCGAAGCCGCGAGCAACAGCTAGCAAGTTTATTTCATCCCCGTCTTCTAACGGGAACGGGAGCTATGCGAGGGAAACTGCGGGGGACATAAACTGAAATAAAAACAATGCCTTCGAACAGTGATCTTATGCAACCCCATCCTTTCGCCGACCTCACTCGCCGCTCCTTAGCATTGACAATATGCAACATAAAGCACAACACATCTTCTTCAACATGCAAAATGTTTATTAATTGCATTCTAGCCGTGACAAAACCGTGATATTCCCGCGTGTAGAGAAACACGTGGAAATTGGTCATGTCTTATATAGTAAACTAACACTGCCCCGCGGTTTCACTCGCTATAAATTAAGAACTTTCTCACCCCCTTAAGGGAAACTTGTGAAAAAAATTTTTTTTCAAATATCATTATCCTTTGTTTCATTCGAATAATTTCAAAAACAGTTCATACTATCTTTGCACGCCTGTTTTACCCTCTGAGGGGGTGAATTTGCAAAAGTCCTCACTTACTGCTCCCCTTCGTTTAAAAAGAAACGCCTGTGCAAAATTTCAAGCTTCTAACCCCCATAGGCCCTGCGTTGATATGTCAGTCAACTACTCCTTTAATAAATATAGACAAGTTGATTAGACTTCTTCATATCATCGCATAAGCCTAAGAAAGGGAATTGTTATGCTCAATAAAGGGGGCGCGCTGGCCAGACGTATGGCGATAGCGGAACGTATCTTTGCAACGCGAATGATGCTGCCCATCTCCACCCTGTTATATTATAACTGCGCTGCATTGGATGAATATACCGCCATCTGTCGGTAAATTACCGCATTTTTTTCAATTGTATCTTACGATTTCTAAGTGAAATGATTTCAGTTGTATTTAAACTAAATCGAATTGGTTCAGTATGAAGGTCAATATTACCGTTGCCGTAAGGTAACTGAAACGATTAATTATCAGCTTGGAAACGCGTCATATTTAGCTTCTATTATCCTCGTTAACCGCGAGCCTTCAGAAAGCCGTTTAGAAAGCATGTAATATTCAGACGGATTCCTATCCGATGGAATTTTGCTTGATTCCTTTGTAAGGGAATTCATGTATAATGTATTTTAAGAGGTTCATAACGCAGAGATTGATATACCCGATCGTGGAAGTTAAGTAACTCTTAAATAGGTTGCTGCTTGGATGGGTGACCGTCAATTTACTTAATAAAAAAAATATTAAGGAAATCAATCTTTGTTTCAAATTAAATACCGCTTGCCAGCATTTTGAATTTAACAACAATTTTTGAAAAAAGAACCACCGGCTTTAATACCATAGGCAAACTAGAATAGACAGATCTCATACAAAGGTCGTCTGTATTGGTACCTTACTTTCACCAATCCTACCGCCAAACAGCAGATCGCGGGAGACAGCACAATTATTGGGTAATGTGTAATATCACAAGGATATCACTAACGCGTTGCCAAGCTTGTAACTTCAGGATATTATGCCACATTACTCAGTAAATTCACTGCCTCAGAGAGAACACAGCAACGCAAACACTGCTATTTGGCGGTACCAATGCAGACGACCTTTTGTATGAAGCCTATTCAAGTTTTTGCCCAAGTTTCTTTGTTAAAAAATTCAATTACTGTTGGATTCGAAATGCTGGCACGCGGTATTTAACGGGAATACAAGATTGATTTCAGTAACTTTTTAAACAAAATAGTATATTTTTATATAATAGAAAAATTATGGTATTTGCCAAACAGCAATCGTTTCAATAGTTACTTAACTTCATGTCTTATTGAGTATCGATGACTACATTTTAGTATTTAATAGGTTCTAAAACAATCTAGCTGACAGTAACTCGTTGCGTGACGTCTCGGCCTTCGTACTGTATGAATAAATGTATTCATTGAGCCTTCTAAGACGCAGGTGCATGCTTGCAGGTTACGGACAGACAGACAAATCGCCGAAATCAACACTTGATATCGTAAAAGAAAATATTTGTATTTTCGTTTGCAACGAATAAGCGAAAAAACTGGTCAATCAATTTAGGTGATTCTTCTGCTAATAAAAAGCTATATTCTTCTGCAGTAACATAGGTTATGTTATATTTACAAAAAAAACATATATTTTGTACGTTTGTACCAATTATACTCATAAATTACGTAAACGATTTCAATTTTTTTTTACTAATAGAAACATTTATTATTTGAGTGCAACATAGGCTATATTTTATCACTGCATTTTTTCGGGAAAGGGGAATAGAAGAAGAAAAGAAGATATAGACCTATTAAAAAGGTCGTCTACGTTGGTACTTCATTCTCACCTATTTCTATCGCCAAATAGCAGTGTTCGCATGTGACCCAACAACTTGGACCCAATGCAGATATATTCATAAATATCTTTATTATTTGGAAATTGAATCTGCATTTGTTATTTTGTTATGACGGACCCGATGGCGCATTCCGTAGTGTCCGTGTCGAGTCTGTTAAATCGTAGGTTCAATACCCATTTACGTGACGAACATTTTTGTGTTTGTTCTGTGTCTGGGTGTTAAAATTTATCTAAGTATATTTGCATCTCCTCTGTTGTCTTATATACGTAACACAATTGCTTTAAGCTACTTATCTCGGACACGGATCACCGTATATTTTTTTTTTATAAAAATATATGAATGCATAATTATTAAATTTTTATTAAATTGGAATTCTTCTTTTTCAGGTAAAATCACTGTTTAAGAAAATGTATTATAAACCATTTCCTGTGGCCGGTAAGTTAAGAACAGTGTTATTTAACATGGCGGACTATAATCATCACATTTTGTAAGTCATCGGAAGTCGAATGCTGGGACTCCTCAAGGAAGGGGGAATGTTGCCCGTAATTGCCGCGCTGGGCAAGCGTGTTGGTAATCGCAGAGCGTAGCATTCGCGATGGGGATGCTGCTGCCCATCCCAGCCCTGTTGCATTAGAGCTAACTGTTAGATTAATATTTCGCCATCTGTCGGTTCTGGTACCCTAGTCGCCTTTTGCACATCTGCTACAGGAGGAGTTCCTACTCTGGCAGTACTTGACTGTAATAATAAACATAATTAAAAAAGTGTAACTGGCAGCACAAATGAATTGAAACCGGGAATCAAAGGCGGCACATTCACCAACTCACATCGCTGGTTCATGATTAAGAGCCGTGCAAGTCGACATGCAAACAGTTATCAGCCGGTTTGTTATCTAACAGTGAAAGTTTTCGTCCACTCTCGAATTCCGACCATAGATTATAAAAGTTACTTTTTCACGTGTTGAGAAACATGTGCGCGCGACGGCGTTTCTGTCATGCAGCCTTGTCAAACGATTGCTTTTGGCGGGAATACGTGTTTAAATTCGCTTTAGGGATGCCAAGCGGGGGCCGATTCTAAAAACTGGTGTTAACCGATTATTCAGTATTTTACAGCTTAATGTTGTAATTAAACTATCGTTTACCTCCGAAATTGAATTAAAATCTAAAGATATAGGAACAAAGAAAGTAATAGCATAAGCGTAGACGTGTTTACGTACCCGTGAATAGACATCTTGATTTTGTTTTTGTAGGTATATTTTGATCGCTAATTTATTCAACAAAGGAAATGCTAAAAAAGATGGCGAAATTTTGAAATTTAATTGTAAGATTTATTACATTATAAAAATCACGATCCATAACGAGAACAGTTGGAATAAACAAATTTTCTTATTATGATAATTATTTAAATTAATTACTTAATTTATTGCATCATTGTAACAAAGTGAGAGAGTTTTAATTAATAATTAATTTAGTTACTAAATTTTCCACTGCTCTTTATATCACTGAGTTGGCATACAAGCAGACGGCCCGCGCGATTGTTGCGTTACCGCAAGGATATCACTGTCAAACCTTGTGATATAGGCCAGTACAGTACCTAGTAATTCGTCAGTCTCTCACCCTTCTCTTCGAGGTATTGTTGCCGAGTTAGCGTATCAACGATTGCCTGAGCAGATTTATAATTTGGTCTAGAAAGAGGTCTAGGAAAGTAGTAAAGTATATTTTCTTGGTGTACAGTCAAATCGGGCAACATTGACAATAAATCCTTTCAAATATATACCTATATTTATTATAAAAACAATATTGTGACTATAAATTGAGATATAAACTATCCTATCTCTAGAGTTATATCAAACTGTACACAGTAAGCTAAAAATAAATAAAGTCGGTTTAATATATTCCTGTATCCCTAACAAACACTGTGACGTGTTATTTTTATATATAAAGATTATGTATATGGTGTGCTAATATTGTTTTATGTAAATAATAATGGTAGGAATAAGCACCATTTGCTATGTAGTTTGTTAAAGACTTAGTTAAGCGAAAGTTATTTATTCTCATGATTCACTTTCAAAAACGTCTAACAAATATGGCCGACTGACATGGCAGATCAAACTATATGCACAAGGATTGTGTTTTTTACAGCCACGTCGTTCCCACAGGAATAGCACAACCATTGGTGACGTAACAAAAAAAATCGCAGTAAGATATTACAAAACGTGTTACTGACAAAAACTTTATGAGAACGCTCAAAAATAACTACGCATGAGATGCAACTTTCGTTTTTGGGCTAGAGAAAGTAGCGGCCATTCCGATCGAGTGTGTGAGTGAAGAGAAAAAAAACGCGGAAGTAACGTTTTATAACTGTTATGTGATATTATATTTTAATTGTAAACGGTTATTTAATATTAAAATAGCGTGGTCGTGGTAGTTACAAAATTTATTAATATTTTTACGTTGCGTTCACATGTAATTGAGTAATCGATTGTTAAAAAAAATTACAAGTCATTTGAAATAAATGACTTACGGTTATTTATGACAGTTTAGAACTACCAATAAACTTCAGAATGAATACTTTAGCTTTCTCTTTCCTCAGTATTATCTCAGGTGTTTTGGCTATTTAAGAAATAACAAAGATTTTTTTCTTTTGCAATTAAAGTATGTACACATTTTTTGCTCTTAATCATTTATGAGTGTTTCTCATAATAGTTTATAATATACTAATTTCCATTTAAATGAAAAATTATGGGGTATTCACTTATGGGGGTACTTGTATGTTATCTTACATAAATATCTAGAATAACTAATTTGAATAGTCAGTAGATATTTGAGATTAAAGGATAGTAATAACTTTAAAACAACAATTATATTTCTCTCAAGAATATATAAATACTTTTTTTTATATTCAAGATTGATATATATGTCAACATGCATTTAAAACATATTTAACTTGTTTCGAGCATAATTTGAAGACTGGTCCTCGTATTATCATAAAAACTTATTTTTGGTGGCACGCGTCCAAACATTAAAAAATATATATGTCAAAGGTCAACGCACCGACGAATTGTATCGAAGTTTATGACATGTTACCCGAGATGATTTAAATTAACGACTTTTAAATTCAACATGTCGGGATGTTGGCGAAAAATCTTGAAACGACATTGCGAACTTGTAATTAAAATTATGAGTTGCAAAATCTATACGGAGACTCGCCTCTGAGTCACTTTTAAAAAAGGTTATTTCTCCGTAATGGCGACCGCCGCAAGACGCGCAAAACAAGAATACTAAATCCGGATACATTTTCTTAATCACTTTTTATTTTTCAAAATTAATTAAAATCCACACTTTGTTAGTAATTAAATTGCTTGGAATTTAAATGATTTTATGAATATAATTTTTTGCACATGTTAAAAATGTTTACTCACTTTCGCCAAGAAGCATTAGGATTAAGTTAGATAATTCAAGTTTCTCTTATAGTACTAGTTAGGTACCTGTAATATAAAACTATTTTTAGCCAACTTTTTAATCATAACACATTTCAAACGTTACGTGTTTTATTATCTACGACAACAGCTATGATAAGACCAAACAGGCGGCAAACAATTTACGTAATACAACACGACCACATTTTCTTGACCCTTGTCGCCTTTCTTCACGTTTCAGCTCCGGTGCGAAGGTACTCACAGATGGTTCAGCTTGCACTGGACGGTTGCAGTCAATAAGGAAAGATGGCTGCCGTGTAGGGCTGTGCATGTTACCTATTTTATTGATATAAACAGGGAATATAGTTGTTAGGTTTATCTCAATCTTGATTAGCTGCAACGGCGAGGTTCCTGGATTTGCCTGTCGGTGATACTATAAGAGTATATCTATATCAGTCTAAGGTCCAGAAGAGGGCGTAACATTAATTTCATGAAAATATAATGCTATTTTATATTAGGGCGAGTATGGGCATTAAGCCGTCGTTCTTTGATAATCACTGCCAAACCCGTGCGTGTCAGTTATGTGTGAATTATGAAATATCTCTTAAGGAGATCTATATTCGATAATAAACATCCTGAGGACTATAATGGTGATCTGGAATATGATGATCACAAGCACGTTACTGAAATCGATTTTCAATATAAAATGTAACTTTATCCCCCTATTTGTACATCATGCTTGTTCGCAAACTAAATCCACGCATTTGTCCTTGCAATCTGCGAAAAGAACTCGACAAAATGCCAAAAATAAAAAGGGCGCCGCACCAACCCTACCGGAGACATATGTTGCGAAGCCGAACAACCCCGAGCCGCAGCCGAGCGCGCTCGTAACTAGGTCACACGGATGCCCGCACACACACCCGCTCACGCACACAGGCACTGCACGTACGCACGTCGCGTGCTCACGAGCGAGTACTTTTTTACACACTATACGCTTTTTGCAAGCAGGTTGCATTGATTTGAATCGTTAACACTCTTTTGTTTTTTTTTTTCTCATAAGCTTTGGCTGTATGCGTTTTGAGATTTATTTTTAGTTGAATATTTTTTGTATTTTGGATAGTTTGGAGTAAATTTAGCTTTGATGTTTCTGTAGGTAATTGTCGCAGGTTACGTTAGATTATATATAAATCAAATAAGTTGTTTAGCGGCTATATAAGATAAGTCGAAAATGAAGGATTTCTTAAAATTTAATTAAGTAATTAAATTAGAGGATTAATTGTTGACATAGTACTTTACTAGCTATATATATATATATATAAAAGGGAAAGGCGATACATTTGATTTTTGCTATATCTGTATGAACGAAGAGGCAATAGACAGGATATATAGCATGCAGATCCGATAGCGCTGCCTTACAGCGAATCCTGGAATGGAGACCACGCACCGGCAAGCACCGCGTAGGACTGACTAGGATGCAGGCCGCATGTCACACAGGTTATTAGAGATCACTTGGAATGACATTTGTGGACAAATTATTAGCCAATTTATTTTAAAGTAATGTCAATTAAGATTTATATTGCATAATTTATACTTGCATAAGTGCTTTTAACAATTTAATAACAATAAAATTATATTACGTAATTGGATAAATGGTATAAAATCGACAAACTATTACAAGACTACAGTTATATGCAAGAACTTAAGATGTTTAATATCCGCGATATTGTTACTTAGGGTGATGAAATCTAAGAAAGAAAGGGAAGATTTCAGTGAACCTCTTTGTAAATTGAAATATAGTAAAAACAATTTCATTCTTTGAACCACGAATAAATATAACAACGCATTCGATGTAGGTAGAGTACATACCCAGGTGTTGTAAGAAGCATCTGAGGTTCCGGAAACGAAAGATGGCGGAATATCCGCTTGAAACGACAAAATTCAAATGCAACAGGGTGAGCAGCAGCAATTCCGTCGCCAGTCAACGATTCTGCGATTGTAACTACAAACAGCGCGGCAATTATGGGCAAAGACCTTCGACGGGTCCAAAGGGCAGATGGTAGTGATCCTATCTTATGCGCCAAGAGTCGTGGGTCCAGGATCTTTATATAATGATATTTGAGTTTATTCTAAGCATAAGAGTTAAAAAAAACGTATTTAAGTATATTTATGCAAATGCTCTATTGTCTGATGTCCGTAACATAAATGCTTTAAGCCACTTACCACGGAGTCAGGTTAATACATGACATGTTGTTTGAAAATTATTATACCTCCTTTCTTAGGGGGCCTATGTGTAGCAATTGTCGTTTTATGGCTGCTGTGATCAGTGACATTTTGAAATCGCTACTTCGCTACAAACGAAAGAAGTTAATGAAAACTTACAACCTCTAAATATTCGTAATTATTTATTTATTTTAAACCAACTGAGATTATTTCACCCCTATTATTGGATTTAAAGTAATTTATTGTTTTTTATTTCATAGTAATTATTAGCATGTCTAATAATTAGAATCCCCGCTATGTAAAACTGTAAATTTTGAATGCAAACCTATCATTCAAAATCCTTTTATGCTAAAAGGACTCCTTATATATATATGTATATATATGTAAAGAAATAATATTTCTTTAATTTTTGAACGACATTGAATGACATTGACAACTGACAAGCGCTAGAGTCTGAGGTCAATGGTCAGTTGAGAGGTTATGGAAAAAATAGCATTGTATTAGATTATTGTGATTTGTTAATTAAGATAGATAAATAAGAATAATTGGTGGAAGAATAGACTTTAATTGTCGTTTCTTCGTTTTCAGGTAAAGTTATAATAATAGGGTAGTTAAATAAGTAATTTGTAAGATTATATAATAATATTTGTAAGAAATTAACGAAATAAATCTTCGTTTTCAGAAGCAACGCATAAGTTTATTTTTAACCTAAAGTTAAAGGATAATCGATATATATATATGAGACTTTTATCATTTACAGTTTTAAACATCTCGTTAATTTTATATATTAAGCTGCTTTCGTTCATAAACACATTGCTGGCAATATTTACAATGTTATATTACAAGTTATAATCGATTTTTGAACGCTACAAACAAGAATCGCTAGTTTGACATTGAAATACAACACCGTATTTCCGGTGCATATATTCGTTCTTCTTCAGATGCATTGCATGATATACTTAGTTCAACAAAGACTTATATACCTAAAATAAAATTATATTAATTCTAACAGACAGTTCTAATAAGATATTTATTAGAACTGTCATCATTATGGTGAGCATAGCTTTCCACACAGTTTCTTTTTTTTGTTGCCCAGTCGCATATAAACTTAGAAGTTCCGAATAGATGTACCATTATCTGTCAATTTCAGTGCTTTAGTCATCAGTTACAACTCCTGGTACAGAGAGAGGTTTTTTTTTATTAGACTAGGTCGGTCTAGCATACAGTCCGCGTGATAGTAAGCATCACTGCCGCCTATAGACGCTCGTAATATCACAAGGATTTCGCCAACGCGTTGCCAACCTTGTGACTTAAGGATATTATGCTACATTACCCAGTAAATTCACTGCCTCCCTCACCCTTGAGACCGGGACACAGCAATGCGGACACTACTTTTAGCGGTAGAAATAGGTGAGAGTGAGGTACCAGTGTAGACGACCTTTTGTATGAGGTCTACCTCAAATACTAGTCAGGTACTATTCTACTCGCCATTACCCCACTTAAAGACATTATTCTAAATAAAGTTATAGGGTATGATAATGGCAGCAAGACTGCTTATTTATCAACAAACTATGAGGCTTTGAATTTCGAACAGATTTAAATTACTCATGTCCATGGTTATATTCGATAAATTAATTAACCTAAAACCTTAGGCAGGATATTTATTGATAATTATGTGTAATACTGACTATGTTAGCCCATATCATTATTATTTATAGGCGTATACTTAATAAACCCAAAAACATAAATGTTTTACCTATTTGACATTGACCAATTTAGAAAATTACTGCCTAACCGCTAATAACTTTATGTAATTTATTCAGCAGTGTTTACAAGTTCCATTTTCATCCGAACACGGTGCTAGTGTCTATGCAAACTGTCAAAATTGCCGCTGAATCGCGCCGTTCCCGCGGTTTGCAGCTGCAAACTTAAGATGGCGGCTGACTAAAATTGTAGATACTCAATGGAATTAGTAATCGTTATACCTGTTTGTCAAGTTGCACGTAATAATTGGCGACGCAAGGCCCTTCGGTTCGGTTGAGTTACAATGTTGTTATGTTACTAACTTCGTGTATTTTTTTTTATAAGTCCTGCAAAGGTCGTGACCTGGATAGCGGGCGTTTCGCCGAAATGCATTTATAAGTTTTCAAATTAAAAGTGAAATGCTTACAAAGACTCCCTCTGTTCTCGCTCGCCATTATACTTTAATTCCAGCTCTTTATGAGATGGGTTTTTGCGGAATATCTTTTTAGTTTAAAACCTTTTTTCGCATACACTTTATTTAGGTCACAATTCGTTTTATAAAGGAACGCTACAAATAATAAATCTAGATCACATGAATAAGTTGGCAGCCATTTTAAAAAAGTGATGACATTGTATGTACCTACTTAACTATCATCTATATCCGACCCGCGCTGGCTTTAGACGGGTGCAATGGTCTAACAATGGTTATTGTGGGTTATCGTTAAGATACATATGCCATCGCGTAGATTTTTGTAGACTTGTTTATGGTGTACAATACTATAGAATATTGTTTTGATGTATCTTGTCGGGTTGAGCCAGCATTTGCAATGTTAATTGCAAAAAACAACATCACATTGGAGAATAAACTATCAGTGTTTCTAGACTATGTTATGCATGTATTATACATATAAACCTTTCTCTAGAATCACTCATCTATTAAACACTGCATCAAAATTCTTTACGTAGTTTTAAAGATCTAAGCACAAACTACTTTTTAATATAAAATGTACTGATTAATTTTAAAATACTCAATAAATAAAGGATTAGTAAATCATTCGTCAAATATTACATAGACAAGACAATTGACGTCTTGTTTTTTAGGGTACCGTACTACAGTCCCTCTGAAAAATCCTTTATCATGAAAATGTGAAAAGTTGAAATTAATAAAATATACTGCAATATACAGCCTCTTTGAGCAAAAAAAATATTATTCTAAGTTATGCTGAAATAAATATATACATACGATTATGCCGCACGTTACCCAGTGTGGCAATTATGGGCAAAAGTCACCCTATGTTGGTGAGGCCCAAGTCCAACAGTGGACTTTCTATAGCTGATATGAAGATGATGATATACCACACAAAGAGCCATGTTTCATGCTCAAAGGAATCAAAATTCATTGGGTACACTTCCGGTAGACCTAGAACTAGGAAATTTGCCAAGGTAGAAAAACTAATATAAGTACAGTATTTACAGTAGAATTATAAAAATAAAACGGAAAGATAACTTTTATTTGCCTTAAACACCAAAGTAATTTGATAATCTTTAAATAATTATGTTTACTTAAAAATCACAAACAGATTATGAATACTTAAAAATAGATGTCATTTTAATAATTTAGTTTATTGACAAGTATTGAATACATAATGACGTGTTGTATATTTTTTACTGTTTACAAATTCGTAGCGAAGGAAAACTTTTGGTTAATTTAATATTAAATAGAAACTGAGTAAGTTTCTGAATTAATTCTCGTAATTGTTTATGAAAATTACACAACATTTTATTTTATAAAGTTTTTATCATCATCTTAACAACCGTAGAAAGTTCAGCATAGCCCTACTTAAAAAAGGAGGAGTTTTGCCCATAGTTGTCACGCTGGGCAGGGCATGAGTAGGCTGGGTTGGATACGGGCAAGCGCCGCTTGTGCCCATCTCCGCCCTGTTACATTTTTCAATTAACTATTGTCGAATAGCCTCCTCAGTCGAAACCTTAAGTCGAAAGTTAGGATCTTCACAAATTACTAGGTTTTCAACTGCGACTCGGTCCGCGTTGCTTTCACTTTAAATCTCATCCTTTAGGAATAATTCCAGAATTAAAAGTAATCTATATCCTTTACTTAGGTTCAAGCTATACACTTGCCAAATATTATCTAAATCTGCTTTCCGGTTACGTTGTGATAGCATTACAAACACACATTTCATCGTGTAAATAAGCATGAATTAAGTACTCTTATATAAAAACCTTGATGGTACTAGGTAGGTAAACTCTGCAAGTTACCTAGATAATACCTAGGTTTTAAGCTTGACGCGTCGCAGTACGTGTCTGCGTTTGGAATTGAGTTTTGCCTGCGTTATTGACTTCGTGATAGCTTATTAAAATTATCTAATAAATAGAGGGACAGACAGTTATGTGTGGAAGGCATTTTTATTATTAAAACATATTGACAAACAAGCATACAGTCCGCTTGATAGTAAGCGTCACCGCAGCCTATAGACGCTCGTGATATCACAAGGATATCACTAGCGCGACCAACCTTAAGACTTGAAGATATTATGTATCTTACCCAGTCATTTCCGGAACACAGCAATGCGTACACTGCTAAAACATAAACTGTATATGACGTCTACCTCATGTGGAAACAGCTCATACACCTAAGGTGTTTTTGGGCAATTTTGCGTGTACTGGCTGTGGGACAATCAACAGCTGTTTTTTCAACATCCTGGTTTCTAACCATTGTGTTTCAATTACCATATCATCCGTAGAACGTCTACAGCTGGATGTCCAGCAGTAGGCTTCCAGGTGTCGTAAGAAACGACAGATGGCGGTATATCCATCCGAGTGTAGTTCAAATACACAGGGTAGGGATGGGCAGCAGCATTTCCGTCTCCAAAGCTGCGCTCTGCGATTGCTAACTCGCTTGCCCAGCGCGGAAATTATGGTCAAAATTCCCCCTTAGGGAGGTCTATGTCCTGCGACTTGCAATGGCTGTTTTAATGTAGTATATGAACTCAACAAATGTTAATCTGTCTTGACTATATATGTTCATCATGAAAAAAATATAGCGGATATACATTGAGATGTAAACTGTCCGATCTGTCAAGTCGGATCTAACTGTTCACAGTAAGCAAACATTAATTAAAATCAGTAAAATATTCTTTTTATATATAAAGATGTTATTCGTTAATAACAAGACTTTTTATTAGTAGAAATGTTATTAAATTGTGTCCAGTCGTTTTTGAGTATATTTATAACAAATATACAGAAGTACGTATTTTTTTATGTTAATATAATATACTTTGTCAATTAAGAAGAATGTAGCTTTCTAATTGTAAAAAATATCTCAAATCGGTTTGCTTATTCGTTACAAACAAAAATAGAAGTCTTTTCTCTTATATATTAGTATAAATAAATAATATACCATGTCTATATGTGAAAAAGTGATTAAATTCGGTCCAACATTTGTCGAGCTAATCCAAAACAAACAAACATTTAACAATATCTGTTTGGTAAACTTCAACCTTTAATAAGCAATTGCCAATGCTGTAATCTAGTAAGCTAACATTGTCCTAGGTCAGTATGAGCACTAAACTTGGGACATAGCTTGATTAGAATGACAGATGTCAATGTAGTACCGTCGCACGAGTTGTTTCATCATCATCATCATCATCAGTCACTGAAAGTCCACAGCTGGACATAAGCCTCCCTAAGAAATAGCGGATATTTCTCTACAATTGCCGCGCTGGGCAAGCGGGTTGGAAATCGTAGAGCGCAGCTTTTACAACATGGTTCCTGCTGCCCATTCTGCTGTGCATATAAACGATTTACATTGGCATTTAGGTATTTGACAATATAATTTGTTATTAATATTTTTTACATTACAAATATATCACGCATACGTGCAGAAATCATCAATGTCGGTTCATAGAATAAGCCTTAAATCGTTACGAACATACAAATATGTTTTCGTGTTTCAATATTAGTATGAAATATAAGAAGTCATATATTGTCTAAAATTCAAACCTTCATCATTATCATTATCATAGGGGCCGTAGAACGTCCACTGCTGGACATGGACCTGCCCAGAAAGAGGAAATTCTGCCTACAACTACCGCACGTGCAGGCGTAGTGGCAATAAGAGTGTAACTTCGCGACGGAAATACTGCTGCCCATCCCGATCATTCTGCGTTTGCGCTACGCCGCTTAGGTTGATTATACCGCCATCTACCAGTTCCGGTACCTCAGTCGCCTCCACCGGTACTCCACGGCTAAATATTCTAAATAGCAGACTTTAACAAGCGGATAATTAAGAATAATACTCGCCACACACACATACACATCCGCACGCACACACAGACAGAAAAAAAGAATACATACTGCCGAAGGAAACTCAAAAGCTTCGCGCGAAAGAAATTTCCCTTTTGAGCCGTTTTTCAAAAGTACTCATTAGAAGGTAGTGTGGAACACATTCCACAAAAGATTAGGCCGAGCGCTCACTAAAGACACGTAGGGTTGCCAAGTTTGTATTTGACACAAGCCGTGGGGTGCTGGCAGAGTATAATAGTACCTCCCCTGTACTAGGTGCCGCAAGAGTCAACCAAAGTGGTAACCCCTTCGAAACAGTGCAGCTCAAATGCACAGGCGGGAATGAACAGCAGCATCCCCTGCGATTGCCAACACGCTTGCCAAGCAATTACTGGCAAAATCACCGCATTCTTGGGGAGATCTATGTCCAACAGTGGACTTCCAACGGCTGATATAATGATGATGGTAAATTTTTCTTTATACCATTACCAACAAAGGACTGCATTGGTACCTCACACGCACCTAATTCTACTGCCATGCAGTTGCATGGCACCGCACTTCAATTCCTGCTCGGTAGAAATAAGTGAGAGTGAGGTACCAATGCAGACGACCTTTGCACGAGATCTACCTAATAGATATACAACAGTGTACACTCGCTTTACCGTCTCCGCAATTTCCATCGCGCCAGCCCTACGGACACGTGAATTTGACCGCGTGCACACGCGTGACGTTGTGTGGGTGCGCGCGCCTGTGTGTGTGACGCGCACACGCGCGCATCTGTGATGTAACGCGCGTTGACGCGACGCAGACATTTTTTATGGATTCTGACGCAACTTTTTTTATGACCGCACTGGCGATGGCGTTAGGTTTCGTTCATAAGATGCGTGCGTAACTGTATAGTAATTGAACGCGCTTTTTTTTTATTGCGACTTACAAAAAGCTTACTATTAAGAAATGTACGTGTGTGAAAAAAATGTGTGCTTTGTCTATATATATTTGTTATTAACATAATATTGAAAAGTAATATTTTTTTTGCAGGTAAGGAAATGGATAAAATATGCGACACGACCCCATACAATGCTTTAAATAATAAAGGTAAGTACTAATTGTGAAAATGCCTAAAAAATATTTAAGTAAAATTCTTTTACGCTGTTATTGTTAACCGTGAATCTGTAATTATATTCGTAAAAAAATATGTCACGTATAGATATAACTTAAAAATTTTAACGCGTAAACATAAAAATCATAAACCTTCAGATGGAATTAACATGATTAGATTCTTGTCGTTAGGTGTAAGAGGAAAATTATACCCCCTTAGGAATTTCATGCGTCTAGCTAGTCATAAGGAAAAACCATTTAATTCTAAAATAATTTGCAATTTGTGCTAGTAAGTGTTATTTAGGCCTACATAATATAAACCACAGTAACGTCTGTCTGTTTGAAACGATTTCACGTTTTAGCCAGTCAGTTGATATTGATGAAATTTAGTATAATCATAGATTTCTTCTTTGTTGAATATTTAGGATACTTTTGATACGATACGAACAAGTCTACCCAAAGACTGACGAAGTTATGGACAAGAACTAGTGTATGAAAGATTATATGTACCGTATGCATGTAGTGATTATAGTACCTAAAGTTGAGATGTACGCCCATCTCAATTAATCATACATTTGATTATACTTAACTTATTTCACTTCTTAAAATTTGGACAATGTTTGAACCCTTTGATCTTTGAAAGTAGATATCAGTCATTGGTACACCTATTTGAGAATAGTACAACTTCCATGACATGTCATATAAGTTCTGAAATAACCGTTTTGTTAAATATTAACTAACAATTCACTCGCGACTTCGCCCGCGTTCACTTAACTTGTTATCGATACCAGCGGGAACATTCCCAGAACTAAAAGTTGCCTATATCTATTCCTAAAGTGCAAGCTATACGTATGCATAATTTTATCCAAATCGGTGATCTTTTTAAGCCTTAAAAGCGTATTAAACAAACTTATATACACAGTATTAAATCACTATATTTTTAGTTATTATATAAATTTATTTATTATATAAATAATTTATATAGGTGCCTATAAGAACAGGCTAGACCTAGTTTAGGTATCTAAGTGTCAAAAATTTATTTTAGTTTAAGTTACCTTTTGTTGTTGAATGAAGTTGTTATTTTTGTTATTATTATTATTATATAAAATATCATTCTCAATATGTATCATAATGACTCACTTCAAAGCGACGTGTTCAGCTTAAAACAGCAAACGTATATGCCGTCTCGTTCTTACGCCAAAGCGTGGTGATTATGCTTTTTTCTATTGTCCCCATAATTAATATCCATTGATTATTTTTTATCCATCTCGTTAAATATATCGTGATAATAATTGTGTTGGAGTTGTCGTTTAGCATTTACCAAGGAAAAATTCTAGTACAAAATTGACTTTTCTTGGAAAATTAGAGTTAGATTCATTCATAACGTGGCGTGTTTCGCGCGACCTTCGAATTATACTCAATTCTCTGAGAATCTTTGTTTTACAAAGATACACGCCTGTAATACTGATTTATCGACTTTCATTTATTCCTAACATTTTATTTCACCTCTATTATTGTTATTAACCACCTTATTACAACAATAAAGGAAACTACAAAAATGAATTAATGCATATATAACAGTTATTCCAACTTTAATCGCAATTTTCAAAATTTTACAATTACATGTTAAAAAATTATATATTAAATAATTAACATGGTAATAAGTACCCCGTGTATAACGTTCCTAATGATGCACGCTTGATGCACACATACACAATGTAACAGAAGCAAGGCTGCACACTTAGACAACAAGGACAGGTCAATGCACTCCGTTACCTTGCATGAGCGAGACAGAACCATCGCCTACGGTATACAACAAAGCGAGATGGATATAGGTCTCCCGCTTCCGCTACCGTAATGACTAACCCAGCGGGTGCGACAGGGATGACGCGCTACCGGCAAACAGAGATAGCTGTATAAATATTATGACTCTTATTTCACTTCCTTCGCTGTGATGCAATAGCATTTACAGTAACCTATCTATTTTCAGACAAAGATATGTTATTTATAGTTATTTTATTAGTGAAATAAATTTATTTTTTACACATCTGAGAGTACCTTAAAACTAATAAATTTATTTAAGCAATTTTCAAGCTTTAAATATTTATACTTTATTACCTGTAAACATGGCTTCGTACTAACAATAAAAACACAAGTATTTGTGCTCAGCGCCATCTATCGTCCAGTAGCTGTACTATTGATTTACAACCTATCATATTTGTCCCCATTTTAGGTCATTTCTCATCAACGATTGCCGATTGCACGCAACACCGTCTTGTTGTGACTTGAATCTACAATTGCGCTCTAGACTAGCATCCTCCTAGGAAAATCGATTAAAAAACCGCCAACTACGCACGCCCTACTTCCAACTTCTGTGAAAAGAACTTCTTTTGTGTAGTTTTCAGTTGGCCTACAGAATGAAAAAATCGGTGGTAGGCTCAGGAGCGCGCCAAACCACGTGTCACTGAACTCTGTCAAAAAGCTGCCAAGCCCAAGCTGAGCCACTTCAAAACAGACCTTAAAGTCGAGTGTTAACGCTCAAATTACCACTCAATGCATTGTGATAAAGAGTCCTTATTCGCAAAACGGCGTACTGCACTTACGCTCTTTCGACCGCGTAAAAACATGTAAAGACCCGCACACACGGACGCCTCCATAGATGTGGTTATGTACAAAGAAAGTACGAGCTTTCTCTGTGTTGCGTTACACAATCTCAGTTACTGATACCCCGTCTCTTTCTAACACACCCAACATAGTATCCCACTCCCTGTCTCGCCGACTGTTATATAATAACGGTGGTTGTGATTTAGCTGTGTAACATTTTTCTCTTGGAACCGCTACGTAGCCTCTACGCGGAGATTTTTAATCTGCCATTTTAATACGGAATCTTAATTAAAATATTTAATTGCCCAACTAGGTTCATGGCAGCTGCACTTGTAAAAAAACTCTTTTCAAACAAAAAAAACTAAATTTGCACTAAACCTTTTACGCAAACGTTTTTGGTGGAAAGCTTTAATAAAAAAGAAAATACGTTAACACTATTCTATAGCAAGTAGGCCTATAAATAAACCGCATGCTGTCAAAGTGTATGCACCTCGACGCGTACATACATGCAATGCCCGCTTGTCTGTGTGTGTGCGGCATGCTCGAGCCTGTATTCATTTCCTACAATACAATTACTACTATTACTACTACTAGGCTACAATTGTAGGTAATATATATACCTACAATTGTACAACATCGGTGTATACACAAAAGTTAAAATTTATCTACACCAATATTAAAAAGCATGTGTCTGTTTGTTTGTAACGTTTTCACATCTACACCAATATTAAAAAGCATTTGTCTGTTTGTTTGTAACGTTTTCACAAGTTAACCGGTGGATTGCTTTCGATAAAATTCGTCACATATACAGCTTGGACCCTATCTAAGCTCATAGTATGGATTTTATTCCAGATAAGTACCTGTACACGCCCGTACTTATCACGTTCCAGGAAAGATAAAAACTTTAAAATTAGAGAAAAAAAATAGATAGTCCAACCCCAATTCACTAGAATACACATTATCAAACTAGGGGGCAATCACTCATACCTACATCTCTTTCTAACGCATCGCAAAATGGATGTCATGAAAGAGGCAGCGCCATTTGAATCGGGCCACAATAGTTGACCTATATACTTTGTACCACGTGGTCGACGAATGTATTTTCTATTCCAATACCATTGTCGACATTTGTAGAGAACATGAAAAGGCTTTAATAGAAATAATAGATATTTAACTTCAAATTCTATTTGCCACCCCCCTATGTTTGAAGCTTTGTGGAAAACACAATAATAGTTTTACATCAAAGCTCCTCGTCCCCTCTTTTACTGTTTGTTTGTATAGACTGAGTTCGAAAACCAAACGAACAATAATTTTTCGGTCAAAATATTTCAGACTGAGAAGTCAAGCAAAGTCAGTGAATTTATCATCGTAATCATTGTGTGCTGCAGAAAGTATCTCACTGGCTTCCTCAAAAACGATGGGCAGACGTGGCGAGATAATGCCGCTGCCCATCTCCACTCGGCGTTGTTTAGTGTTGCCGTTCAGAAAATACAGGACACGATCCTGTATTTTCGGTAAAGGATCTTTAATTATAGTGTTTGTGCTATCTAAAAGCCGAATTTCATCAATATCATTTAGCCCCTTAAGCTACGAAAATAACGAACATATGTAATTATGCATGCACATGTTACTTTGTTATGTTTTTGTCACTAGAAAAGTCACTTCAGCCACTTATGGATTTATATTATTTTATTATTAACCAAAAACAAATAAATTATAACATCTTACACATTGACTTGATTGACGGTGATATGTCGGTTAAAGCACTTGTGTTACGGACATCAGACAACAGAGGAATCACAAATATAATACTTCGACGGGCCCAATGGTACGCAAATGGTAGTGATCCTATCTTTTGCGCCATGGGTCGTGGGTTAGATTCCCACCAGACCAAATATTTATATGATAATATTTGAATTTGTTCTGTTGTTGTTAAATATATGTATCAAAGTAGTATATTTGTGATTCCTCTGTTGTCTGGTATTCGTAACACAAGTGCTTTAAGCGACTTACCACGGAGTCAGGTCAATGTATGAGATGTTGTGGGAATTATTATTATTATTAAATACTTATAACAAAGTATACTAAGGGAAAATATTTATTATTAAAAATTAATAATTTAATAGAGTCTTATACCAATTAATAAATCAGTTGAACGTCTTTGTCAGTAATAAACAATAGATGTAAAGTTTTAGTTCACACAACTTCCACGTTCACCAAGCGGCGCCACTGCCTATTAAAAATGCGATAATCGAAACTGCAACATAATGCTATTTAACTGCACAATGCAAGTAACTAAATTGACGGCCGTCTTGAAGTAAAATAGGTAAAAAAATTTACAGCAAATAAAATCAATTAATATTGAGAAATTATAAGAGAATAATACCTAATTACATTATTTGATAATACAAGATTAATTGAAAAGGAAATGAGAGAGGTATGCCAAGATGTATGTATATATGAAAAACATATGAATGTACCTTTAACGATATTTCACCCTCCTAGAATTGGTTACTCCCGACGCAAAAGCTAGTCAAAGATATTCCTGTTTTTGACTTGCGTTCAAGCCTAGAATTTTCGCCTCTCATGTATAAACGATAAAAACCAAGAAACATTTTAAACAACTATAGTCCAAAAAATATAGCTTGATTTGAGTGACATCTGTCAATATAACGTGTTTTAAGTATTTAATGGTGTCATGTATTAATTTTAGGTAATTTTATTACGAGTAAATAACGGCTTAAACTCGGTTTCTAACCATGTAAGAATATAAATGAGCCGTGTTCGAACGACGTTAATAACTAAATGTTACATGAGGTAAACATCATACCAAGGTCGTCTGCATTGGTACACCTTACTCTTCACCTAATTCCACCGACAAACAGCAGTAATGGCATAGCTGTGTTCCAGTTTGAAGGCTGAGAGAGGCAGTGAAGTTACTGGGTAATGTGACATAATATCTTCAAGTCACGCGTTAGTGATATCCTTGTGATATTACGAGCATCTGCGGTGACGCTTGCCATCACGCGGACTGTATGCTTGTTTGTAGACTAAGTAAAAAAATACTTACATTAAATACTAGCAGTGTTCCGCGGTTTCATCTATATAGTGCCTGTTCAGGTCTGAAAAAATATTGTTAAAGGTAGCTTTATTTCCATCTTATAACATCACCTGTCTGCCAGTGAAAGTCTCATTAACATCGGTCTAGCCGTTTCGTAGTTTACCTCAAACATACAGCCGCTGGACTCTGGAATGGAGACCACGTACCGGCAAGCGCAACGTAGGGCGTCCACCCGCAAGATGGACAGACGATCTGACTAAAACTGCAGGATCGCGCTGGACACAGGCCGCATACAACCAGTCCTATTGGAGATTACTTGGGGAAGCCTATGTCCAACAGTGAACGTCTTATGACTGACATGATGATGATGATAATGACACAAACAGATTGGTAGAGTCTGCGTTAGTATCTCACTCTTACCTATCTACCGGCAAACAGCAGTGTTCGCATTGCTGTGTTCCGGTTTGAAGGTTGAGAGAGGCAGCGATATTACTGGGTAAATGTGACTCGATATCTTCAGTTCACAAGGTTGGCGATACGCTAGATCTGTTTGTGATGATGAGAGTGTCTATAGGCTGCGGTCACGTTTACTATCAAGCGGGCCGTATTGTTTTAATATAGAAATTAAGACAAACAAATTGATATCCCAATTTTTGTTACAAGTGCCGAAAATATATTCATGTCTATTTTAAAAGACACTTATTTTTATATTACAAACTGACACTTCAATCGTATAGCCGTGAGGTACCGGCAGAGTAGAATAGTACCTCTCCCTATACCAGGTATCGTATGAGACGATTAAGGTACTAGAACCGACATATGGCAGTAAATCCATGCAAAAAAGTCAGCTCAAATGTACAGGGGGATGGGCAGCAGCATTCCTGTCACTAAAGCTGCGCTCTGCGTTTGCCAACACGCTTGCCCAGCGCGGCAATTATGGGCAACATACCCCCTTTCTTGGGACGGCCTATGTCCAACAGTGGACTATTAATGGCTGGTATAATGATGATATGACGACTTCAATCGCACCTATATATGTGTACTAGCTGTCCCGGCAAACGTTTCTCTGCCATATAAATAATAGAATTACTTAAACAACTATTAAAAAATAGGAGATGTTCATAGACTGGGAAAAATTTAGAGTTTTATGTTTTTTAATGCCACATTAAAAAACATAAAACTCTAAATTTCAGACGGGCCCGATAGCGCAGATGGAAGTGATCCTGTCTTGTGCACCAGGGGTCGTGGGTTCGATTCCCACCCAGAGCAAATATTTATATGATGATATTTGTGTTTGCTCTGTGTATGGGTGTAAAATATATGTATTTAAGTAGTATATTTGTGATTCCTCTGTTGTCTGGCATTCGTAACACAAGTGCTTTAAGCGACTTACCACGGAGTCAGGTCAATGTATGAGATGTTGTGGGAATTTATTATTATTATTATTTATTATAAAAAAAAATGTTCAATATCTTAAAAGAAGAAATGTTTGGGGTGGTCCACCCTTATCACTTAGGGGTTTGAAAAATAGGTAGCCAATTCTCAGACTTACTGAATATGCATAAAAAAATTTATAAGAGTCAGTCAAGCCGTTTCGGAGGAGTATGGGACTAAACACTGTGACACGAGAATTTTATGAATTAGAAGACTAGCTGTGCCCGCGACTTCGTCGGCGTGCAGTAGTTTCTTTGGGCACCATTCCTTTTTATTTTAATTATATAAACGTAATTTTCATTAATATATTCAAATCAATAGCCTTAGTATTAAGTTTTAATCTTCCAGCTCTAACAACAGCGATACTTTCATACAACTTTTCATCCCCCCTTTCGATCCCTTCCAACTAGTATGTCGAATGAAAAAGTAGCCTATGTCCTTTCTAAGGCTTTATACTAAATGTGTACCAGATTACATTTAAATCGGTTCAGTAGTTTTCGCGTGATGGCGTAACAGACAGACGGACAGAGCTACTTTCGGATTTATAATATTATATATAGTAAGGCTGAGATTATGTACAGTCTTAGGCATAACAACATCCATCGTTCGCGTCAGAGTACTAGAAACTTGGTACAAACACGAATTGACCCTAAAATGGGCGATGTAGGTGACCCCGGTTGGGGCAAGTTCAGGGCCTTGCCCCATCCTGACCCGTGACCTCTTTTACGGATACAGTTGTGAATTTTGCTCCACTTTGCCTTATTATGTGTTTGAGGTCAAGTTTATACATAATAATCACGTGGTTCTCTATTGAGATGGTGACCTTGGGAGTTGACTACGGTCCAACGCGATGTCTGGTGACAGTTTTTTAAAGAATCAAAAAAAAAATTTTATCGCAATAAAGCAAAGTTTCCTATTGCATCTGACAGACCCGTACTTGTGCGTAAAGGCTCGCTCTGGTTCGATCCCCATTAAGGACGAATATTTATATGATAATCTGTGTTTGTTCTGTGTCTGGGTGTTAACGGATATTAATGTATTATATTTGTGATTCCACTGTTGCCTGATGGTCGTCACACAAGTGCTTTAGGCGACTTATCTCGAAGTCAGGTCAATGTTAGAGATGTTGTAAATTTTTATAATTGCTCTATATTCGAGCTATCCTCTTGCTGAATTTCATCAAAATCATTTTAATTTAGTAGGTATGATCGTATTAGATGCTTACATATGCCAGTATGGATATGTGATCGTGATCCTGCAATTTTAGTCACATCGTGGACGCATTACGCTGCGTGGTCTCCATTCCAGAACCTTATGGCTCCATCGTCCATCGGTTCTGCGTGCTAAGTACCCTGTCCACTGCCACTTGAACTTGCTAATCCACCGGAATACATCGGCAAATTGGCTGAACACAAGTATGCATTTCCAAAACAGATTTGTACCTCTTTGATAAATCATATAATATCAACTAGCCTTATCGTTGAATCGATTCCTTAAGACACCGACGCAACGGTCGTTAAAAAAATACGAGTTATCGCAATTCTGTAACTTTATTTAACGAAGATGTTACGCCAATTCAATTAATTGTTCGACCGGTGAATGTGAAATGGATTGACTGAGAAGGGATTGATTTTTTTTTTATTATATAATCCTTTTATAATTTACTTAATTGTTATTTTATCTTTCTTGTGCTTTTACTTTTGTATACCAAGCGTGTTATATGGAATGAAAACCATTATGTTTGTTTGTACGGGATAATCTCTGAAAAAAATAAACCAATTTCAGTAATGCATACAACAAAACGTAGATTAATTTATTAAATTATGCTAGATTTTTATAAGACCTAGATTCTTTGAAGAATAATAAAGCATTTTTGAAAGTTACGAAGTATCGTGTGAAATTTACTTATATATTGTTAAGTCCCAGTATTTGAAATGATAAGTATTTATGTACTTTAGCCGGAGAGCGTTGCCAAGGCCGCCCCTCTACTCAACATTCGAGGAGGGTCCCTTTTGTAAAATACTTTACAGTACGTGGACCCTCTTTGAGAGGATTTACGTAATCTTGCGTATTGTAGAATGGAAGGGGATATTGTTTGGGAGTTTTATAAAATATTATTGATAAAAATATGCATATATAAACTGGCTATTGCATTACAATTTAATAAACAAATCAATTTACCGATAACTTACACACAACTTCTCAACTTAAAACCCTAACGAAAGCTCCGAGTACGCGAATAGTACGACAGCGCTACACATACGCACAGCGCCATCTAGTATCGGGCAGCGGAACTAAGCCCTGAAAAAAGCACGTCCTCACACCAATCCACCTGAACCCCGAAAGCCTATACGTTGGAAGTGAAACCTTTTTGGGTTTTATTTAATTAGCGCTAATTACGAACGCCGCCGATAGATGGCGTTGTACAATATACAGTCAGTGTGCCAATAACCTGCGGTGTTATGTCATTAGTACAAGTAACCCGTGCTATACGGATACAGTAAAAATCTATTTAAATCGATGACCCCGTTGGGTTTGTGGCGCCGATTTCACATAAAACACGGAAGGTACTGTATTTGGATCTCGGACGGGATAACATTAGGTTCCAATTTAAAGCTTTTGTTCATGTCTAACTTTTTAAATAATAATTGATAATCCAAAATACAGACATAAACAAATCATTTGAATATAAAATACATCATGTAAGAAGCGATCGTCGGCACCTGTGCTAGTATTAAACTATGTTACAGCTGCCCGCGTCTTCTATCGTGTTCAATATATATTTCATTGCATAGCACAAAAATAATATTTTAAAAAACCAACAATCATAAAACTCCGTTTGTCACAATCAGTGCGTGCAAAGGAAAAGAAAAAAAAAATCTGCTAATGAGATCCGTATGCAAATTAAAAAAAGAATACATCAAAATCTGCGCACACGTTTCGTTGCTATAGAAACTTAACTATCACCTACATCCGGCATTATATTTAATCCACTGATGAAATAATATTGCTCATACACATTACCGTTCAAGTAAAAAAACTCCATTTAGTAAGAGATTACATATAATTAGATATTAATATTTTTTTCCGGACGTTATTTACAGCAATCTGTCACCTTTCGACATTCAGCAATACTTGTATAAATTTTCAGTAACTATTTGTGGTCCAAATCCAGTGACCTGGCCACGCAATGGGCAGGTCAGAACCAACACTTATATTGTCACATGTCCATGCCTTATTGAGTCACGGGCATAAGTCCAGAGGCGTTTTTCTTTTTAATCTTGAAAATGTTGTTTTCATTTTCATCAGGTCTACAGCAAGTTCATTGAGATGGTTTAGGAGTCGATCTTTGTATCTGGGCATCTCATAATTTTTCCTTTGATTGTAGGAATTTTTAAATCATGGTGCAACCTCTCATTGGTCATATACCAAGGCTAGTTGGGTATCATTCTTAAGATTTCAGACTGAAATCTCTGTAGTATTTCCATGTAAATTAACAATTTAAGATGATATTTACTAGAAAAAAATCAACTCGTCTCAGATATCAGACGGGACTCAAACCTGCATCTTTCCCATGCGTTCCTGGACCAGGACCCGGACCTTCGCATATACATCGAATTTTTCGTAGTGTTCTTTTTCTGTTGAGAATCTAATACATGTCATCATCATCATACCAGCCATTGGAAGTCCACTGCTGGACATAGGCCTCCCCAAGAAAGCAGGAATTCTGCCCATAATTGCCACGCTGGGCAAGCGTGTTGGAATTCGCAGAGCGCAGCTGTCATGATAGAGACGCGCCCTGTGCGTTTGAGCTACACTATTTCGGATGGATGTATAAGTCAGTTCTGGTACCTATGGTAAATAGCTAGGTACTAATAAACTCTGCAGGTACCTCCGGCTAGTATGTTGGTCTACCTCTAGTATATTTTGTAACGATATGTAAGGTGTAATGCCGAGTGCAATATGAAAAATGAGCGCGAGCCCGCGTCGACAATCGTGCGTTGACCCGCATGCGTTTTATTGTTTTTCATATACAATTCAAAGTTATAACTGTCAATATGAATGCAATGATAAAGAATAACGCACTGTTTCATTCTTGATTTTATAGTTGATTATATACGAACGACATGTCGCCCGAGATATGTTTCTTGTGGGAATATATGCATTTAGAATGTATACAAATTGAAAATTTTTTGCTTGACACAATACATACTTGAACATGGCCGACAAAATACAACATAAAATAGACTTTCACGTGACGCCCTGCGAGGGCACTGCAATATGTAAGAACTAACTACTACTACTAGCTAGATTTGCAAATAATATCCAATTTATATAATTCAGTATACAATAAAATTAATTACAATAAATTGACATCGAATCTACAATAATTATTGCAATATTTAGATATTTTAATAGATATTTATATAAAAACACATACTAATAGTATGATGAAAAGAGAATATTTGTATTTTTTTTGTTTGTAACGAATTGACTCAAAAACTATTAAACTGATTTTGGAAATTCTATCATAAATAGAAATCTTTATTCATCTAAAATAACATAAGCTATATAATATTTTGCAAAAAATCAGTCAGCTCCATCAAAAATAGAAATATGTAAACAAGGAACTTGTATTTGTATTTTTATTTGTTTGTAACAAATATACTCAAAAACTATTGAATTTTAAAGTTAAATTATCTGAAAATAGGATAATCTATATTTTGTCTCTATAATGTTGTGAAAAAGGGAACTACGCAGGCAAAACCGGGGGGCACTGCTAGTTGTGAAGAATTCTAGAGTCGCGCTAGTGATATCTTTGCGAGCGTCTATAGGCTGTGTTTACCTTTACACCTACATATGATCATCTTTATATACTAGCTCTGTTTCGCTGCATTACGCACTTTAGCGTGATGTTAAATAAGTTATAATTTTCTGTAATCGTTATTTAGTCTGTAGTTTTTGAGATTACCGCTTACGAACATACAATCAAGCCTAAATATTAGTGATAGCAGCACGCGCGGCTTCACCCGCATTAAATAAATCTAGCGTGATGTTGTATAGCCTACGAACTTTTTAAATCAGACCAGCGGTTCCTAAGATTAACGCGCTTAAACAAACAAACGAATTTTACTTTACGATATAAGTATATATACATATATAGGCAATGGAAGATATATCATATACCTGCCTTTGGTTATCCTTATTGAGTATTTTTGAATATCCCTATCGTTGGGGCAATTGACCTTCTTGAGGCAATAAGATTTTTCACACCGTCCCTTTTCTGATTGGTGGGTTTTAAGGACTGAGAAGATAAAGAGGTATACCGCATACAAAGGTCATCTGCATCGGTACCTCACTCCCACCTATTTCTGCCGGCAAACAGCAGTGTTCGCGTTGCTGTGTTGCGCTTTGAATGGTGATAGAGGCATTGAAATTACTGGGCGATTGTGATTGAAGATACAGTCACAAGGTTAGCGACACGCTAGTGATATCTTCGTGATGACAGAGTGTTAATAGTTTACCATCAAACGGACCGTATGCTTGTCGATCCTCTGTGTTTTGAAAGACAAGTACATTTCGCTTACCTTCTCTTTTTTCTTGATATGTTCAATTTCATACCTATCGCACTTTTATCTACTTTTTTCACTATACCATATAATTCTTAAATAAAAAAATACTTCAAACAAAATAATAATTCACACACAACAACTCATACATTGACCTGACTCGGTGATAAGTCGTTTAAAGCACTTGTGTTACGGACGCCAGACAACAGAGGAATCACAAATGTCTCAATATTTTATCATATAAGCCTTTATTGATGAAAATATATTTTTTTTTAAACTTTTAACTTCCAATTAACTTCTTTTTGTTCTTAACTAGCGACCCGCCGCGGCTCTGCACGAATACAATGAGTTTAAAAAATGGTTATTGTCAGTTATCACTAATAGATGGACATACACCACCGCGGACTTTTTTATACCTTTCTATAGAGTACAATAATTGTAGTGTTTATTAATTTGATCTATTTTGTCGGATCCCTCCGAAGGTTCCTTTTGCAAATGTTACTGCAAAAGACATGCTTTTTTATGACATCATTGTTTCTAACATCTAAAGTTTTATCAGAGTTTTTCTACTTATCATGCTTGTCATCATACCAGCTATTAAAAGTACAGGGATATACCGCCATCTGTCGGTTTTGGTACCTTAGTCGCCTCTTACAGTGCAGTGGGAGGTGCTATTCTACTCCGCTAGTACATCACGGCGATGCATATTTATAAATATATATATTAAATGCATATATTAAAGATCTAAGCATACTTCGGGACAAACAGTTTTTTTTAATATCCAAGCTTGTCCGTCGACAAAGGAAAAAGAAAGCAAACACTGCAAAAGTACAAAGGACACCTGGAATTCTTAATATTGGCTGAACAAATACAAAAATTTAATATATAAATATTTGTCCTGATAGGGGGTCGAACCCACGACTCTTGGTATACAAGACCGTTTGCGCCATCGGGTCCGTATACGATGAGAGTATGATAGTTAGGTCATCTTAGCATGACTGCTTGCGTGAACAAGCGTCAGCTTTCGTAATACATTGCACCAGGCAGACGTGATAGATCAATACGGTTATGTCATTGTAGGTATTCTTTATCGTTCATCGACGTATCACCGTTTAGTGTCAACGCGTATGATAACAGACTCGGAGACGCCATGGTTTTATCTCGCACATACACTGCATATAAAGCACAGATATTTGAAACTGTATGTATAAACGCGGTAAACTAAACAACTATTGAAATATTTTTTATAGGTGTTTCATTAATATATTGAATAACCAATGAGAAATGTTTATATATATAACTAATTAATTTATTGTGTTAATTTAATGATATATAATACTATTATAGTGGATATAGGATGAATTCTGGTTTGGATAGATATACCGCAGTCAGTCTGTTATGGTTCCTCTGTCGCCTCTTACGACACCCCAGATGTGCTATTGTCCTGTAGCATAGTATAGTTCTGGTAGAACTAATAATTATTTTTATCTATATTTAATAAGACTTTATTATTGTGCAAATTATCAAATTATAATATTTGCCTGGATTACATTATCCATTATTTCGCAATAATTAAAAGTGCCAATTTGAAAATAATCAATAAAAGAAATTCTCGTCACTTCTTAGAAAAATGACATGAACAACAAATCATCCATGCGTCATGGGGCTTTGTAAGATAACGAAGAGTCATTCACCTCAGTTTGGCAGTCTGATGAACTTTAGTACCGCCACCCAGTGACAGATGGCGTTGTGTTAAATTATGACCTTTTCAGGTAAAATGTTGCGAGCAATTCTTTCCTTATTATTGTTTTGTGCGAGAATAAAAGTGTTATTGAACTTCAGTAGAATGAGTATGCATTGTTTTGTTATCTAGTGAACTTGCGGCGTTGTTGCGTTCGGTTTTCCTTAAATATTGTACAGTACAAGGATAATAAAATCTGTGATATAATTAATTTAAAAAGAGATTTAATAAAAATATACAATTATAATAGTGTTTATATGATAACGCTTTTAGTAACTGTCCCATGATTCAATAATAATTTAAGGATAAAATCAATTGATTTGTTCAGAAACTTATTTGCAGTATTATAAACCTAAACACGGTATTACCATACAACTAAGTATGAACCTAATTGCGATTCGACCTGCCCTAGATATTTCAAAATAATAGCATATGATTACAATAGGTAAACGACTCGATTGCTTTAATTTACACTCGCTCCAAAGGACATTGATCTAAACGTCAAATGCGTCAAAATTAGTTACACTATCCGTTACTAGATGGCGTTGTCCAGAGTTCGTTTCTAGGCGTCAAAGTGCGTTGATCTCCGGTTAATGTACTCGAATGACCGAGTATCAGAAAAATTGTATGGAAAGTGTCATATTTGTTGCGATTGATGTCGGCGACATCACCGGTGATGTCATTAATGTAATAATTATTCTGTAACGTTTGGAATTTAGCACGTTTTCGTTGTTATTCACGTCCGGAAAAAAGTTAAAACGTTTCGATGACAGATTTAAAGTTGCGTTTGAGCGTTTTTTGCGGCTTCCGAGATATATGACGAAGCGAAAATGTTAAGACCAATCAAGAAGGCATATCTTTAGTTATTAAAAAATATATTAATAAATGGAAACGTAATGTTATATGTACAGCTAAAAAAACTGTTGCGCAAATTTGCAACAGTTCAAATTATGAAGTTAACTGCACTATGAAATAAACACTTAATATTAAACAATAAACACGCTTATGAAACAATAAAAAAAAACTCAATCTATTGAAATAAGAGCAATTTTTCGGCAACACACATATCTAGAAGGTTCCTAGGTTTAGATTAATCGGTACCTAATTCGCTACATTTCATTACAAGGTTATTGTTAACATACACAAATAATAAGAAAAAAATAATAGTTTCCGAGATTACTCCTTACAGCCGAACATGATAATTTAATAACTACACGGAAAAATACTTTAATAATGTTTGCACTATTTATCCTCGTAACATTGATTCTATGAAATTATGACGAATTCTGCGATATATTACTAGGTCGCTGACCTAAATTACGGGCTGACAGAAATCTGGACAGTCAATAAAAGCCACGGCATCGCTGCGGTCTGCACTCAATGCCAAATAAACTTTATCATTTTTTTAATCATAATTGCGGTATTTCCCTATCAGTCATGTTAAGCAAGCCTTGCGCACCATTTCTTGGATCGGTGACCGTTGATATTATTCAATTGACAATCATTTAACCTAATATAATTTCCTTGCGCAAGAATCAAACCCGCGACCTTGACTAGTGACTCGACTAGTTTGTTGCTTTTTTATTACACATGGAAGGCCCTTTTCAAATGCCACTGGGTCACCCCTCAAGTTATGACAGCTGATTACGAAGCTTAACGCTACTGATCGTTCTATTTTAATGTATATAATATAATTGGTAACTGTTACATATATTTATTAATAAAACGACCTTGAGGTCACACATTGTTTTAGCGACTGGGTGTTTGTGGTACAACGTGCGAATGACCTCGCCAGCTGAAGTCATTGAACATTTCAATTTATAAAAAGTAATGAGTTTATATTTAGAATCGTGAGTAATTTAAATCTGTACTAAGGTTAACGTATCCTTAAAAATATCATAATTGGAATATCATAGACAATCCTTATCTATGTCTGCAAAACATCACGCATACACCCGTCCTTGTCGCTGCGTCTCATTCTATCGCTACAAAAATACCGCCGGCCGGCGACTCGGTCATTGACCTGCCAAATTTAAGGGGTTCAACGAACGACCGAGTGAATGTACTAAGTTGAACGTACTGGAGTTACGTTATGTGCCTTCGGATCGAGGATGGACTTTTTTCGCGATTTCCTTCGCCTATCAACGCTTTTAATCGGTAATATTAAAAAATAATAACAAAAAAAATCTACGTTCGAACAGACCTTGAGAATGTACAAAGTCAGTATATGATCATATTTCACCAAATTTAAAAAAAGAACTTCAAATAACATAACGTATAGACTGACAAAACCGTTTTCTTTGACTTATATATTTTTCTATATTTAAACTATTCCCTATTAAACCATTAAATGGTATTCTAATTTCGAAACTGCAAATGGTACGCTCCTAATTTGTCATTGTTAGTTTTTAACTCTTGACACTGAATAAAAAGTACGTTACATTTAAGAATCGAGAAGTTAAATCTTATTTGTACGTATTGTAGAAGGGATCACTGAACTGCAATTAAAGGGTATAATTAGCTTTTATTATAAACAACACAGTATTTTACAAAAATACCAGCCATTTCGTAACACCGGCGGTACATTGCAAATTTACAAGCCGTCTTGTCGCCACAAAAAGGCTTTTAAATCTAAAACTAATCGTGATAATTTGAAACTATTTGCACAAATACAAAGCAGATTAAATTTCCGTTATTTTTTTTTATAGGGTTTTGGAACATAAATACAGGAAGTTGTGTGTAAAAATGCAAAAATAAACGGCATGAATGGTCAAGTGGCAGAGAGTTCGTTTACATTGCTGGCGACCACTGACCTGATATTTGGGTGAGGAGAGGTTGATGGTTAGCCTTATACAACACTATTCGGAGTATCACCCGACATTTGCAATTTCCTACCAAACTGACGTTTTTTTTTATCTATGCCCGCAAATTTTGTAGGGCAAAACCTAAAGACATTTAATTGGGAATTCGGGTCCCAAAGTTTCTAGGTCAACAGATTTAAATACCATAAACACAAAACTTAATTGGATTCACCTCTTTTGTGTGGCTATAAAAATATGATAATTCATATAATAAAGGCACATTTTATTCAAATTTGCTCATAATGCGTTGTTTCAAACAGAAGACACTTGAATTAACAATAAACAGGTTGTATTAGGCATATTTACGGTAAAATGACGTAAAATATAAACAAGGAACTTGATTTTGATGAAATTAGTTTAACATTGGCCCCCATTGTATCAAAAAAAGGGCAATTAATAATCCATTTTCATCGTCGATACTACTGACGACTACAATAAAATATAATAAAAATTAAAATCATCAAAAATCAAACTTTAAAACAGTCATATAATGTCCACGAAATTATATTCTGATTTCCAAAAATACTAAATTTAAAACATTTCATTAATTACAAAAGGTGAGCGTCCATTTTGATTTTTATCTATGCAAAAATGGCGCCTAGGAAAGAGGTTCTTTATTTTGCGAAGATCAGCTGTTTGCACCGAAAATTCTGTATCACAGTAAGGATTGGCCGCTCGGTCGTTGCCCCCCTAAAGTTGAATGTGCCAAATTTTATTTCGCCAGTGTAAAATGAACCTTGATTGTTTGCAAGAAAATTGCTTCCGGCGTTGCGCGGCAACTTGTTGTCATAGGTTACTGTAGGTTATAGAACTCTCTAGAATCGAAATACAATGATTTTTCAAACGATTTTTCGGTTATTGTTTTATTTATTTTTTTATAGTTCTAATAAGCTAATCCTTCAAATACTTAAACAAATTCAAATAACACAGATTATATAATAAACATGTGAGGTATTATTTGATTAAATGAGAAAATACCGAAATGTGGGTAATATATTGCACCCAGAAAATGTTACACAAAATGGGACCGAGTATTAAAATAAATTATTATTGTTAATTCATAAAATTAAATTTAGTACTAATGGAAAACTAAAATATTTCTTTTTCCTTAAAACATCTTTTTCCATTAATTAAAAGTGAAATTGTAACTGGATATTTTTAATAAAATACCATTCTTTACTTTAAAAAGACACCATTTGCAGTTAGATATTACAAAAATTTGTCTATGGAATAGTCAGGCGCAAAATTTTTTAGTGTACGCGAAATACGAAAGAGGTTATTCAACTCCGAAAGATCGTTGACGCCCAAAAAATTCTAGCGTACGTTAAAGTTAGGCTATTAGGTAATAACGTATTATATTGTATTATCGTTTATATACTTTTTTTTAATATACTTAAAAGAATTTAATATAACAGTTAGGTACGTTTTTTTAAAGTTTTTCGCTACATTATTTGCTTTTAAGTGGCTGTGTATATTATTATTTCAGAAATATAGCCGTTTTATTTAAATTTTTTCAGGTATACGGCGTTTATCCCATTATGCCAGCTTAGTTTTCTTGAAACTTTGCTTGAAATTTTCAAATACGTTCCCATTACGTTTTTCCTAAACGTAATGGGAATATACATAAAATTATTTTGGCTATTTTTAATACAAGGAAGTTGAAGACAAAATCTTTATATATATTTAAAAATAAAGCACATCAGGAAATGCTGTGGTAAGAATTAGCTTTGAAACATATCAACGCAAAACAAACAAAAACATTATCTAAAACCGGGTTAACGTCCCTGAAATTCCCAAATACAACTCCCAAGTATTACACGAGTTAGTGAGATCAGTTTCCGACCTTGTGGCTCGTGACGTGCTTGCGGAAATTTTGAACTCTGTAGGCGTTTAGATGACGAAATTGCACGTCATTCTAGGGTCGTTGATTCTTGGGTAGGTGGATGCCCATACTCCCTAGACGTGGAGATCTTTGGTGCACACAACTCTTCAAGAATACTATTTGTCTATGCGCTTTGAGGAATAAATTTTTAATCTATATTTATCAAGTGGTATAACTTATTTCGGATATAAATAGAATAAAATATTAAACGTCACGTCTGACGAACATTTTTGGCGCGATTATTTTTATATTAAAATGGCAGCGTCAGCCATATTGGATATTGGTTTTAGCGCGAATAAATTATAACCGGAACTATTATGTAATATTGTATATTAGAGAGAAAAAATACAATGATATATTTAAAATAGTAATAAAGGTTGAAAGGTTACTACTTTCTTATTTTATTTCAAAGAATATTTTGACGTAAACTTCGAAAATATATAAGATGAATATAGATTAAAAAATATTGATTTAATTATGAAGAATTTACACTAGTTTTATAAATCTTGTTAGCCGAATTTCTATATATCAATAATTGAAATAAATTCACTGAACATCGATTACATTGACCTGACTGGGAGATAAGTCGCTTAAAACACTTGTATTACGGACATCAGACTGAATATATTCCTTATATACATATTTAACAACCAGATACAGCACAAGCACGAATATTTATCACAGAAATTTTGATATAATGAAAATATTTGTGTATCGTAGGATCCAGGGCAGGAATCAAACCCACAACCTTTAGCGCATAAGATAGTACTACAAACATTAATTAACATAAGAGATCGATGTGGTGTAAAAGATGATGTTGTGACAATAAATGTGACAAGAATGGGTGAAGGTAGAGTGACTGCACAAATATATAGAGCGGAGTGAATGAAAGAGTTGGTATAGAACGACCGAGGCGAACATATCTTAACCAGGTAGAAGAGGTATTAAAATAAGGCTAAGTCAGAAGTACCAAGAATAAACGAGCGTGTATGAAAGGACTAATGCGAGTAAGGGAAGCGAGAGAGGTATGCCAAAATCGTAACAAGTGGAGATCCATAGTCTCTGCCTACACGATACCTACATCACGGTAAGCGTGATGTATGTATGTATGTACAAACATTACATTAACAATAAACATGAACAAAATTTTACATTATAAACTTTTAACGGTTTTAGAACGCGGTTTATTTAACTTTTTCATTTAAGTAATGACGTTAATGTCTTTGGTTCATCGTGAGAAATGTTCTCATAATCGTAACGTAAACCAAAAAACAATTAAAAAGTAATCAATAGCGCTTTAAGGCTGAAACAACTTAGCTATACTTTAGTTTATTTCGTTCTTAAAAAAAATCTCATATACGGTTTTTTAAATAAATATTCCATTTGATTCATCCAAAAAATATCAATTTAGGAGAAGTAAATATCTTTATTATCAGTCGTGAGGTACCGGCAGAGTAGAATGGTATCTTCCTTTATTGAGGCGACTAAGATACCAGAACCGAGAGATAGCGGTATATCCATCCAATAGAGTGTAGTTTAAACGCGCTTGCCCATATCGGCAATTTTAGGCAAAATTCCTCCTTTCTTCGCAAGGCCTATGTCCATCAGTGGACCTCCAATGGCTGATATAAGGAATTATCTTTATAATGATTTCATAATAAGAGTGATTATATATATATATATTAAAGAAACCAGAAACGACCCAACAAAGGCAAAATTTCCCGTTCATTCATCTCCGATCTCACCCCATGCAATCGTTCGCCGGTCGTCACCCCAAGGCCCGAATATAGGCCGGCCTTAAGGCCGTTCAACGACACCGGCCTATGTCGTTCACTTTGACACACCTGCGTAGATTTGTTGAGGTCACATCGAGTTCAAACAGCTTAGAGATCATTCCGTTCAACCCTTTCTAAGTCCTAAGCATGCCACGATGATAGACTCACTTTATTGCAAAAACTTCTTTATATATATATTTTAATGAAACTTTATAATAATATAGCTCGTACGCAGGCCAGGCCCGATGGCGCAGATGGCAGTAATCCTATCTTGTGCGCCAAGATCGTGGGTTCCATCCCCACCCAGAGCAAATATTCATATAATGAATGTTTAATTTGTGTATTTGATCTGTGTCTGGGTGTTATTAATAATATTTTGCCGTGAGGTACCGGCAGAGTAGAATAGTCCCTCCCCCTGCATCAGCTGTTATAAAAGGCGACTAAGGCACCTGAATCGACAAATGGCGGTATATCCATCCGAAACAGCGCAACTCAATTGCACAGGGCGGGTGATGGATGTATCGACATCTATCGTTTCGGTACCTTAGTCGCCTCTGCCGATACCTGGTACAGGCGGAGGTACTATTCTACTCTGCCGGTGCCTCACGGACATATTAACTTGCATATTTTGGATTGTTCTTATTTTATTTGAGCGTTCGTGACATAGGCGTCCAAGAAATATGGAATTTTGCCTATAATGGCCAGCCTAAGCTTCGCTATGCGACTGCTACCGCCATCTACTAGTTCCGATACCTCAGTAGCTTCCATCGAAACGTAGTACAGAAGGTAATATTCTACTCTAACTTTAAGTCACAATACAGCGAAACTTAAAGAGGTTGAGGTTAGAAGAGGCTTGTATCTAGTGAGTGGGTGTCAATTAATATTCATTATAAAATCGAATTATATTCGGATAATTGAATTTCAATATCAATCTATCATTATGATGTCATGCGTTAATAATTTATGAATCATTTACCAGTCGCAAGAGATAATGTTACAAAAAAAAAAGCTAGCTATCCTACCGCGACACCGTTTAACCTCTTTTCATACCGTATTCTGCGAGTTTTGCTGATTCAACAGTAGCTTATGACTATTATCGATATATAAGCTATTTATGTACAAAATTTCATCGATATCGGTTAACTGGTTGAACCGTGATAGTGTAACAAACATATATATTTATTCTTAGTATGGACTTTATTAGTGTCGATGGTAAAGCTTTCGATTGCCATAACTTTTCGAATATCTTTAACAATCTTTAATATTTCAGTCAAGTCACTAGTTAATTAGGAATATTTAACCTTACGTCATGAGAGTGTAGTTTTATTTTGATGTGAACGGAGGTTGTAAGTTTTAGTTGCTTAAAATAATTTAGTAAACGAATACCAAATTGTGTTGTAGAATTCTAAAGCCACTACAATAAAAGCTTAAATAACTTTGGTACTTAAGTTACAAGTACTTAAGTACTTACATATGTGTATATGATTAGGTGTAAAAAAAATGTTTCAATTTCGTTTAAAACAGTACGCAAAATACGTAACAGAATTTGAAACAGAGCGTCGACACAAAAGAAAAATATTTTTCACTAGTTCGGCATGTTCCATTTTCGAATTAAAAAGCGTATATCCATTTCGTCACCGACATTAATTCAAATCCAGAATTCCAAGTCCGTCATAATGACATATTCTTATTTCGAATCTTACTCCAAGAGGTGACGTATCGATCTGCGCAAAAAAAGTGACATCAACGCCGTAAATATACGAAAACCGAACTGTAATGCCTACGCTCAGACCAGACAATCCTTTTAAAAAAAGAACGCGCACAATTAGTCACCTGTGCGGTACGTTCCTTCCCACACATGCGAGGGACATACAAGCACGCGCGTATGTGTGTTAAGCTTGTTAAACTCATAGGATTATATATACACTTCTTCTAGCTAGCTATAGGCGAACGGCCACGTACTAGTCTTCCATAAATTTATATGGCAACACAGGCACCAACAGTGCCATACCAGAAAATATATACGTAGAAACAATTCTGTATGTAAATGACAAGGCAAAAATAGCCTAAACCAATCTATACTATGATTAATATTGTTACACGGCCGTAGCGAGTTTTCTAAAAATATCAACCAGCAAACTGACTCTGTGAGTACAAATCGCAAGTTTTACGCTATCAGCTATTTAAAAAGCAGTATAAGCAAAGGCATCTCTCTATACAGCCGCGGCAGAACAGGCTAAATGCACACGCCAATCGCGCGCTTGTGTGCGTATCAAAGTGTGCGTCGTTCGGTGAACCCGCCGTTCGCACTGGGGCAGACGTTGACCCACCACGTGGGCTGGGCCGCGGCCGCTTCCCGGTTCGATTTTAATTTTTCTTTCAAGTTTTGAAAAAACTTTTATTTGTTCTTATTTTGAATTTGAAATTGGTTTATGATTTGTTTTTATTTTTTTAACGGAAGATTTCTAATGACAAAAGATTTGCTTATCAAAATTGTGACATTTTCCTAAGAGTTACTTATCAATTATTTATTATTATGTTATATATTTAATATGTACTAAAATCAATCATTCAGCCCGTCCAGTTTATATAAATAAAATACATTGATAAGATTCGCATTTGTTACCGAGCGGAATTATTATGTAGATAGATGTAAATAAGTGTAATACATGCAAGCAAGTGTTATTTATTGCAGATGCCAGTTGTGAAAACATGACTAGACATTAAGAACGCTTATACCTCCTATTTATAAATCTAAATACGGTTAGGGAAAAAATATTGAGGTATTATTGAGGTTACCGGCAAACTGCATTTCAAACTGACCTTTTACCAATTGTCGGAAAAGGGAATGAGGTACCCGAACCGACAGATAGCGGTATATATACGCGAAAATGCAGCAGATTCGCAGCAGGATTTACAGAGAAACGCCTGCCCAGTGCGGTAATTGTGGGCAATAATGGCTATTTATACTGCGTTATTGATGATGGTGTTCATAATTGATTTATTATTATAATGAATAAATGAATTTCCTAAATTATTTATATAAGGAGACGGTACCGTCTAATATAAAATATATTTTAAGTGTCTGCTTGTAATTCCAAATTAATGAAAGTATACGCGATAATTTTTATTTTTATTTTTTGTCTGTCTGTTTCTAATTTTAACGGGAATTTAACTGATAGATAGACCATGTTATAAATAGTGACTTAGGCTACCTTAATGCTCAGAATAACACAGGTGCGACCGCGAGTACAACATCCCAAAATTATTAAAGGAAAGTTAGGCTTAGCTAGCCAGCATCGTTGTAAGACAATGGTGTCTTACAACAATTATGGCTATGGCTATCTATGGATATAGACAATATAAATAATAAAATATTCACACAACATCTCCGACATTGACTTGACTCGGTGTTAAGTCGCATAAAGCACGCGTGTTGCGTACATCCGACAGATAAATCACAATCACATATATAATTTTTCAAAACACGCATTTTTATCTATCTATAGATGGCTCTGATTCATGGTTTCGATCTCTACCTAGGGCAAAAATAAATATTTGTGTTTGTTTTGTGTCTGGGTGTTAAAGCATGTATGGAAATATAGTATGTGATTCCTCTGTTATCTGATCTACTTACGTACCATACGAGCTTTATGCTAGTAATCATGGAGTCAGGTCAATGTATGAGATGTTGTGTGCACTTATTGTAATTATTATTTTAAGATGTCTCTTTATTGTTTTAAATCGGCAATAAATCAAAATAATCTCCTTTTAAATTGAGTTGGTTTAGAAAAGATGAAAAAGTTATAGGTTCAGCATAAAATATATCACACAGAATAATGACAGATGGAAAACCCTGAAATATCAATTTTGTTTAAAATGGTTGCGAAGGTCAAGTAACAAATGTAAGTCATAAATTTAAAACCTATCAAGTAATTCTAACCCTTAATGCTCGTCTTCATTTATGTACCAATATATATGTATTTATTATTCTAAATCGATAAACGAACATACAGTCCGTGTGATAGTAAACGTCATCGCAGACTATTCACGCTCGTATTATCACAGTGATATCACTAGCGCGTTGCCGACCTTGTGACTTAAAGATAATTTAGTCACATTCCCCAATAATTTCACTGCCTCTCTCACCCTATGACACAGAACATAGCTATGCATCTACTAATATTTGGCGGTATAAATAGGTGAGAGTGCGGTACCAATACAGACGACCTTTGTAAGAATAGAGGTATACCACCTCTGTTAAATAAGCCATGTATATGCAATTTTTAAGTCTAGTCCCACATCACTTTCACCGTGCTACGTTAAAACGGTTATTTTTCGTTATAGCAAACATGACCTGTCCCACTTAGGTCTCCGCCCGTCTGTCTGCCAAATCTAGGGCATTTTCCTTTCATTGCAGGGCGAAACGTTTGGTGTATCAACGCTATTCATTACGTATGACCTAATTATGTTGTGTGTGACTGTTCGCTATTAACAGATATTAAGATTTTACTTCCGATTTATCATATTAATTGCTTATGCAATTGAAAATGTCTTTAACAAATTGTAACTGTTAAAATGGCTCAATATATAACTCGCAAGGAGGATATGTACTATGCAAAAATAATATATATAGGGTTCAAACTGTGCAAATTCTTAAATTCATCGAAATCGATTCACTGATTAACCCATGAATGAGTAACAGATACAAATTCAATAAGTATACTATCAGAAATTTATTTCTATAATGTAAACACTGCTTTAGTTAAAGAGAATGATAATTTAATTACTTCTTCGATCTAGTAGTAATTAGAGAAATTGTTATAACACCGCCTCTTTCTATAACGTTTGAACAGAACGTCGCCAAACACGAGCGGGTTCGCAGGCAAATTCGACTATTCAATATAAACTTTTTGCGAACGCTTCCTGAGGAAAACGAGCATCAATTGCGAACAATCGATAGACATCGACCGGGCGACGAACCCCAAATAAGTTCAACGGCTCTAGCCGCCCGGCCCAGGATTTGAATTTGGAACATGAATTCGAAAATTTGAAAGGAAAAGAACAAACACAAACTTTCGAATTCGATTATGAACCTTCGAATGTAATGTGACAAACCTTTGTGAAACAATTACACTTCATCGTTTTTTTCTGTTATTTCGTTTTTAACAATTGTACTGCCCAATGAATAGTTTTCAACTTGTAACTGTAATTTCGAGAAATTCCTAGATGGCGTAAAACTAACTTTTACAAAGACTAGACTCGTTGATTGTTGAGTGGTACCTTAATTTAATTGAGATAAATAAATCGAGACACACTTAGATACGATGGTCGTATGTTTATTTAGACTTATCTATATGTAATTGTCTGGTGTAATTTTGGACTAACATCGACTCCTCGATTAATTGTTATAGATAATTCGTATTGTTTACAAATTTGTAATCGTTGTTTAATTATTAAATAATTGAAGGTGTTTAATATGACGTAATTTTTTAACATTTCCCAGAGTTTTGTAATTTTAAAAAACATCATAAATAAGTCTGAATGTAGGCTATGTTTTTTTAAGCAAATTATTCTTACACGCGATGTGTAATACATAGTTTTTTATGTGTAATTATCAGTATTAATAGTGGCAACAATTCATCTATTTTTATATAAAGCCGCGAAGGGTCAGCCAGTTCAAACTGACAGTTCAGAGTTCGTTGGACGCGGTGGCACTAGATTTGAAATTCGAATTCTGAATGTTCGAAATTCGGGATTTTAAATATAGAACACTTCCCGAATGTGATGATGCAGTTATGTGGTAGGGTTGGCAGGTAACCGCTATTTTTAAGTGTCCGCTTGTTATGAAAATTGCATAGCAATGTAAGAAAATATCAATTTTAGTTTTAATTTCCAATATTTAGTTTATTCAGCCATGTTCGTTAGAAATGACAATAGATTTAGCTGGATATATAAAAAAAATGTGGAGCAGTAAAATGCAAACGTGTGAATTTTTTCAACGAGCGTACAATATTCTCTTATACTATGGCAGCAAATATTTAACATGCGTCATGATTAATTAAAAATGTTATTGTGCAATTCTATTAGTAATAATAATTGGGTTCAACGACCTGGTGTGTCGTTGCTTGCAAAATTATTGGCGCTCCTGTAGGCAGGTCTTTCATGGTATTAAGGTATGTTTTTTTTATAAGAATGATTCACACTCAGCCTTATAAGTATTGATACTATTATTTAAGGTTGCGTTACGAATATTTACAAAAAAATACCAAATTTACCTACACCAAATAAATACGAAATTTTTTATATTTTATTTGACCTGGCCGATAAAAACGCATACAGTCCGCGTGATAAGCTTAAGTAAGCGTCACAAAAGTCGAGAGATGAATGAATGCTTGCAACCCAGTCACGGGGAAATGGCTGAATGTAATTGCGTGAAATTTGGCACAGTGATAGATTGCGATCTCTAATAACATATTGGCTGTGGTTTTGTTTCCGTAACTTTTCCGTCAGCTATCCAGGACCTTTTTAGGTATAACTAAATAATGCATAAGACAAATTAGTATTCTGTGAATATACTAAGACGTCTGGCATACGTGATGGGCCTCATGTAGACCATTTATCTATAAATGACCCTGTCCGTTGCGCTAACATATTTGAATGAGAAAGGAAAGTGTTTGTTCGTACTTCGTTAAATATTATACGGAGCTGCTGGTTGGCGTGAGATTTTGTATGTAGATAGTTGTTATAACAGTGAATGTTAGAGCGCATTTTTGAAGTCATAGTGATACATTTAGTTTATGGTTTTGGAGGATATGTTTGGAAAATACACTTAGAGATGTTTCCAGTTAGTTCTTATTCTGTTGTATAGTTGATAGTCTAAATATATGACTGAAGCCATGAGTCACGTTAATCTGGTATATTGCATTTATAAATGATCATCATCACAATAGCTGCTGACTGTCCACTGCTGGAAATAGCTTTTGCGAAATAATGCTGCCCATCTCTGCCCAAACCTATGTTGTTAAGGGTGGATATACCGCCATCTGTCTCACGACATCTGGTGCATAGGAAGATATTCTAATCTGCCGGTACACACGCCATTTATATTTTTAAGCTTGTGAAATGGCACATACCAAGTTTCTATCACTACTATATAAGTGGCCGAATTAGAATTCAAGTTTACGTGACTTTCCAAAAATAACCAATAGCAAATATAAAAAAAAAAAATTCTTACTTCTTTTTCGGCTAAAAAATTCTTAGTTTTCCCAGTGATTATACAAAGTTCCGTTGACGTCATCATTTCCATACGTTTTTTTTAAACGTACCGTCATCGAGGTGTTTCCTGAGACATCCGACCTTTTTCCATGACTTTCTTTTTTTTCTAACATGTCAGAATCCATTCAAATGAGCAATGACATATACTAAGCACGTGGTGCCGAATCGATAGGTCATTCCCTTAGAGCGGGACGGGCGCGTGACGTCACAGACCTCTCTTTCTCTCGCAAGGTCGCCGCCTTCCTTCCTAGGTTATTTACTTTTGGATATAATTTTTTTTTATTTCGGCCACGGATTTCGGTTTAGCTTTAAGGGTTAAGGTTGCTAATATATATTTATGTCGAACCTCGTTTGTTTTAGTATTTAAAACATCTATTTTGTGTTCGTCTATAACGCAATGTTGTAGATATCTGAACAGACTTGTAATCGTATGTAACAGTTATTATTTAATAATCCTGTTTTTATGAAATATCAAGACTCATATTTATAAGCTTGAATTTATTGTGATGTAGATGATAGAAACACTTTTTCTTATTATGTTCTGCTTAAAAATAATATTAAAGCGTGTTTTTATATGGAATGTTATTTTGGCTTACAGCCCTGAAATAGCTTAGATCAAAGTGACTACACAATCGTATTCGAAATTCAAAAATAGCCCTGCGCAATGTTACGTTTAGTTTATTTTCAATCTATGCTTTTATTTTTACAGTCATAAAGAAAAAAAATGTGGTGAAGCACAGGTCATTTAATGTCAACGCGTAGAAATAAACAAACTGCGAACTTATGTGTTCGCTTGACAACATTTATTTTCCGGGGTCGATGACACTTTGACACAGCGTAGCGCGCGGCCAATAATTCAGTATTTAAATTCGAATATCGAACACTATATAATTGGAAAATGATAAAAAAAATTGATTCGAAATTTGAATTGTCGAAAAATTCGCGGGAGTATCGCTCTGTTCCAACTTCAAACTAGAGTTCAACAGCATTTCACCGAAATCTACTTTGTTTGGGTCCCGGGGTCAATGAACCGGTGTGACGCCGGCTCGTCTGTGTGCTGTAACGCGCCTGTATCAGACGCCGGCTCACACTCACAGGCGCACGCCGCCAGTACCGAGACAATTTTGTTTTCTTAATTACTCTATTCCTGCTAACATTTTCGACCTGATATTTTTAATCTGAGCCATTTAAGTGGTGCTCTTTCTATTGATATAAAAATTATCCCTTAATGGCGCGTGCTCTCAGATTTTTCCCGTGGGTCGAGGCGACTGAACTATCACTATGAGTTGATTATACGCCCGGAATGAAAAAATATATAATTTTTTCGTGTGCCTCGAAGATTCGTCAATGCGTCAGTCGCGAACGGGCCGCTGTGGCGTCAACATCTCGGCTCAGTCGACATTGCGTTGCCGAGTTGTGAACAACCCATAGTACAAATTTAACGTACAAATTTTTCCAGCAGTGAGGTGCAGTGACAGTGCCTTGACAAGTGCAGTGACCAAACAGAGAAACGGAACGTGGTGGCAAACGAATTCCAATTTTAAATTTGTGTTCCACGTAAATTCGAACTGGATTTTAGCTAATCGTCAATCGGTTATCTAAAATCGATTCTATTTTCAAATCTCAACTAACAATTGGCATTAAAACACTTTAGTAGAAAAAAAATAAACTTTTCACTTACATAAATTCTTCTTTCTGCCCTCGTTTTCTTTTTACAGATTGTTTTGTGTTACAAGTTTGTTACAATAGTATACGGGAACAAGTGAAATAAATAGTTACAATATACATAGTGCCTTATATAGAAATTTTAAGAGGAAAAGAAGATAAATACAAAACAAATCACGGAGACAAAATGCCAAAAAATTTGTTACTCTTTAAAAAGATAATACCTGAAATTAACTTCGCGAAAAGAAATCTCACTTCACCCCTCGGCCGGAATATATACATTAGTTAAAACGCATTGGTGCTTTATCAACCAAGTTGAAGACATTCGGGTGCCATAGAATTTTTTAAAAATCTTATGGTCCAAACGTAACCTGGAATATTGCCTTACCGACTAAGTCGACATAAAGAAAAAAGAAAACACCAAAACATTCAGTGATACTAGTGATAAATAATGCGAATTGGATTTGCTGGTCATTGGAATAAAATCACTTGAATCTAAACCCAATACAAACTTTTAAAAAGAGAACAGAAAAAAAGATAAAAACTTTCAAACTTTCAAAATTGGAACGATGAATAATAATCAGTTCCACGAGTTGTTCGGCTCGCAATGGCCGCCGGACCAACATGGCGGACACTCCTCGGCTTCGACAATGCTGCATCAGAATCACCAAGGACAGACCATGCCCCAGGGCATGCAGCTGAAGAGAGAACCCCACACAGACGTCCAGGGTGTCTTGCACAACCAGATGGGGATGGATATCACGTCAGGGTCGGTCGCTGATAGCACGTCGCCGCCACCAGGCAGCAGTGAGGGGATGTTCGGGTCCTCAATCTCTGGAATGTTTATGGATAAGAAAGCCGCCAATTCTATAAGAGGTACTTTACGTTATATTTATTAATCTGTGCATGCTCTATCAGGTTTTGATCGCATACGATTTTTTCCCGAACATCTACGGTCCGTTACGGGCTGCTACGGCGTTACGAACTTTGCGTAGCTTACGAAAATATTTTTGGTACTGTGTAGAATTAACTTTAATTTCGTTCTATGGAAATTCTTATTTTGTAATAAGTAGTTTTAAAATTAATTAAAGAAAATACGTAGGTAAAATAAATTACAGACAAATAGGGTCGCGCAAAAATAAATTTCTAAAATATTATTTTTAGAGATTAAATTAGCAAATAGAAATAATCAGCAGAACTTAATTAATTAGCCAAAAATATATCAGAAAATTATTCCGAGTTGTCTATTTATCCGTATAATGGTATCTTCAATGGGAAATTCGTATAATTCCTAACGGGTATCGTATGTTGCATTGTATTGTTCTATAGGCGACGGTACAAAACGCGCCTATGTGGGTCATCCCAGACATAGACATCGTAAAAACTATGAGTTCCCATTAGTATGATGGGGTGCCGTTGTACACTTTCTCATGAAACAGTACTATAACAGTTACTTGTATACTTGGCACGGGTAACTTTGCCCCAGTCGGTTAACTTTGGCTCAACTCAAAGATTCCTACTTTATTTATTATACTTGTATTTATAACTGATTTAATATAAATATTATTCACTTTACTGTAGTAAATTAATAATGAGTCAAAGATACACGCTAGAGGCAAGGTTACCCGTATTCGACAAATTTGCCTGTATAATAATGTCTCAAATATTTAAGTTTTGTTTATTTATTTTATAAATTTTATTTATTCTCATACATTTAGTACTTTCACTGTAGTTAGTATAGCTAACTACAGTGAAAACTAATTAGAGTACCGCGTAACAATATTAAAACCCAACTATATCTGCTGTATAATTATACAGCAGAAATTATTTCACTCACTGAAACCTTGAACCAGTCGGGTGTCAAACCCAAGGCCGTGCGCACCCATCCCAATAATTGCCTAACCGCGCCAATGAATCTTATAACTGTGTAGTATTAGAATATCGAGACCCAATATTTGTCAGCTTTAAGTTAAAGAGAATATAAATTGTATATGATATTATATTTTAACACACTATATATCCTTACTAATCCTTATTAATATAACAAATTCGAAAGTAACTTTCTCTTTGTCTATCTGATCACGCCTAAGCTACGATTTAAATGAACTTTGACACACAGATAGTCTAAAGCCTTAGAAATGACATAGGCTACTTTTTCATTCGACATAAGAGTTGTAAGGGGTCGAAAGGGGAGATGAAAAGATATATTAGTGTCGCGATTGTTAGAGCTAGAGGCTTAAAACGTATTATTTAGGACATTGATTTGTATATATAAATAAATATAACATTCAAAGTTTGTATAAGTTAAAGTAAAAAGGTATGGTGCCCAAGGGAACTACTGCACGCGTACGAAGTCGCGGGCACAGTTAGTACAATAATAAATAGAAGAAATTACTTTTATCACACGACCAATGAATCCGTATACACTAAAATAAATGCATAAGTTTGTAAAGATATATGTTTGAAACGCAATCACGACAAAAATATTAAACACTTTTTAATGGAACTTTACAATGGTATAGCACATATATAAGAACATAACATAAAGCTATAATTTATAAAGGTATATATGAAATATGAGTCCTCAACTATGCTCGTGTGAACTTCGCTTTATCTCGGATTCTGAGAGCTTTATTGGGACTTAAAATATATAATATTCTTTATGTAAATTTAAGCTATGTACGTGCAAAATTTAATAAAAAACTGATCACTAGTGAAGCTGTGAAGGCGTTACTAACAAACAGACTATCTCATTTACTATGTTAGTTACGTAGATCGTTGCCAGATGACATATATATATATATAAAATTACACAAACCACTGGAATCCCTTATGAGCAAAACGTTTAGAATAAATAAACGTATCTATCAATTAAATAAATTCGAACATCAGACTTTTATTTACCGAATGTCTACAGTTCTTATTATCATTCGTACATATATATTCACTGATTATATTTAAACATAATTTTATTAAGGCAAAAGATGTATGTTTGTACCACAATCACGCCAGTATTTATATACAAAAATGAATGAAACTTGTCGCGAAGATATATAAGTAGATTTAATTTCGTTTTTCAATAGGGTAATTTGATAATTGGTAATATATAAATGAAGCATTTGGTTTTACAGATTTGTATGTATAAGCTTTTGTCTGCGAACGACACCGCTGAATTCAAGTCATACATTGATAATACATGCATCACGCCATATCACACGATAGGCAGAGACTATGGATCTCCACTTACTAAGATCTTAAAGTGAACCGTATATAAGAAATGATGTAAGAACGAAATAAACTAAAATATAGCTAATCTGTTTTAGCTTTAAAGCGCTATTGATTTCTTTTTAATTAATTTTTGTTTGACGTTACGATTATGAGAGCTTTTTTCTGGTTGAACCTAAGACGTTAACGTCATTACTTAAATGAAAAATTTTACATAATATAAAATTTTATTTATGTTTATTGTTTATGTAATGTTTGCACATATATACATCACGCCTGTCGTGATGTATGTATCGAGTAGGCAGAGATTGCTCTCCATCTCAACTTGTTACGATCTTGGCATAACTTTCGCTTCCCGTACTCGCATTAGTCCTTTCATAGACGCTCGTCTATTCTTGGTACTTCTAACCTGGCCCTTCATTACCTCTTCTATCTGGTTTAGATATGTTCGCCTCGGTCGTCCTATACCAACTCTTCCAATCACTTCCGTTCTGTACTAACATATTGTGTAAAACGCTGTTATAATTGTAAGTAGCTTTGATTTATGGAAATAGTTCGGATATTATTCGCAATTTGATGTCTTAAAATATTTAGAAATCTATATTGGTATAATACAAAATGGCGATTAAAATATAGCTGTAATCAAACTTTACTTCGCCTTGATACTTCTTTGATATAAATCGGGTATCTTAAGCAATGTCATTGACCTATGAAAGAAATGGTACAACATTTTTAACTTTTTGAAATTTCGAACTTACATTTAGGCGAAGGCATACTAATATATACAGGCTGCATGTTCGTTTTTTGTGCAAAGGCATATTATATGTTCGTGACACACCTCGGAGTCAGGTCAATATATGAGGTATTATATGTATATTATTTATAGAAAATTTTTTTAGGCAAAGGTGTAAATGCATTCTGCCGGCATCTTTATTTTAAATTAGCTTAATTATGTAGCCGTCTTTTTTTTTTATAAAAATCGAAATATCCTTGACCAGCCCACGTTCGTCACCAGTTCTAAAAACCAAACCGCTTATTTGCTATTAGCACAAATTATCAATGTTCCCAATTGAATTTAAATGTTTGTGCCCCAAATGATAATTTTCCACTATTAGCCAGTTATTTTTCTTTGTCACCAAATTTATGTTAATCGTTACAGAATTTAGGTTAAAAAGGTAATTGCATATACTCACAAAAAAAAACATAGTAACTGCTTTAAAACAATACTTATGGTGTTGCACCTTGGATAAGGTACACACAGCAACAAATTAAGCAATGCAAATGTCAAAATCAGACCATAGAATTTTGTATAAAATATGATACAAGAAAGGAGAGTACTTATATAGAGAGGTGACTTGATCCCGTTTAGCCTCTACACGCACACAAAGATCCGCGTGACATGATTGGATACGCCTATGTGTGTTCTTTATGCAACACATACATAAACGATAAGTAATCGTTATAGTGGTGCCACCGGAGCAGAGTGAAACTTCCCTCTGTACCAGGTGTTGTAAGAGGCTATTGAAATACCAGAACCGACAGGTGGCGGTATATCTATTCGAAACAGCGCAGCTCAAATGTCACAGGGCAGCGATTGGCAATATCCCAGTCGCAAAGCTACGCTCTGAACAGTGCCTCAATTTAAAGGCAAAAAGCTCTGTGGAGGAACTGTGGCCTCTCCGATACAAGGCGACCCCCGGTTTTGTGGAGGCCACCACGTTGTCAGTTACCGTTCCTTAGTGGATGACGACACCAGGTTTAGAATGATGTAATATCCTAATTTTCTGGCACCACTAGATCGTTTAGGTTCCTAACTCTTAGCTGAACATGACATATCTAGGTTTAATTTTGGGTTGGGACTGGCCCCTAAAATGCAATTGCCGATGCTATGACGCACTTACTCAAGCATCAACACTTAATTTAAATTGTACCTAACTTTTCGAGTCAGTAGTCCAAGATCATGGGGTGGGCACGATCCACAAACCCTCCCCCATCCCCGCTCTATATACGCCTATAGTTAGGTTAAAAGAGGTAGACCATTTGTTAGGCAGGTTATGCAATTCCAGTACCACCGGTGGAATGGGCGAGGCCACTCATGAATGAACAACTCGCCTGATTGCTGAGGATCAGATGACAATATGACGTGTTTAGGTCATAAAATTAGGGTCTGCATGTACTATGCATATATTGCTTCTAAAGGATAATTCAGACACATTTAGTCCATTATGTATTGTAAAATGTGTGCAATAAATACTAAAATTCAATGCAAGCTGCATAAGACGTTTTGAATGCGAATCCGTACTCCACGTGTTTGCTAAGGTCGATGACATTGGGAAATTTTATTGTTTATAGTTTTTGTCTGTAATGCAAGTATTGTTGAATGCAAAGCTTTCTTTGCGATATGAACAATGGGAAGGGTTCGATTCTCGATAAAAGGGCTTAAGTTTTTTTCTTATTAATATTGCAAGATTACTAGTATAGGCTTAAGGTTTCTGAAATGCCATTGCGTGGTAGAAAACTCAGACAACTGTTGAAATTGCGATGGTCTTTTATCTGCTGAATATAAAGTTATAAAAACATATTATAGCTGGCTAGATTTTTTTCAAACGATTCCGCTAAGTGGGCTGTCTAATAAATTTTCGGGAGTCATCCGTCTGGTAATGAGTAAATTGGTCCGAGTTCAAGGCTGTTTACATTAATTCCACAATACGTTCACCTTTTGTTAGGCGTTAGAACTCGTATGTCTTTGTTAAGCAGAAAAATTTAGAGTGTGAGCCAACATTTGGAACAACTACACAATCCTTGATCAAGTGGTCTTTTAAAAAACAAAACATATTTAAATATCGAACAACATTACGTTATACTCTCATTGTTGTTCGAATTGATAAACAAAAACGTGGTGAAATTTTTAAAAATCGAACGTTTCTCCGCCGTGTCGACGACCCCGAACGTCATTGCGCTGTGACGTCACATAGCTGTCACTTTTATTTTAGGGCGCGCTCCAAATTAACTGACGATTGACGATTAGTTGTTTCGTTAAGCGCCTTCTTTATTCTCACACTTTAAAAGGCAATTAATTTCTACATTCGACTCAATGCTCCTTTTTAAGTGGCTAATGATGTCACTTTAAAAATGGAAGCTTAATACCCGCTTTTTATTGCGTAACTTTTTAAAAAGGTAACTGACCTATTATCAATTTAAAAAAAATGCAAATTCAGCCAGCAACACTTATCGCGAAAATTTCGAATTGCCCGATAGAGTTACACAAATATTTTTATCGGTCAATACAGCCGTGGTTGAGTGACCGTGTGATGTCACTACGCGTCATATATTACGGTAAGCGATAACGATGGATCGTGACGATACGTATCTCCTTGACCGATACCGTGGTACGAGGCGCGTTCAAATTCCGAACTTTCAACAAAACAATACGCCATTTTGAAATACAGCTGGATAGCCGAGACTTTTGAAGTTTGATAATACGTCTCCTTAACCGATAAAGGTTTACATTTCGAATTTCGAACTATTAAAAAAGAATTGAACGTTCGAATTTTTACTGTTAGGAAAACGACATGACAGACTATTCAGTGGTAATTTATTTCTTTAAAAGTGGATTAGGTTAATGATGTTATTAATTATTGTTAGTTTGGAAAATCTAATTTGTTTGCACTAATAATCAAAAAGAAATACTTAGACGCTTGTCTGTTTTTTTATAATAAAATTAATCCTTATATGTATTAAGAATGTTACAAACGGAAATTAACAATAAAAAAGGAAACAGTCTGTTTTCGAAATGTTTATCAATGAATCAGATAAAAAATGACTGATAGCACGCTAATAGCAACATTGACTAATTTGTATTTGACTTGCTAATGTAAAAATATGACACCGTATCCTCTTGAACTTCACTTCATATTGCGTGTGGTAGACATTTTTGTGAAAGCAATAGTCTAAAGTTCTAGCTATTCATGCCAAATATCTTCAATATTGTTTCACGGGTGAAGCTGTGAAAGCGCAACGAACAGACAATTAGACAGATAAACTCCATTATATACTTATAACACTAGCAACACTTTGCGGTTTCACTCACGTAATTTTCCCTTCCCGTGACATTATGGGGATATAAATACCATATGTTACCTATGTCACTTGCTAATAATGTATTTTTCTATGAATGAAAGAGTACGTGAATTGAGTTCAGAAACTTCTGTGTTTGTTGGTTACAAATGAACAAAAAAACAAAATCTGTTCAAGTATATTATAGCAAATATTACTTGGTGACGAAGTAGCCCTGTAATGATAAAAGAATTTTTAAAATCGGTCCAGCAGTTTTTGAGTTACACCATAACAAACAAACAACCAAATCTTTCTTCTTCATAATATTAGTTTAGATTAGAATATAGAGTTAAAAAACTTATTATTATAGAGGCGAATTTTAACATATCTAACAATCTACAAAGGGTTTTTTCATGTACTATCAGAATATTTTTTTCTATTTCCGAGCGCCTGTAAAAAGGGGGAAATATAGGCGTTGCCATGTCGTGACCTTGACGTGGGTTCCTACCCAAACTTATCTGCGGTCGATCGATGCTGTCATAATCGATTCGCTCAATTTATTGTATCGAGTCACGTGATGTGCTGTGGGGGTAGGTATATTTTGCGGCCTGAAAATTTGGTTCGTCGAATTAAATTATGTTAACTTTAGTTCGTTATCAAGAGAGTTTTATTAGTTATTAGTTTGTATACTTAATTGGGTAAAAAAACTAACATTATAAAAATGATTTGATTTTTGCTTGTTAGAATCTAGTTTAAAAACGATCACTCATTTTAAAGAATCTATCACCATTGTAAAGCAACGAGCAACATAAGCTAAACTTGGATCGTCATCCTCATCATATCAGCCATAAGACGTCCACGGCTGGACATAAGCCTCCCCAAGTAATTTCCTATTGGATGATGTAAGCAAATTTGCATAGAAAATAAACTACTATTAAAATAATAATAATAAATTCCCACAACATCTCATACATTGACCTGACTCCGTGGTAAGTCGCTTAAAGCACTTGTGTTACGAATGCCAGACAACCGAGGAATCACAAATATACTACTTAAATACATATATTTTACACCCATACACAGAGCAAACACAAATATCATCATATAAATATTTGCTCTGGGTGGGAATCGAACCCACGACCCCTGGTACACAAGACAGGATCACTACCATCTGCGCCACCGGGCCCGTCAATATATTTTACTAATGAAAAGCTGCATTATCAGCCAGTAACGTAAACTTTTATCGTCTTGTTCTCACAAAAATGGAAACTATTTTTGAACACGTCGAGCGCTAATATATATATTAATATTATAAATGAAATTATTTTTTATTTGGATGAAAATTCACAGGTTTGAATCACAAAAAAAGCTTTCAGAATTAGAAGTCGATCAAGTGAAGACACGGGCTAGTCTCATCAGTATACTCAATTGCGATTCAACCTCGAGTTTATTAAGGGTTTGGTGCCTTTAATTTCGATACTTAAATAAAACGTGCTTCGAAATAGTTGTCCACCCCTAACACATATAACAATTCAATGGAGTAATACAAAATTGCAATCATTACTGTGGAGTTCATTAACCCCGCTCATTCGTTCTGATCTCGCGCCAAAACTAAATTTAATCGAATGGAATCAATGTAAACAATATTCGGCGTTTAATAGAATGCCCGTGTTCTTTATTTAAAAACGCTGGTGAGAGTACTTTCGTTCTAGGATTGACATTTGCTATTTTTACCGGAAACGCGGTTTTTAAATTTGCTTCTATAGTGAGGCCCAAAACAGTACGGTTTTGTAACTTCTTATATTTATAACCGAAATTGAATTATACTAGTCGATAGCTGAAGATATCGCTAGAAGCTAAAAGATAAAAATCATTACCAGACGCTTCTTGTGATCAATGTAGGTAGCAATTTATGATGTTTAATGTTTAGTTAAACATTGCGTAATTAATAGCAGGATTGATTTAGTAAAAGACTCATTTTAAAGTAGGTCTATCAATTAGGTATCTATGTTAACGACTCTTTGGACCATCTTGAACTAGTTGCTGACGTGATTATTTTCAATGCTAAAGCTAGGCACATATAAAAATAATATTTTAAGTTTATAAAATCTGTTGGCACATCGTATTTGACCGGACAAATGCGAAAGAAATCACCCACGGATATCATATGACGGAAGCGTCCATACGTTTGAACTTTCGCACTTAAAAAAACCAATCTTCACATCCTGAGAGCGGAATATAAAACTATTTCTGGAGCTAACCGAATTTCCTCACAGTGCCGTTCTTAAATTAATTGCCATTCAAAATTAGATTCTATGTCTACATCAATAGGAACTAGCCACTCCGTGCTAGATGGCTGACTTAAAATTGTTGGGTGTGTAGTTCGGACAATCACGGTCGTTGACCCGTGACGTCGGCCGATAGATTAAAATTCAAATTTGGAATACTTTGTAGGTAATCGGGTAGGGTTGCCATCCCTATAACATAATAACAACCGCATATACATATACATAATTATACAAATGAGCGATTCAATCAAAAAAACGTCAATTGAACCAATAAACGCCTCAGTGATCCACTGTTCATCATCATATCAACCATTGGTAGTCCAATACCTAGTACCTAGGTCTCCCCAAGAAAGGGGGAATTTTGCCCATAATTATTGCGCTGGGCAAGCGTGTTGGCAAACGCAAAGCGCAGCTGTCGCGACGGGAATGCTGTTAGGCGCCTTTTAGGCCTCCCTGCCTCCCTGGAGATACTATTCTACTCTGCCGATACCTCACGGCTTGATCTACTGTTACAGGTAATCAATAACATGCGCCTAATAAGTCAACGTCTAGTCTCAGATTGTCTTTACTTATGGACTTGTTATAAGAGATATTGAGAGCAAAAACTGCGTCTCTTCGTTGACGCTAAAAACGATTCTTAAAGTATCAAAATACAAATTAATAGACCTAGCCTAAAGATTCGCTTGCATGGGATCTCAGCGTTAGGTGATTGATTCTATCAGCTCTCGTGAAATTGGCAATCCTATGGAAGTAGCCTATCATATTTTTGGATATCGTATCTCTATCTACGAGCGAAATAAAAATAAAATAGGCTAAACACAGTCACAGTATATTGGTTACTAACAAACAATATTTTCACTTCACTCATATGATTAGATTTGTATTTTATTTTGCACTATATTTATTCGATGGGCCTAAATAAATAAAAAAGGTGGTGTAATAAAAAATACCATCCTTGTTACTAGTACCGCTGCGAAGGCTCGACGGGTCATCGACCTCTGACGTATTGTGGGTGTGGTTAAGTTATGTACCCTGACACTCGCATTTTCGATGCGCAATTAAAATTGGCTTGTTGGTGTAGCGTTACCGACTAGGCTTACACGAAAGAGTGTAGCTTCGACATTTAACTTTTTTCTGATAATCCTCCTTTGTGGATTTTTCCTTTTTTTAACACATTTGCAATTGGAATCTTTTACACAGTTATCTTAATATTTTATATTTTTATTAATCTTTATTTTATTCATCTAATTTACATAAAACCTTAATTAATTAGACACTAAAGCCTGCCATTTGATTCGCTCTATTTATTAGGGAAATCGTAAAATAATTTTATAAAATGATCGTGCTATGTTGATAGTTCTCTACCAATGATGTTCTGTAAAGAAATAATTAATGTTGGGGAAACGTGGGAAGTACGTCTAAATCGAAGCAAATGGAAATCAGCAGCTTCCATTCACTCTCTCATTCCTGTAGGAAGCAGGCGTTTAAGTATAAGTGATTGAAAAATGGTTTAAAACAATATTAAGAGCCACGATTTTTGTAATAACAGTAATTAACAATTTTAATCTAAATTCTAACTTAAGTAAAAAATAATTAAATAGCTTGCTTCCATTTTTTTCTAGATACTAGTAAAACCTCTAAACTAATGTATTACTTGCAATTCTTTAAAGAGATGGTGCCTATAAGAACAGGCCATACCTAGTTTAGGTACCTAAGTATCAAAATGTATTTTAGTTTAAGTTACCTTTTGTTGTTGAATAAAGTTATTATTATTATTATAGATAAGTCACTTTGACCTGAGACTGAAATTTGAGATGCATCTGTTCAACTTCAGAGCGGCAAAAAATAGTTAATCTGTAAAGAGGTTGAAGAAAGAAAGTTCGCATCTTTAAGCACTTACCTAAACATATTTGGCGCATGATGTCATCTATTGACGGAATATGAAAGTCCATGTAGCAAAATGAAAAAAAAGAAAAGATCCTGTTAAGGCGTGCCTTATACTTTCACTCAAAGGCAAAATATGTTTTATTTACAAAAATGTTGTAGAATACAACCCTATATAAAAACGAACACAAGCAACCAAAAACTGAAAATAGTAACTTATATTACATAACATTCGAAACAATTGACAAACGGCGCGTTGCGTTGCTCGAATTCCAAATTTGAAATCCTAATGACGTCACGTCGGGCGTGATGCGATTTTGGAGCGACCTGAGTTTGAAATTCGAACGATGGCACGTCGGGTCGACGCCCTGTGACGTCACCGCGATCAGCTGGCGAGTGCAACGGGGCTACTCGAGCTAGGTAACTTGCTAGCACCCACAATTATAAAAAAACTTTGACAGTGAGCTATCTTATTGATTTTGTAGTGCTAAAATACGGGTACTGGCTTTTAATATCAATTAAGACAAAAATTATTTGATGCTAATGTTCCTAATTATTTTAACATTATATGGTTAAAAAAGGAAAACTATGTTACCCAAAAAGAGGTTTTACTTTTTCACGTTCGAAGCAACTGTCAAACGGCGTTCCAATTCCAAATAAGACATCTTCGATCCGGAGTTTAAAATTCGAACTATGGAACGCCGGGTCGATGCCCCGTGACGTCACGATCAGCTGTAGAGTGCAACGGGGCTACGCGAGATAGTTCGCTGTCCCTTTTTTACACTGCCGTAATCGATGAAGATGTGCGTGTTTTAAAATCAGAATTCCATTATCAACTGTAATCTACACTATTGGGTCACCTCGTTTTATACAGAGTGTATATTTATTTACACCCAACTTTTCTTAAGCTTCCATTGTTTAAAAATGTCTTATTTAGGAGCTGGATTCTTTGAGACTAAATACTTATTATAAGCTAACATCCGTTATTGCATTTATAATTACTTGATGTCTGATTCAAGATTTATGTAAACTGAACACTAAAGGATATTGCTAAATAAATTACAATGGTGTTTCGCAATATGGTCATCGAGAGTTACGCTTATTGTTCAACGGGAGTTTTGTCGCTCTACCATTGTTTTATTATCAGCTGATTTTGGCAATAACATCGATTGTGTCGAAAATATCCTGCCTTCTACACGAAAGAGGTCGATATGAAAAACAAATCAAGCATAGATAAAACTACATTACTAAGGTATGATACCTGTTGGAGACCGTCCACTGTCTTACCTTATCGTTATTCAGTCACTAGTCATATGAAGCTTTAAGTAACGGTTATCTGAGACTCAATGTTAGTTTATACTTGTTTTGAAATCTGTTATTTTGCACGTAAAATGTATTATGTACAATTATTAAGGCGTTCCTTACACGTGGCAGAAATTAGACAATAATTGAGAAAACGATTAAAATCTAATTAACCGAGTGTTAACTGGGTCGTTAAGCTTAGATGGAAAATCATGATTCACTGAAATGTGATATAATGTTAATAATTTTAGAAATAACTGGAATGTGAGACGAATTTCTATATTGTCAGTCATTTTAGTGTCCACTGCAGGGCACTGGCCTACCTTATGTGTAAATATGGCAGGCCTCAGGTAGCTCAGGGCGCAGTGGTTAACACATCTAACTGGCGATCGTGGATATTAAGCAACTTTTGCAATGGGTAGTCTTGGGATTGGTGACCGCAAACGATTGTTAGGAAGGCACTTAAGACCGTTGCATATGCATATAAAGTCCTATAACCACACTAATTCGTATTGGATTGGAAGTGGTTCTTATTTACTTCAAGATAAATAGCATATAAATCACAATTTAGTATTTAAAGTAAAATAGTGTCGTTTAATTTGGAACTTCTACTGGAAAATGCTATTGAATATTCCCTAGAATACCTGGTCAGATATTGGCAACTAGTTGTAAATTTATCCCAATATATTAAATGAATTAGTGGTATACTATAATTTAGTATTTCTTTTTAAGTCGGTGTAAATCAGCGAAAAGGTTGCATAACCTCGAAACAAAAGTCATAACACAACTTTTTCGCCGTGCGCACTCAGCTAAAAACGCGATCCCGTTCGTATCCTATCCGTGTAGATACGCGCACACAAACAAACTGGCAGTCATCGTCCGCGCTCCGACCTTGCCTCGGGGTCGACGAACTGCACGAAAACGGCGCTTGGAATTCGAATTTCGAATCTTAGGCGGTCTATCTGACGCCATTTTATTTTTTTCCGCGAATGTGATAATGGTGCGTTTGAATTTGGTATTGTGCCTGTTTGGCGCCATCTTGTTTTTTGTATTCGTAATAGATTATTGCCATCATTTATTTGTTTTGTTTTTTTTTTGGTGAATTGGATTTTAAAAGATTACTGTTTATAAAATATTGGATTTTGATATTACTTATTACTTAGTTAGATTCATATGTTATACGATAGATAATGAGAATCATGTGTCATGCCGGCATAGGAATCATCCTCAATGAAATTTAAGTTGAGCACTTTGGCGTTTTCTGGGTAATGTGCCATATTGTCTTCAAGTCACAAAGTTGGCAAGGCGCTAGTGATATCCTTCTGATTATACGACTAAATGCTGCAGTGACGCTTACTCTCATCGGACCGTATGCTTCTTTGTCGACTAAGTTGATTGAAAACAAATTAAATAAAGATCTTAAAAAAAAAATTTTTTGTTCGAGCAAAAAGGTTTAACATATGTTTTTTTCTTGTTTCAGCCCAAATTGAAATAATACCGTGTAAAGTATGCGGCGACAAATCGTCAGGCGTCCACTATGGAGTCATCACCTGCGAGGGATGCAAGGGCTTCTTCAGACGGTCTCAGAGCACAGGTCGGCTTCATATATCTATCTTACACAAACATACTAAATATTCATATGTTCATCTCTCTTTAAGATTATAATCAGCCACTCACGGTATGTAAAAGGAGAAGCTGACTGACATATCAAAACAGGGCCTATTTCAGGATTCCTTTTTTACCGGAGGGAAGCACTAAGAAAATTGTTAAACCCCCTAAAGGGGTAAAAACGGGAGTTTTAGTAAGTAGAGTTGCAAATTTAGTATGAAACTGTTGTTCTTGAAGTTATTCGATTAAAATTCAGTACAAAGATTCTTTACTTAAAGTCATGAAACACTTGGAAAATCATCCCTTAAGGGGGTAAAAGGTTCTACAACGTAACGCGGGTAAAGCCGCGGGCGCTGCTTGTTCAAGCATATGAATTAAATCTTTGCACTATTACACCTATTTATATTAATTGTATATAATTCAATTGGTATTCGGAAATTGTCGGAGATGTTCGGCTCATGCTCGGATATCTTAACAAAATCATTTTAGGATTACACTTACAAGCTTTAAATGATAAATTCGTCTATTATAGGCATCTCATAATCTTCAATAATATCATATAATATTGACCCTGATGACCGGATAATATTATAAAGCGTTGGGTCAAAAGGTGCTACGCGAGCTACCAATTAATAATCTAAAAGACAAGTAGCAAAACAAATATGTTATTATTGTTATTATATGGGCTATATATATCGTCCAAAGGTAGTGTTTTAAATGAAATAAGGCATCTTTATGAATCTGATAAGGGATAATTTTGAAGTTGACACTTCGTCCTATTATTTGCTAGATTTGAATATATATACTCAAAGACACGATGCCTTTCTGTTATTATGACATACTGGGAATAATAATAATAAATTAAAAGAAGTTAGAAAATTAATCATTCAAAGTTCACTAAGTATAAAAATATCAAGTCTAACTGCAAGAACGGGACGGCCGATATAAAAAGTGACGTCACTGCCGGAATACAGCACATGCGGGTGAAATAGCGAGATGTTCCGACTTCAATAGGCTATTTTCATCTATCAACAAAAAAATATAACATTATGTTACTTGAATAAATAATAACGTGAGGAATTGAAAAAAAATGTCGTTATTCCATAAAAACCTAAGATTAATTTTATATTTCAAAATTAAAATCCGAGTTTTATTATCTGTAAGTCACGTGACCGAAAACACCGTCCACCATGTTTTTTTCCAGAATGACGTCACAAGCACTAAAATATCTAAATGTAAACAACTGACTGTGTTCCTTAATTTTTTACTTTTTTTGTGTATAATTCCTTTTATTTTAGAGATTTTGTATTTTATTACGCTACTTTTGCATAATTAAACATGGACGTCGGATTTGTAAAAGCCGAAAGTACTAATTTACCGAAGATAGATGCGGTAATGATTACAAACTTCTTTGCGTGTAATACAGATTTCTTTTCTGCCGAATGCAGAAATATAAAAACAGCTATGTAAGTAAATCTTTCTATTACTTTATCACAACAATATCATTTGTGTGATTCATAGGTGTAATTCAATGAAATTTTCTTATTTTGAGGTTAACAACATCGTTCGGAATAGTAATAAATAACTTTTCTGGAGTCTTCAATGTCGAATTCTTACAATTTAACGCAACACACCAACGATACGGGTTATAGAAACTCATCTTTTTATATAAATAAAAACAACTCAACAAAGCCGACAAACTCAATATCGTGTCAATGACAAATGTCAATTTGAGGTTACAATATTTTAGTACTATTGACGTCACCAAAATGGCGGATGGTATTTTGGCGCGTATATTTTACGACAAATTTTTAATATTTTTTTTTCGGCATAAATCGGTCATATTTTGCTGAAATAAAAATTATAATGAATTATCAGATATATACGAACATTTAAAAAAAAAATGAAGAAATTGGAGAATAGCCTATTCAATTACTCAGGTAAAGGTTCTAATTAAGTTTCAAATTTCGAACAACCGAAACTCTAACCCATTCCGATCGCGTTTCGCGTTTCCATCATTCACTAGCATCATATTCGCCTTCATACAACACTCGATCTTAATCACTTAGCATTAAAGTATAATTTATTAATACAGTGTACTATTTCAGTGGTGAACTACCAATGTCCGAGGAACAAAGCCTGCGTGGTAGACCGCGTGAACCGTAACCGGTGCCAGTACTGTCGGTTGCAGAAGTGCTTGAAGCTGGGAATGAGCCGCGATGGTAAGTTTACATTTGTACTAACAGAATCGCCTAGACGCACATACACGTTGGTGTTACTAGTATGTAATGTATGCCATATAGGTGAACTGTGTACACAGATTTTGTTATCGTCAATTATTTGAACTGGCATTCGACTCTTAGTGCAAATTCAAAGACGTGTTTCCGGTAAAAAAAAACAATTGACAATCATAGAACGAGCGTAACATGGAATCATTTAAAAAAAGAACACCGCTATTCTGTTAAACGCTGAATGTTGTTTATAACACCAATCTGTGTACACAGATTTTGTTATCGTCAGTTTTTTGAATTAACATTTGGCTATCACTGTGTAAGGAAAATTATATAAATATATATTGCAAACCTCAACATGCAAACCCCCGCTCGTCCCATAGCAGAATTCACGCCTTAGTTCTATATAAACAGTGCCTTATCAGCTGTTGATAAGAAGTCGTTGACCCGATTCGCTTCCTTGTAGCACGTGTGTGGAGGTATTTTTATTGCAATCGTTATATTGGCGTCGTTAGTCACACGGTTGGGTTAGTGGGTCGCAAACTGAAGGTTTCAGGTTCGATTTTGGCGTTAGGTATAAGTGGTGTAGAGTTCAGAGCTTGAAGTCCCAGACACATATCCCGATCAGTTGTTATTTGAAAAATATATATATTTTTTTAGTTCTAAGATATATCTAGTAGATCTAACATTTTCGCAACAACGCATTCTTTACTCAAAATAATACTATTTTTCGTTTAAAAAAATATGTCAAATAAAACGCGTTTCATACCTATTTGTCAAAAATACCGCCTGCGACACGTAACAAACCGGCTATCCTCAAGAAACACCCGTTTCATGTATTGTCGGCAACGGTCGCGTGCGCGCGCGCATAGCGGAGCGCCGCCGAGGCGTGCTGTGACGTACATTACGCAATCATACATAACTGTAGGGCGTGGACCAGCCACTTATCGATATTATATCGATATTATCGATTTATATCGATCAAAATGTATCGATATCGAGAAAAAAATCCCGACCATAAATAATTTTCTAAAGACTAAATCAGCCGTAGGACGTCCACTGCTGGACATGGGACTCCCCAAATCTAGTATGCAGCCTGCATATCCTGTGTGTTCTAGTCAGAAGGTCTGTCCTTGTGAGATTTGGAAACGAGTTCATTGCTGCAAAATTAAACGCAAAAAAGGTTCAAACACCTCATTTGATCCCGATGTCCTGATGGGGTTGAAAGTCAAACATGTAGGTCATTAAGTCTACCCCAATCAAACTCCGGCACCAGACGGGACATAAAACCGAGTTTATAGCGCACCGGGTAAGAATATATCGAACAATTTGGTTGGAAGAAATCTTCTGCGACTTGGGCATCTCTCTAAACTCTAAACCATTTATTATTATAACTAAGTCGAAAAATGTCACTACAATAAGGTGTTTAAATGTCTCGTACGCGTCAGGTAGGTTCGACCTACGTTTGTGTTTGTTCTGTGTCTGTTAAATGTATTTATCTGTCATTTATGTCATTTGTAATTGTCATTTATCTGTTGCCTGACGTCCGTAACACGAGTGCTTTGGTCCACTTTTATAAAATCAGGTAACTCATGCGTTTACCTGATTTTATAAAAGTAGTGTTGAGTGATGTGATACATAATTTTGTGATAATAGAGAAAGAAATGAAAGTGGAATGACTACACAAATATATAGAACGGAAGTCAATGGAAGACTTGGTATAGGATAGCCTAACATACCTTCATACCTTAAACAAGGCAAGAGGTAGTCTGAAAGAAGTAGTATGAAATGACTAACGCTTTTGAAGGATGCGAGTTAGGTTATGTCGAGATCGTAACAAGTGAAGATCCATAGTCACTGCCTACCCTGATGGGACACAGGCGTGATGCATAAAGTGATTCTGTATAGTTTGTCCACATTGATGATCTACACTGGCGATAGCATATCAAAAGGATATCAAAACAAAAAAGGGATTCCGCTTCTTGCTGTTTGTATTAAAAATAGCGGTCAAGTCCTCAATTCCTCATCAGAAACGCCGATGCATCTCTTCAAACCCGTTCTCTATACGCCTAAGGCAACTGCTGTTTGACCACACCAACGCGATGTGATAGAAACACGTATATATGTCAAACATTTTTCAATGTCCGAATGATTTATATTTCAAGGAATCTCCAGTCGATTTGCCGACAAGGAAATAAATAGAATTTATAATTTGAATGGCCTACTTTAGTTTCGCGTGGACATATTGCGTGTTTTCGTATTTAAATATAATTAATTATTTGAATAATAAATAGTTTACCGCTTGGTTGTTGGTTAACGAGCATTTTTTATTTACTGAAATCAATCATACAAGAGATCGTCTGCATTGGTACTTCGTCATCATTACAGCAATTGGAAGGCCACCCCAAGAAAGGGGGGATTTTGCCCGTAATTGCCGCGCTGGGCAAGCGTGTTGACAATCGCAGAGCGCACCTTTCGCGATAAGGATGCTGCAGCCCATCCCCACCCTTCGTATTTGAGCTACGATGTCTCGGATCGATATACCGCCATCTGTCGGTTCGGGTACCTTAGTCTGTAGCAGCAAACATTATTGTTTGGCTGTAGAAATAAGTGAGAGTGAGGTACAAATGCAGTCGAACTTTGGATGAATTTTCCTCTCGTGAATATTGTCTTTGGTTGTTTGAAGTATGTGGATTTAACTCAGACTCAACTTTATGCTTTCTTCCCGCTATTATGTCTTCTTGCAATATAGTTGTTGATCGAAGTATGCCATGTGGTACCGGCAGAGTAGAATAGTACCTCCCCCTGTACCAAGCGACTAAGATACCTGAACTGACAGATGGTGGTATATCCATCCACATCAATGTAGCTCCATTTTACTGGGCGGGGATGGGCAGCAGCATCTTTATTGCGAAAATTACCCTCTGCGATTGCCAACACGTCAGCCCTGCGCGGCAATTATGAGTAGAATTTCCATTATCTTGGGGAGGCCTATATTCCAATGGACAGTGGACTTCCAATAGCTATAATGATGATGAGTATCGACTTCATCATATAAAAAAAATTGGTTGCCTTTCGGTATACAGGCGAAAGTTTTACGTGACAACGACTTTGAGTGGTAAAATAATTTTAATGTGAATATTCATTCGTATAGTAGGTATAAGGATAAAATAATAGTAACAATTTAAAACATTTATTTATACAAAGAATTATATTTGAAACATTAATTTATACAAAGAATCTCGCACTGAATTTCATATTAACAAAATTTTATTTTTACCTTTACACATACATACGTATTTATATACAAATATACATACAATAATTTGCAATACATTTGCGTAACACACGTCACAATGAGAGCGAGTTAGAGGGACGCGTGCCTCTCATTGTGAGCGCATAACGTGAGTGGAGCGTAACGCAGTTTCTTGAAGTGTCACCCGGCAAACCAATTTATAAGACGTTGTCACGTCAAAAAATATATTCTCAGATTATCGGGTTTATCGATATGAATAACGCTCGCCACATCACTACCAGTTGTGCAACACCGGGTCCCCGAGCGTGAAGCTCATGCACGCGTAATAGCCGATTTCAGTTTTTCAGCTGATAATACCTGACAAATCACTTCATCAGTAACCCACTTACACTTTGCTGACACGCTACATACATACATACATCACGCATATGTCCCATCGGGGGAGGCAGAGACTATGGATCTCCACTTGTTACAATCTTGGCATACCTCACTCGCATTAGTCCTTACATACACGCCCGTTTATTCTTCGTACACGCTAATTTACTCGAATGCCGAATTGGGCGGGGATGGGCAGCCCGCTCGCGAAACGCGCCATTGTGCCAAGCATGGGATAATCGCCCGATTGTATTGGAGAAGCGCAAGTGGATGTCCTTCAATGGATATCCAACGGTTAATATGACGATACTAGTACGCGCAGTCTCGTCATTTTAGCCGTTGGTATCTTTGAATTCCAATTTCGCAGTAATTATTAACTTAATTCAACAAACGTTAATATTTAGTTTACATAACGCACACGGGCGGCGCCACCGTCTATTAAGATTACATTTTTAGTTTTTTTCTATCGCTATGCTTTGATCACGCAAAGTAGACCCATTTGCTGGAAAATGTAGGACTTTTATTACTCTTATTAAAGAGTTATTTGACGTGACCCATGGAAACTAGAAAACAAGCCCAATATTATATTTAAAAATGCTGTCGTTAAATTCATTTATTCATTCAAACTAGAATCTTATTGGATGGGTGTTTGTTAGTCAATTGTATTGGAACTTTACTGAACGGATTTTGATGTAACCTAGCACAGGGATTATAGTCTGGATTAGGAAAAAAGACAAAAGAAAAAAGAAATATTTATTAACCATTGGATCGACTCCAACATCTAGAACAAAAAATTCTTTCTAAACGTAAAGTATACTATTTTAATTGATAATAAATCAAAAGAAAGGTTCACGACCTCCAGCTAGGTCAGAGAACAGTCGTCTCTCATAAGAAAAAATAAAAACGGCCATAAATTACATCCAAGAAAATTCCGTTCACAAACACAACAATACTTCTGTGCAAATAGAGGTACATTGTTCACAAAATTTCTTTGTAACAAATCTAGGCTGATAAACTATAGTTCGTTGTTCTAAAAATTTAATAACCAGCGATATAGACACTCGTTTGCATAACAAACACACGTCAGCACGGATCAATTAACATTGGACGTGCTACATTCAAAATGGGACCGAGTAGGTTGTAAGGAAAAAGGTTTGCTCGCTAACTTTTTAATTCCGAGGCAACGGTATCGAGAAAATGTACTGAAGCTATGTAGCATACGCCGACACCGGGCGTTGGGCTAGTAGGCACTATGCCAATGAACGCACGCATACACGGACAGCACGCACACCAAAGCACACGCCCGTGTGCAACACACACTTGCATCTCACGCACACACGCCTCCAAGAATGTGGTTGTGTATTGAGTAACAGCTAGGTGTCATTGAGAGCATAATTACATTGTATTGAAGATGGCTTACCGATTTTTAGTGGTGTTTTTTCGTGTGAACACTCGATTGCTTGAGAATAATGTGAATATGGGATTCCCTTGTTATGTAATGCGATGATTTACAATTGTAACAAGCGTTTTGTGACTCTATTCTCATATCATTAGGATGAGTAAAAACTAGGAGCAGCCTAAATATAAAAAATGAAATGTCAACTAAAAGGCATTTGTAATTCTCCCGCCTATTTAGACGTTTTTTTTAAACCGTGTTCAAATCAAACGTTTCGTGTTACAGCGGTGAAATTCGGCCGAATGTCAAAGAAACAGCGCGAGAAGGTGGAAGACGAGGTTCGATTCCACCGCGCCCAAATGAGGGCACAGACAGACGCCGCCCCGGATTCTGTGTATGACGCTCAACAACAAACGCCCAGCTCCAGTGACCAATTCCACGGCCATTACAACGGGTAAGTTACGCCATCTATCGTCTGGTAGCGGAACTTTGCGTGACCTAATTGGTGTTTTAATTTTAGTGCGAATTTATTAGACGCGTGTGACGTTTAATTTCCTGTATGATTGTTGTTAATTGGGTTTCGTCATGTTTGTCGGTAAAGCAAAGTTCACTTTCAATTGTAATATTGTGACTTGTTATTTTTGACTCGGTAATAGGATGTAATTTTCTCAGCATATTCCTTCCTATCGGGTAACTATAATAAAAGATCATAGTTCGTAGAATATAAAAATATAACCTTTTAGAACGTTTTAGAATGGTTCAAGAACTTATTGTAATCAAAGAAAATGTAGTTCAACCTCATCTTGATTTCTTCTATGGAATAACTTCAATAAAAAACGCAGTTATCATAACACATTAATTCCTCGAATATTACCCATTATTTTCTACTCAGTAACGTTTTATTATCACCCACTGACAGTATTTGACACACATACAAGTGGGTGAAAATGCGTCTAATCGGAAAAAAGCAAAGTGCAGTTGCACCAAGCATTATCTTATCCCGCTACTTTGACATCTGTCCTGCAATCCATTATACTTATTTGTGTCAACAGTGCATCATTATTCCGCGCAACGGTATAATACGTGACACTGCAGTGAGCACGTAACGGTAAATGTAAATAACGCCATCTAGTAACGGGTAGCGGTACTGCGCCGACGGTTTCTTGCGCGGCTTGATAGATGGCGTTCCGCGTAAGCATCGTATTAATTAGTCGAAGTGGGTTATGGGGAATAGTTGGCAATTGTTTTATATAGCCTCCGATGGTTTACTGTGCAATAAACTATTGGCTCTCTGTTAACATTTCCGCTTTATGAGGCGTTGTTTCAAAACCTTAAAGTGAGTTCGTAAAACTTTCCCAACTTTATAATCATTTTATGGACGACGTATGCGTGTGGCACAGAATTCGTCTTAGCCTCAGAATGTTCCGGGTCTCTAAAATAGTTTTTAGGATTGAAAGATGCATCACCGCTTTATGATTACCACATCCACAAGAGGACCATCCATTGCTGAAAGGCAAAAGATTTCTAATAGAACTGGTTGTGGTCGGCTATTGACCTGGTAGCCTAATCAAAACCCCTGTTCTTTTCCAGCTACCCAGGTTACGGGTCACCATTATCATCTTACGGCTACAACAACGCAGGACCAGCCCTCACATCCAACATGAGCGGTATCCAGCCACAGCCGCCTCAGCAACAGCCATATGATGTCTCCGGTGATTACGGAGTCGACTCGACGACGTACGAGCCAAAACAGAGCGGATTTCTGGACACAGATTTCATTGGCCACGGTGAGTTTTGGCTTCGACTCTGACAGGATAAAAATCAAGCACCACCAGTTTACCAAGTATTTTACCGATTCCACCTTCAAACTGGAACACTGCACTACTCTTCGGCAGAGAAAGTTTCTCTGGATACCGAAGCAGGCGACGTAAGACGTTCATGTTTCTCTCTCTAATATCAGGTAGGAGTTCTCTATGTGTAACTTTCAAAGAATCACTTTTAAGCCAACTTCCATTTATCACGTATATTTTAATTCAAGATAACATGAAGGAGATATTAAATATTTTCTTAAAACATCACGTGATTCCTGATGACCTCTAGCAGGGACTGTGCATTTCTTTTCTAGAGCAATGCCTTTGCGTATTAGGTTCTGTAGGGTATACCATATTTATATATATAAACTACGGAACCGAGTAGGATAAAATTTTCACACCATATGTAGTTTGCTTCAACAAGAGAGATAGGATAGTTTATATCTTGATATATAGTCGCAATTTTGTTTTAATTGCAAATATTTGTCTATAATTAATTGACAGTTACAATTATCTGTTAACTCTAAAAGATTCTAACAGATGTCGACACTTTTCGACTGGATTGAGTTAGTACTAGAATTAGCCACCATATTTTTTTACAAATACCATTTTTGTTAAAAGCATGGTGGTCCCCGTGACTGATGTTCTCCTACCGTTCCTCTTAAATTGTATACTTCAATATAATATAACAATAACTTTAGCCACAGCAAAGCGTGGCCGGGTCTGTTAGTAATATATATAAATATATAAAGAGAAGCTGACTGTCTGTCTGGCTGACTGACATATTAACGCAGAGCCTAAACTATAAGGTCAGAAAAAATTAGTATTACCTAGCTCACTTATCGAGAAATGATATAAGCTGTATAAAATCACTCTAGGCCCAACATTAGCGCAGAATAAGGTAGGTTTGTTCTGCAACTTAACTCGGGGCATTGCCAATCGCAGTAACACCATCTACCTTTAAATGTAATGAACTGTAAATTGCAAGTCTCACTTCACTGTAACTTTCAAACAAAGGCGTGCCTCTTCATACAGACATCCAGCAATGTTAGAAGACGTTTACCTTAAGAGTTATTGTTCATTTGAAAGGTTGTACCATTGATGTTACTCCGATCCCTGCCATTGCTCCGTACTAACAAACCAATTGTCAATAGAAGAACAAAAAAGCACGACAATAGTGCGACCATCGGCTTCAACGTCAAACAGCACACCACCCACCGCCAACACTACCATGCGGCAATCGGCCATCGAACTGCCCCGCACCAGAATACAAGAGTTCGACAGATACGAACAAGACAGAATCCAATCGCCCGCGTCCATTTCCAGCGGAGTGTTAAACATAAAGCAGGAGATCAAGCCGGAGACGTCAATGGGTGTCGATAATCTAGTTGCAAGCTATGTGGACTCGACTACTTTCTTGCATAGCCCGTCGAATCTACAGCACAGTCCGATGGATATACAGAATTCGGTGCTGGTGAGCGGGCAGAGTTCAGTGTCTCTCGCAAGTGATGACACAGACGACCTGACGTCGAGCAGTGGCCACGGGAGGCTCATGGACCCTCTTAATATGAACATGTCTGGCTTAGGAATGGTGAACCCTAACGCTATCTCGAATAGGAGACAGCAGGGGTCAAGTCATGGTGGTTCAAGCGCAGACGAGTTGCCTTGTAAGTTTCCATATAAAACGGTTGACCGTTTAGAAAATTGGTTGCGAAAATTTTTTGTTGATTTTTTGTTTCAGTTATTTTTTTTTTGTTCGGCTAGTAGTATTTTTTGTAGCGACATTTAGTTCCTTTTTGGTAATTAATTTAAGCCAATTGCATTGAGAATTGTTCGTGGCGTGTATTCGGTGATTTAAAAGCATTTTTTATCTTCTTTTCAAAAGTAACCCGTCCGGTGTATTTTCTAAGATATAAGCGAATGCGTTTTGATGACTTTTCTGAAAAAAACATTTTTACATTTAAAATGTTTATTTATTGAATAACATAAAGTTAAGAATTTACCGACCATTATAGCTTGAATATGTTTCTGTGGATGAACATTATTCTTGTCGTCTTGTATCACAAATATTGGATATGGTAGAAACGGCAGTAACAAACAGCATGGAATATAACAGGCTGGAAAAAAAAAATAAACAAATGTAAATCTACTAAAGTTCATCCTATCACTTGTAGGACTGGAAATAGGTCTCCGGACATTAGACTTGTGATGAGCATATTGTGCATCCAAGCGTCATTTCACATTTCGCGTCTAAATTACGCTCTTTCGGATATGTATACCGCCATCTGTCGGTTTCTGTACGTTAGTATTTTACCATTCCACGCGGAGAAGTATTATTACTTCACCAATACTGAACAGCATCAAATAAGCAAATATACATTTGCGATTTGATATATTGCATATATAAAGTAAAGAAGAATTTTTGTCGTTGAACTCACGCCAGCAAGCAAACAGGCACGATCCCAAAATAAATGCAGATAATGGATCTATCATATTATTGTGCAATCATCTTAAACACGGCTAAAATATGGTGACATTTGCGGTGTCAGAATTCGCCGTCACGTATATTATGTACTGTCACATCGCAATCAATAAAAAAAATCACCAAACAGGTTTTATATTGACATAGTTTTTTGTATTTGCTAAATATTGTCTCTACTTTTTCAAATTTATATTGTTTATTTTTGTCTACTACATAATTTGAATCCAAATCTATCAAGAGTAAGGAGTATTCCTCAAAGAAAATATTACCAAAAGCGGAAACGTATTCACATAAAACCTAATACACTACATAGCCACACCATTTCTTTTTATTTATGTAGTTTAGTTTAGCTTGCCTATTTGTATTTCCTTCATTTATTTTTGTAAAATATATGTAACTATTTATGAGTTTATATGAATTTGTTTCATATACATTTTGTTATGCAATCTTTTTATAGTCAATATATCTGTGTTGATGTGTGATGTTTTATGTTATATATTTTTTTATAGCTGAAGGTGACATCAGCAAAGTCCTGGTGAAGAGTCTGGCTGAAGCACACGCCAACACAAATCCGAAACTGGAATACATTCATGAGATGTTCAGAAAGCCTCCAGATGTATCAAAGTGAGTACTATATACTATTTTTTCTCATATCAAATCAGAACATTAGATGTTGAAGACTCTTCATCATCATGATCATCATACTATCATTGAAAGTCACTGCTGTAACAGGCCTCCCCAAAAAAGGGGGAATGTTACCCACAATTGCCGCGGTGGGCAAGGGTGTTGGCAATGCACTGAGCGCAGCTTTCGCGACGGGGATGCTGCTACCCATCCCCGCCCTGTGCTTTTGAGCTGCAATGTTTTGGATGGATATACCGCCATCTGTCGGTTCTGGTACCTTACGACACAGTGGAAGGTACTACTCTTCTCTGCCGGTACCTCACGGCTTATTGATAGTCTTTACAGTTAGAGAGAGGAAGTCATAATGGTTGTCGGTTTTATATAATGTGTGTTGACGGGCCCGGTGGCAAATATAGTAGAGATCCATTCTTGTGCGCCAAAGGGCGTGGGTTCAATTCCCGCCCAGGACAAATATTTGTGTACTGAATATTTGTAAAGTAATATATCCTCTATTTTATTAGTTTTTAGTATTGAATATAGATCTTATTACTTTGTGTGAATTATTTTAAAAATTACTCGATATACAGCTTTCTAAAAACTCTATACATAAATCACCTATGTATCCCATTAGGCCAGAGACTATGGCTTTTCACTTGGAATACCAGTCTTGCTTCCATTACTCGCATTAGTCCTTTCATACACGCTCGTTTATTCTTGGTACTTCTGACCTGGCCCTTCTTTATAACCTCTTCTATTGTAGTATGTTTGTAACTAACTCTATATATTTGCAAATTTCAACCGATTTTTATACACAGAACTTTAACTGTGCCAAAGTTCAAGTTCATTTGTTGCGACAGGCCGGATGGCGCAGATGGTAGTGATCCTATCTAATGCGCCACGAGTCGTGGGTTCGATTCCCACGAATATTTACATGATGATATTTGTGTATGTTCCTTGTTTGGGTGTTAAATAAATCTATTTAAGTAGCATATTTGTGATTCCTCTATTGTCTGGCGTACTTAACACAAGTGCTTTAAGCGACTTACCACGGAGTCAGGTCAGGTCAGGTATGAGATGTTGTGGGAATTTATTATTATTTATTCTTTCTTACAATATCCTTAATATAAAAATGTTAAAGTTTTCACTTCACGTATTCATATAGATTTGTTTCCAGACTGTTATTCTACAACTCAATGAGCTACGAAGAGATGTGGCTGGACTGCGCAGACAAGCTCACCGGCATGATCCAGAACATAATTGAGTTCGCCAAACTCATTCCCGGCTTCATGAAGCTAACACAGGATGATCAGATACTGCTGCTCAAGTCCGGTAAGTATTTATCATTATCATCATCAATATCACCATCACAAAAGCCGTAAAACGTCCTCTGCTGGACATGGGCCTCATAAATGAGGAATTTGCCCATAATTGCCGCGCTGGGCAAGCGTAGAAACAATCGCAGGGCATGTCTTCGCGACAGGAATGCTGCTGCCCATCCTCGCCCTGTGCATTTGAGGTGCATTGTTTCGGACGGATAAACCGCCACCTGTCGGTTCCGGTACCTTAATCGCTTTTCACGACACCTGGTACAGGCTGAGGTGCTATTCTACTCTGCCGGTACCACAGTTATACATACTGTAATATTTGTGATTCCTCTGTTGTCTGATGTCCGTAACACAACAAGTGCTTTGATTGACTTCTCTTGGTATCAGGTCAATTTATGAGATGTTATATAAATACAATTAGCTTCCAGATAATGTAACTTACTTGATACATAAGCTGGAGTCTTATTTCCATATATCTTAATATAAATAAAATAGACATAGATTTTAATATAAATATTGTAACAGACATCCAACACATTTTTAGACATAAATCCATCTCATTTCGATCCTGGAATATCCTCGATGTAGTTCCTCTTTAGTCTGATGTGCATAACAGAACTTTTTTTGCTTTTAGTTACTTATCTCAGAGTCATGTCAACGTATGAGTAGTTGTGTATGACTTGTTTTTTTTTTTATTAATATTTCATATATTTTCACCAGGTTCGTTTGAGCTGGCCATCGTCCGCCTTTCGAGACTGATAGACGTGAACAGGGATCAAGTTTTGTACGGGGACGTGGTGCTTCCGATACGGGAGTGCGTGCATGCACGGTGAGTTGTACTTTGAAATTTATATACATAGTTACACATACATTGTTATTAAATTATTTGAAGTTACATATACATGTTTGTTAAATTAAATGAAAGTACATTTTAAGGCAGACCCTATACGAAGGTAGCTTGTGATATTACGAGCGTCTATAGCCTTCGGTAACGCTTACAATCACGCGAGCCGTATGTTCGTTCGTCGTCTTGATAAAGTTACAAATATATATATTTAGATTGTATGAAGTTATAATTAGTTTTGAGTAAAATTATATGAAGTTACATATACAATTCGGTGTGAAAACGTAAACATCTTCATTTTTTCTGTTTATTGAGGAGTAATATATAATTTTTAAATAACAGCTTTTGAATGAGTCTGCATGTATTTTCGTCAGGTTTTGATATTATGTGGTCAACAATTGATTTATGAGCTCGTTTTATGTTCGCAGTGACCCAAGAGACATGGCCCTTGTGGTGGGCATATTTGATGCCGCGAAGACAATAGCGCGACTCAAACTAACAGAGACTGAATTGGCACTCTACCAGAGCTTAGTGCTTCTGTGGCCAGGTTTGTACTTGATATATTTTTATATTTTTATGTTTGAGTGCCGTGAAGTGCCGGAGTAGAATAGTACCTCCCTTTGTACCAGGCGACTAAAGTACCTCAACCGACAGATGACGGTATATCCATACAAAGTAGCACATTTTAAATACAACAGGATGGGGATGTGCAGCAGCATTCCCGTCGGAATGCTAGGTTCTGCGATTGCTACTAAATCTGCCCAACGCGGCAATTATGGCTAAAAATCCCTCTTTTTTTGGGAAGATCTATGTCCTATAGTCTACTTTCTAGGGCTGATATGATGACATAAAAGCTTATTAGTTATCTTTTGACTTGTAATACCGTGTGGATATTTAATATATTATTTAAAATATTATCATAATTTGACTATTGGATTACTCTTGACTTTCAGATAGGTGCAACCAAATAAAAGCCCCAATCTTTAGTTAGTCAGTTAATACATTTTTTTTATTGTCAACTAGCGGTACTCAGTGGCTTTTCTACTTTACTAGTCGCGCAGTTTTAATTGACCAGATGGCGCATTTGTTAGTTTTCCTATCTTGTGCGCTATGGGTCGTGGCTTCGATACCCATCCAGGCCAAACATTATCATGAATATTTGTCTGGATGTTAAATATGTATTTAAATATTATATTTGTGATTCTTCTGTTGTCTAATGTCTGTAGCATAAGTGGTTTAAGCGACTTATCTCAGTTTCAGATAACTTGTGCAATCCTTTTTGTTTGTCTACCAATTATAATAAATTCACACAACATCTCACACATTGTCTTGAATGCGATATAAATTGCTTTAAGTACTGTACATCAGACAGCAGAGGTATTACAAATTTAGTACTTCGAATATATAACCAAATAAAGATTTGTCCGTGCTGCGAATCTAACCCACGACCTTTGGGGCACAAGATATGTACACTGCCGAATGCGCCATCTAGCCACCGATTATTAGCGCACCGATGAGGTATATTTGTGAATGTAATGGCCGTGATGTAACGGCAGAGTACAATAGTACCACTTACAACACTAGGCGACTAAAGTATCAGAACCGACAGATGACGGTATATCCATCCGAAATAGTGCAGCTCAAAGGCACAGGGCGGTGATGGGTAGCAGCATCCCCGTGACGAAAGCTGCGCTCTGGGACCCCAAAACGTTTGCCCAGCTTGACAATTATGGGCAAAGAACCTCCTTTCTTGGAGAGGCCTATGTCCAGCAGTGGACTTTCAATGGCTGGTATGTTGATGATGAGGAACCAACTGGATAGATACAAACGCAAAATGTTATCATCCATGATTATGTGTTTTTATGTTAAAAATGTTGTTTTCAGAACGGCACGGAGTCCGCGGCAATCCGGAGATCCAATGTCTATTCAATATGTCGATGGCGGCGATGAGACATGAAATTGAGACCAACCATGCGCCGCTGAAGGGCGACGTTACAGTTCTAGACACACTTCTCGCCAAGATTCCCACCTTCAGGTAACCTTTGGAATCATTCATTACCAGGTAGAATAGCCATTAAGTACCGGCGGAGTGGTATACCTCCCTCGGTACCATGTGTCGTTATGGGTGATTAAGGTATCGGAGCAGATGGCGGTATATCCATTCGAAACAGCGTGGCATTCTCCTCGTGAAGCTACGCTCTGCGATTGCACACACGCCTGGCTAGCACGGCAATTATAGGCAGAATTCTTCTTTGAGATCGCATTGGAGTTTCTACAGCTGCTTAGATTATCATGATTATGATGAAATGCCAGAAGTAACAACCGTGACGTCATATCGTATTGCCAAATGTTGGAATGGTTGTCAGTTCCTTAGTTTGAATTACATACTAGTAAGGAAAATAATAATAATAATAAACTCTCTATTGTACACTAGAAAAAACAACACAAGAACATCACAAAAACATGGAACAGTAGGTACAAGAGGCGGCCTTATCGCTAAATGCAATTACTTACAGGCAACCTGTGGATAGAAATAATGTTAAAGCTAGTGGAAGTTAGAGGTGAATTTAAGATCTACGGTTTCACCCGCGTATTTGCTCTTTCCGTGAGATTATAACGATAAAATAAGCCTTAAGTGAAAGAGTTTATGAAATCAGTCCGGTAGCTTTTAAACTTAATTATTACAAACATAAAAAAATATTTTCTTACATATTTCCATTAAGGATAAATCAAAAAATCCTAAAATATATGAATTTCTGAATTGTATCGTTAGAAACAAATAAGCAAATCGGATTTCATATCCTGTTGTGTTTGGCCACAGAGAACTGTCGTTGATGCACCTGGAGGCACTGTGCCGCTTCAAGACGGCGCACCCGCACCACGTGTTTCCGGCGCTGTACAAGGAGCTGTTCTCCCTGGACAGCGTGCTGGACTATACGCACGGCTAACACCTGCAGACCGCAGCCGGCCCGCGACGTCGAGCCGGCCCGCCTCCGCTGGCGTCGGCCCGAGGCGAGGCCGCCCTTTCAAAGACTTGACAGCTATATGTTTAATTTATCGAAAACTGAGGGCAAACGCAATGCATTGTTAATCTATTTATAATTGTATGTATGTACTTTGAGACTGTTAAAATATTTGCGTATTGGTACGTACGTACAATATTAATATTTAAAAAAAAGGGAAAAGAAACAAAGTGTCTATTTAATTTTTCAATACGCGTCGCGCTTGTCTGAAGTTTTACATATAATTTGAGAATATATGAATTTTTATTTTACCTTTTGTTACGGTCTTATTTTTCATAACCGCGTGTAGTGTTATGGGAATATATGAGTTTTAGGACTTTAATATAAATATATGACAAAGATGTATTGTTGTGTGTTTATATGTGAAGGCGTACGTAATATAATTATCATAAATGTATCTAACTTTGATGAAGAAATAATAATTATTATATAAAGATATAATAATAGAAATAGATTTTTATTAAGAGATAAAATTATAACGAGGTAGCGTTGTTATGATCACACATTTTCTTTTAAGCGATACGTTGAGTAAGTCTTTTTTTTTATTTTTAACAGTTTTTTTTAAAAGAGAATTGTAACTTGTTATTTATTTGAAATGATTATATTATTGATGTTTTATTTTTCAATGTAGAAGTTCGTCTAAGTTGTAATATAAGTGTAAACGATACTGCCCAATTATGTATTTCCAACTTTTTATTTAGATTTTATTTTAGTAACGCAGGATGGTCGATGGATTTCAAACATTCGTTTTAATGCGTAATTAAATATCGTTAAGGTGAAGTCATCTGGGTGCGTTGAACAAAAAAAATTCAGTCGTATTGTGAAGCTAACGGACAAAAAATTTTATATTTTTTTTGTACTGTTAAACGGCAGGCAATTTTCATTAGATTTCTCTTTTATAGAATGAATTTGATCTCATTTTGCACGTTTCTTCGCTTGGGTGCCATGTTTGGAATATCTTATCATCATTTATTTTGCATAATATGTGACAAAATGCACATGAAAGGCATAATAATTTCAATGTTGTTTTTATTGACAAGTACATATTTGATTTGATAGAATTTTTTTGAAGCAGCTTTATGCGTCACAGTTTTAGTACGTAAATAACGAATAAAAAGATTGATTTTTTTACTACAGTATATATATGTATATTTTTTTTTGTATTTTTAGTTAAAAATAAAATTGCCTGCTACATTAATTAGAATTATTAATAACCATCAATTTTTCTAACACTTACGCTAAGTTTGTCGAATAGCCTTTACTATAGACTGGTTTATATAAATGTTAAAAAAAGTATAAATCTTAACTCGTATTTTGTAAATAGCTAATAATCTTATGTATTTTATATTAAATATCAATATAAGGTTCGATGGGTTATTTTTAATTTTACATTTTATTAAATTAAACATGTTTTCCACCGTACGATCCAAGATCCCATCTTGTGATGTTACGTGAAAAATATTGTTTTTTTTTCTTTATATATATACATATATATAAATATATATTATATATTTTTTGTTAAATAAAGCAATCTGTTATTGTCTATATTTTTGTTTTGTTTTATTTTATTTTTTAGTTTCCGTTTTATTTTACCTTTTTTTCATATTAATTAGGGCAGCACATTTATTTGTTTGCAAAATATAATAATGTAGGATTAATCATACATTTATAGTGAGAAATGTAATAGTTATAAAAATATACGGGTGGTTCATATTATTTAAATATAAAATATATTTCTCATTCAAATATCTGTTGATACCTTCAAATAAACTATATTATCATGTGATTATTGAATTTAACTTATATCCGGAATTACATAATTTTGTTCTGTTGTCGTTGGATATATTAGTTGCACTTTAGGCTTAATGTAGGTGATATTTTAGCTTTGAATATGCGCAATGCCTTCATATAAATATCATATACGATGTGTAATATTAAAAAGAGAAAATTTTGAAACTTCAGAACCAAAGAAATCGTTTCATTGATTAACATTAACGAACGATACAAATTTGTGTGTAATCGATTACTTTTAAATATCATCGATAATTATTTTTTTTGTTTTCATATACTTTTAGTTGCATTTTTTTCGATTGTTAGTATATATGTAATATCATTTTCATGTAGTTTATTGCGATTTCAGATTTATGTTTTTTTTGAACATGTGAAAAAAATATGTTTTACTCTCTTGTTTCTGTTCATTATAGATGTAAGGATTGGGCATTTCCCATTGGGTATTAATTTAAACAATAAATTTAGAGCACTAAGACTGAAATTCGGCTGACAAAATTATAAATGCCTTTTCTGAAACATTGAAAAAAACATAAGATGAAACTCTACATTTAATCTGAGTACATTTATATAGTTTATTTTTATACATATATGATCTATGCTGTTTTAACTACAATTCATATATCACAAATCAACTACACAAAATATGAATTATATATATATATTTACATATAAATGTGTCATTTATGTTGAGTTTAAATGTACTTATATGTACTCAGATTAAAGGGGGGTGTGATCGAATCATTGATTTTGGTATTAAAAATTGACTTTTCCATTTTAAAGCCGTGTCCATTCTATTAGTGATTTTAAAGTAGACTTCTACTGGTGCAGAATGAAGAGTAAAAAAATCGAGATGCGTTATGTCCCTTTCGCACGCATGCGTGGAGATAGAGTATGATAGAGATAGATAATAGGGTACGTTTAATTGCTGGGTAGCATTTGTAGACATTTCTAAAACTTTTGTACTATGTTTTGCTAAATTTTCACTAAAACTTAAATATAGATTTGGACACGTTACGGTTAGATTTAATGATAATAAAGTATTTTGGAAATGCAAGATTGATATGTGGGAATAAAATAACGGTCTGCGTGTTTCAATGTGTTTTTATATGATTGCGTTATTAGCGGTTTTTATGGGTATGTTTATTTAGGAAATTCGATTGATTTTTAGCATATATTAATGCTATATACGAACAGAATTAAACGAGAATACTAAAAAAAACTGAATGTGATCCTATATTAATTCAGTGAGACTCTTATGTGTTGACTAACTTAGCCCGCGACTCTGTCTGCGTGGACATCACTGTAAATCACGAGGAAGCCAACTACGGTTCAATGTATATGAAAAATTTAATTCAAACCCAATCAGTCTTGAAGCTAACAGACAGAAAACTGTCAGAATTCCCATGCTCATATGAGAATTCATATCCTATCAACTTTGTTTTAGATAGTCTTCTCAACTTCAAATACTCTTTGATTTTCGTATCTCTTTGAAGACCACTGTCATTAAATTCTTAAGACTATATGAACCTGTGTCATAAAATCGATGATCAAAAACGTCTTTATAGTCGGGGAGGATTGGGTGTCATATTTTTGTTATTACTGTGTGTTTCGAACGTATGCGAAGACATTGACTGATGGAATATTACGCGTGTCAACTTTATTTTATATATTTCTATTATTGTGATAGATTTGGTGGCGCATTTGGCAGTGTCTATATCTTGTGCGTCAAAGGTCGTGGGTTCGATCCTAAGACAAATTCTGTGCCTGAGTGTTAAGTATATATGTGATTCCTCAGTTGATATACGTAATACAAGCTTTAAGCAACTTATCTCGAAGTCAGGTCATGTATCGTGTTTTAATATCTTCATCGTTGAAAGTGGTTTTAGTATTCTTGTTTGATCACTACACATTTTCTTCAATTATTTGTAAAGAGCTTCTATTTTCTAAGATACCGGATTTACGGGTATCCTAACTTATAAATAGTGAAATAAAAAAAAAAGAAATAAGAAAAATTTTGTATCTTGTTTTTCTATGAGATAATTTATATTATAATATATTGATTTGTTATTGAAAATTATTAAGTATTTTTACACATTACCTGATCATATTGTGAAAGATAAACAAATATAACATATATCTATGTAAAGAATCAGAATATATGAAAACATATTTTGTATATGTGCACCGATTGACAAGTTCGACAATATATGAGTTTTAATAATTTATTTATATGTAAACGTATAAATTAGCGATGCGTTTCCGTAAAATTCTTACAAATCATTATATGTATGAAAGACATATAAGTATATTATAATCATTAATTATTTTTTATTATTACATATATATATTTTCATATAGAGATTTACGGATTCGCATATAGATATATGAATCTGTCTGTCGGTGTATATGTAGGCTTTGTTGATTTATAAACTCAATACAAAACATTGTACCTTAATTAGATGAAGTGGTGTTTGATAACCAATAGTAATAAATGTTATTGTTTTTATTATTATTCTCGGATCACTTGCAAGCGACTGTGTTTTATTTTACCTAATATATAGAACCCGACATACTATAGTCTCATATATATGTTAGTTATATGAAAATATTGCAACGAAGCTTACTGAGCGACATATTAGGGTCAAATTTTTACATAAAGGTCCCTTTTATAATGTAGGGCAAGACAAAGCAAATTTTTTTTTACAGGGGTGCAAAATTAGTATGAAACTTTGCTGTTTCTGAAGTTATATGAATGAAATTAAGTGAAAAGGTTCTTTATTGAAAGTCATGTAACACGTGTAAAATATTTTTTCGAAAATGATTCCTGAAAGTTTTACTACTGCAAGCGGGTGGAACCGTGGGGCGCAGGTAGTTGAGATATGGTATAGTGAATATAACTTGACATTAAAACTGACCTTGCTCCAGTCTTCAACACTAATTAGACGGTGTTTACGAGCCCAAACTAGTCGTTATTTTTCATCGCCTCTGTCATTCGCAGTTTTTTAGCTGGACGATGACCGGTCATGCCTTCATCGTCTAACCTTCGCTGTACAGTTCTCTTAGAAACCTGTATTCCAGACTTCTGTAACATTTGGGTTAACAATCCAGCATTTTTCTTCCCGTTTTGCAAACAGATATCCCGGATTTTCCTATCGGACCGTGGTGTTGTAATCCATTTTCTTATGCATTTGCCTTTTCTTTTGGGCGAAAGTGGCTGTTCCAGACTTATTCTTATTTCATTTATTACAGACTTACACCAGCCAGCTCTACAATGAGTGCAAAAGACGGGTTTTAACCTCAGACTTTTTTCTTGGAGACAAATCTACCCCTCGACCCATAGTGAATGCTGTAAAAATAAAAAGTAAATTATTTTCATCTAAAATTCAGCCCCAAAATACTTTAGACTTAATAACAATAAGTTATACTTACTTGGACAGGACCACTTACATTACTTGAAATAGCAGTGAAACGCCCCTGAAGAAAAATTTGGTTAAAAAAACGTGCCTGTCACAATTAATTTGGCAACCTACTGTATCTTAACCAGATAGAAGAGGTATTGAAGAAGGGCCAGGTCAGAAGTACCAAGAATAAACGAGCGTGTATCAATAGACTAGTGCAAGTAAGAGAAGCGAGAGAGGCATGAGATCGTAGCTAGTGGTGATCAAAAGTCCCTGCCGACTCCGACAGGGCACAGGCGTGATGTATGTAGGTTAATTTTAAGAGTTCAATTAAACATTCCTGTAGCTCTGCGGATGCCGTCTATACAAGTGATTGTTTGCTGGTACTCAAATCGATATAAGGTATGTTAAACTTGCCAGCAAGTAGGATAAAAAGACTTGGGTTAGTTAAAGATATATGGTTCAATATCCATCAACTGCCGCAGTCATATAGAATCACAATTTGAATGTATTTATTTATTTAACTTTATTGCACAAAATGTTACAAAATGTACAAATGGCGGACTTAATGCCAGATGGCATTATCTCAACCATTACACAAAACTGAAAAATATATATATATATATATAGTGGTGCAGGCAATATATATACAAAATAAATAACTGGCATACATATTTGTATAAATAAACGCAATGTATCTATATAAATGACTGCTAAGTGTCTACAATAGTGCATCCGAGTGACCCGCCCGCGATTGTTTCGAATTCGGGTCTTTGCCATTCAGGATGAATAGGATATAGATGCGATGTATGAAGCACATTGTACATGTACATTGTATCTACTGTCACTCGATTTGCCATCCAATATTCCCTGGGACAGCTAAGTATCGGTGAATAAAGTTATATAAAAGTCAGATAATAGCGTGTTTCTAAATATACATTGGTTTTTGTCCGCAATCCACATTTTCATAGAGAAATTTTCTTATGTGCGTTGCAGTCACCATCAAAGTATATATGGTAATCATACTGATAATATAAAACATACAACTAAGGTATACATAACATTATAATTGATTATTTTTGATAGTAAGTGCAAAGACGACATGAATTTGACCATTGGAAAGCTTAGACTCGTGTGTTGGCATTTAATGTTTCAAAGTAATTTATATGATAAATCGGCCCTATGGGAAATCATTTGAAGAGGCCTATGTCCAGCAGTGGACGTCTTGTCGACGACATTGGATTGCTGCCCGCGCTGGGCGAGCGTGTTGGTAATCGCGGAGCGCAGCTTTCGCGACGGGGTTTCTGCTGCCCATCCCTGACGTTACAAAATTTGAATATGTAGGTATATATATGTAAAACCTTCTGAAAGTATAGTTAGATGGTGGCATACCAAAAAATCCTTCCATTTTTTTTATTTACTACCCACATGTTTTGTAAATGTTAGGTTTAAACAAAGTTCTTAAATTATTCGCAGGAGAATGGCCTTTATGGTTTATGAACCAGTATTGCGGGACTCCAAGCTAATTTACAAAACGCCTATATAATATAACACTTATGTACTAAAATATTATATACATATTTAAAAAGGAAAATATATAGCAAAACATCATAATGTATAATGACGACATAAAGGATCAGAATGAAAATAAAATACTATTTTAATATCTTATGCTTTATTACAATAACAAACAAATTAAAAGGATAGTTCAACAGATGTTAGGCTGATAATTGAATGTCAACTTGATAGTCGAATGTCAACTTGATAGTCGAATGTCAA
>JACJUM010003212.1:3506738-3520678 GCA_020976665.1 Heortia vitessoides | reverse complement strand
CCAGTATAGGGGGAATTTTGCCCATAATTGCCGCGCGGGGCAAGCGTGGTGGCAATCGCAAGCCGCAGCAGCCGCGTGCCGCAGCCGGTACCCGACGACCTTTGATGTGTGAAGCCTTTAGATGCTTGTAATATCACAAGGATATTACTAACGCATTGCCAACCTTGTGACCCCGACCATTCAGACCGGAACACGGTAATGCGAACACTGCTATTTGGCGGTAGAAATAGGTGAGAGTAAGGTACCAATGCAGACGACATTTGTAAGAGGTCTACCTCATGTGTACTTACCATGCTACATATATTAATAAGCTTCCAATCGTAATTAATAAATTTCTCTTGTGAGACTTCGGTTCGGTTCTTGGTTGTGCAAATACCTCCCACAGGACCACAGCTAATACCGCTCCATGTATAATAAAATTACTTGTCAAAGGAATCATTCTGTCATATTGAGTCGGGTACAGGATGTCTCTATTATAAAAATATACTGTCCAGAATTCACAAAACACCACCTGGAACAGAATTGAACATATGAATTAACTTGTCTAATGGCTGAAATCTTTATCCGCCCGATAAAATTACCGCGAAAAACGCAGTACTTCCCCGCCCTCTATCACAACACGATCATTGACACTGCACATGCATTCGTATAATAGAGCGGTACACCGCGTTCGCCGGCGAACGCGTGCAGTCCCTGCCCCTACGAGCGATAACCGGCAGCCCTAGAGCGGCCGGGCTCACTCCGTCCGACCTCTTTTGCTGAATTTCAAAATTAAATTCACCCCCAACGATGGCCGCCCGAGCCGAGGTCGAGCCTTTAGAGGCGCCCTCGGACGATCGCCGTCGATCCCGTTCAGATCCCGCGAGCCTTGCGGGCGCGACCGTAGCTAAACGCGCGGTCGCGGCCGCGAAGTACGCAGGATAAATACGGGCATCGGACCTCTCATTTATAAGAGGCCCCGCCCTCTTTTTTCGGTGGCGCTGGAATTGACATCTGAGTAGTCCAGCAATAGGTTCGTCCAAAAAAAAAATTAAATCTTTACATTGTGACAATGTCTTTTTCCTCTTTTTATTAGCTCGACAAACAAGCATGCAAACCGTTTGAGACGATCGTGATATTACAAGGACATCAACTAGCGCTATTCCAACCTTGTGATTTGAAGATATTATTTCACATGACACAGTAAATTCACTGGCTTTCTCATCCTTTAAACTGGAACACAGTACATACACTGCTATTAGCGGTAGAAATAAGTGAGAATGAGGTATGAGGTCTCATTATCGTCATATCAGCCATAAGACGTCTACCGCAGGACAAGGGTCTCCCCAAGTAATGTCCAATAGCATAGGTTGTATGCGGCCTGTGTCCAGCGGTACTGTATGTTCGGTACCGGTAGAGTAGAATAGTACCTCCCACAGTACCAGGTGTTGTAAGAGCCGACTAAGGCACCAGAACCGAAAGATGGCGGTATATCCATCCGAAACAGTGCAGCTCAAATGCATAGGGCGGGGACGGACAGCAGCATTTCCTTTGCGAAAGATGCGCTCTGCATTTGTCAACGCTTGCCCAGCGCGTCAATTATGGGCAATAACTCCTCCTTTCTTGGCGAGGCTTATTGCCAGCAGGTCCCCTGCTGGACAATAGGCCTTTGCCTTTCAATGTTATTAAGCGGACTGCATGCTTGTTTGTTGACCTGGGAAATTCAGGCAAATTGTAACTAGGCGACCTTGGCGAACAGACTAAAACTTAGCTATGCCTAACATTTAATAGACGAATGCGTGAATTACCAAACTCGAAGGCCACAGAATTGTTTCGAAAAATATTTTCTTGAACTGAACAATCTTATAGTTGATTTGTGTACATTTGCCTCCATTGTTTTTCAATACGCTTAGGTCACTATAAAGACCTAGTGCTGCGTAAATTATCTGGTAACCCTGAAACATAGATATTTAACAAAATAAATGCAAAAGGCGCGACTGGCTGTTCATAGAGGTGTGTTGTTTCCAACACTGACATATGGTAGTGAATGTTGGGTATGGCAGAAGAAGCACGCGAGTAGAACAAATGCTGTTGAAATAAGAGCACTTCGAAGTATGTATGTGAAGTGTGAGATATATACATACATACACATACTACAACCTACACAAACATATGTAATTAATGCACTTACAATATTCCAGCCAGTGTAAAAAGTGGTAATAGATATCTTCAAGTCCTCAAATAATTGTTCCTTCGACGAATCAGTAAAAAGCCATATACTTAATAATAGGCAGTTCACCGAATGTGTTATCAATGTGATCAAGTATACCGCTATCCTAAAATGTATTAAATTCGCCATCTCTCTGTAAAAAAGACTTGAATTACTTGAAATGGTCGACCGCATTGGCACATTTTTTTTATATTAGACCAGGTCGACAAATAAGCGTACAGTCCGCGTCACTGTTCGTAATACCTTGTGACTTAATGATACTAAGTCCTCCGGACTAAGACTTTTGCGAGTTGATTTCTTTTGGTGAAAGTTGTCTTTAGGTCTCTCATACTTTTAATGGAATATAAAAGTATGTTTGATAAACTACTATTGTGTTTATTTTAGACTGGATCGACAAACTTGAATTTGATTTAGTTTGACCGTTGTTATGTGAAGCCTTTAGATGCTTGTAATATCACAAGGATATCACTAACGCATTGCCAACCTTGTGACCCCGACCATTCAGACCGGAACACGGAATTGCGAACACTGCTTTTTCTCGGTAGAAATAGGTGAGAGTGAGGTATCTTTAGTATAAGGTGTACTTGTAAAGCGTTGTAATTAAAGCAATATATACAATCAATGGGGTATACCCTTATACCCAGATGACGGTATACCCATCCTACAAGCGTGACTCAAATACAAAGGGCGGGGAGGACAGCAGCATCCGCGTCGCAAAGTCGCGCCCTGCGATTTCCACCACGCCTGCCCAGCGAGGCAATTATAGGGCATAACCCAATGTACTTGGGGAGGCCTATGTTCAGCAGTGGGCATCTCATGGCTTATAGGATGATTCTGATCTGCAGGTATCTTAATATTTATTCCTTAAGGACTTTATTGCCATATACTGAATACATTGAATATATATCCTGGTTTCCTCCGGAGTAATTAAAAGTATAAGCAGTCTTTAACCTTTTAACCACCTTTTAACCATTATCATCACATTGCAAGTCCACTGATGAACATAGGCCTCCCCAAGATATATGAATTTTGCCCATAATTGCCGCTCTAGGCAGGCGTGGTGAAATCGCAGAGCGCAACATCGCAACGAGGTTACTCCTGCCCATCCTCGCTCTGTATCCCACCCTGTAGGTTTGCTGCGCTACTTTATATGTATATACCCCCATCTGTCGGTTCCGGTACCTCGGCTTTTACGACTTCTGCTACAGAGAGACTTCGCTGGGACCCCACGGCTTACTCTGCCGGTACCCCACGGGCTAAGATTAAAAGATTTTATCCGTAAGCGACAGATGGCGGTATATCCACTCGAAACAGTGTAGCTCAAATGCAACAGGTCGGGAATGGGTAGAATACCCCATCGCGAAACTACGCTTTGAGATAGCCATAGCAATAATGGGCCAATTTCCTCTTTCTTGAGAAGGTTTCTGTCCAGCAGTGGACGGTCTACGGCTGCTGCAGTGGATAATAATGATGATGACTAATCCATAAGAAGGGGTATCCTTACCAGACTCGATTAACAACACCAAAAGCGTTAAGTTCCAACCAAATTTTAATTCTATGATTTGCCTTTAATATTGGCCTATGTTTAGTGACTTCATTGGGTCGACTTCATAACGTTTTATCTTCACGGTTGTACGGTAATGTTGTTTTTTAACACGTAACTTTTTTGTTCTTGATTGAGATTTTTCTAATCGTCAAATGTCACTCACTGTCTGCGGATACGATCTGTTGCGCACAGAAGTGCTGTGATAAGTAAAAATATTTTTGATACTTTAAAGGGATTTGGGTAAGGGATGTGACATGTTGGAAGTTTCGGATATATTAAGTTTCGTATACTTTATTATTTAGAGACAAAAACTCAGACAAAAAAATATCATAAAATATAAGACAAAAGTCGATCACTAGAGACTCAGTACACATTTTTCGGTACAAGAACTTCTCAGAGGGCAGTTCCAGCTACACCGAAATACCTCAGTATCTCAATTTTTTTTGGGTACTATACCTCTTTACCTTAACTTATATAAACTTTGAATGTCATTTTATTTATATAAAAATAGCGATATTTCCATACAACTTTTCATCCCCCTTTTCAACCAACAGACAACACAACCCTTATTTCGAATTAAAAAATAGGCTATATCCTTTCTCAGGGTCTAAAGATTGTCCGTGCCAAATTTCATCAAAATCGGTTGAGAGGCTTAAGCGGGAAAGCGTAACAGACAGACAGACAGACAGAGACTTACACATTTTTAATATTAGTAAGGTTTAGTAACGATATTCTTACGGGGACCACAACTTTCCGAGTGAAACCGCTGGGTGATGACAGTATTATATTAGTTCGTTCGTTAACACTTGGTTTGGATATCCGTTCGAATTATTTTCGGATACAACCGACCCAACACAACATTATCTCTCTCTGACGCACATACAAGAAATTTGAATAGCTAATAATTATTTTGACTCTTGTTCAAAGTACAGGTAAAGTCAATAAACCAGCATTTGTCAGTAGGTTAGTAAGGTCGTGGGGTACCAGTAAAGTAGGATAGTACCTTCCCCCACACCAGGTATCGTTAGAGCCGACTGTGGCACAGGCACCGCTAGGTGGCGGTATATACCGAAAATTCTTAAAGGCTAATTATGTCCAGCGGGGGACATTCCATTTCAGTCATAGATTGGCTGCTCTGGGCCTGAAGCAGAACTGTTCAAATGGCAGTTCAAGCCACCTCGCCTGGAAACCACCACCGCTCTTCTCACCAGGAAAGTGAGATTTATTGTTAATTGCCTTTCGGAGTCCATAAATGTAACACATAACAATCACCAAATAACAAGTCAGCAATCCCAGTAGTCATCATTACTACTTTGGCAGCTGTTGGATGTCCGCTGCTGGACATAGGCCTCCCCAAGAAAGGTCTTGGGGAGACCTATAATAAAAAGGGGGAGAATATTGACCATAATTGCTTTGGGTAAGCGTCGTGGCAATCGAAGAGTGTAGCTGGTGCTGCCTATCGTCTCCCTATTGCATTTGAGTAACACTGATTTGGATGGATATACGCCTCTACAATACAAGATCTCAGTTGTCCCCTTAAAACGATAACGTACGCAATATATGAAAGTGTGAGAAGACAAACGTCTAAGTTTGTCGCTCACATTTATAAAGGGACTTGCTTGAACCTATGACCTCATTTGTAGTCATGATAAGTATGCTTCTCTACTCAAAGTTATAGATAGTTTGAATATGTATTTTTTTAAACAGCGGTGAGGTACCGGTGTGGTAGAATAGTACCTCCCATCGTTTAAAGTGTCGTAGAAGCAGTGTAGCTCAAATGCAATAGGGCGGGGATGTGCATTAGCATTCCCGTCGCGAAACCACGCTCCGGGAATATCACCGCGCTTGCCCAGGGCGGAAACTATGGGTAAATTCTTTATTCCTTGGGCAGGGCTATGTCCAGCAGTGGACACCTTACCGCTGCTATGATAATGATGATCATAATTAAATAAACAAAAAAAACAAATATAACCTTTAAATAAACCTTTGTACTTTTAGGACTAAACGGAGGAATCTTTTGAACCCAAAACTCCACAATGTGAAGAAGTCACCATTCTAGACATCGTAAAGTAAGTATCGTAAATTCTTTATTTTATTTTAATTTTTATTTAAATAAACAATACAATGTCGACGCTGGGCATGTTTATAAGCAAATTTTAAAATAATACAATACATGACTGAAAGTGTCTGTAGAAATGTTTACTTGTAAATCTTATGTCTATACACTTATTTTTAATAGACATTGTCTTTCAAATGACCCTGATTAGCCAACTACAAATGCACAGCGTCTTGTTGGAAATTGAATAGACGTCTCATACAATGGTTGCCTGCATTAATACCTCACTCTCACTTGTTTCTATCGCTAAATAGCAGTTTTGACACTGTGAAATTACTAGGCAATGTGACGTAATACCTTTGTTGTTGTTGTTTGTCAACTTATTCCAATAAAAAAACAATGCTTCTCATTCCTCCGTTATCCGTAAAATAATAAAAGCTACCGACTTGTGCATCCATATCTAGCAGCGAACGTCCTACAGCTGATATGATATAGCGCAAACAAATTCGCGGACTGAAATCTAGTGAATTATGAAAACAAATGGAAATACTATAAATACATAAGTAGCATTCCTTGATCAGTCTAAAGCATTCGATACAGTCTCTAGCCTGTTTCTTTGATAGGCATTAAAAAGATATTATAGAACAGGGATAAGAAACCTGTAAAGCTTTCAATGAAATGTGTATTCAGATCCTAATTACCCGTGGCAGATCAGATGAGTAATGAAGTCAAGATAAGTTATGGTGTACTGTAGGGTAATATAATGGGCCCCTTTTTGTTTAACAATTTGAAATTAATTTAAACTAATCGGGTAGTTTTATGTAATCTGTAATGTCGTTAGGTTGTTTGTGTATTAGTTCGTCTAGTAAGAGATTGTAAATATCAAGTTTTCTCCAGACATTATATAACTTTAAACATAATTATGTAAAATACGATGGAACCATCTTTGTTATTTTTTTGTTTGACCTTGCGTTTGCATAACACGTGCCGTGAGGTATTGGCAGAGTACAATATTACCTACCAGGTGTTTTGGAACCGAAAGAAGACGGCATATCCAATCGAAGCAGAAGCTCAAATGCAGCAGAGCGGAGATGGGCTTTCAGGTCAGCAGCATTCCCGTCGCAAAGCTCCGCTCTACGATTGCCACCACACCTACCCAGCGCGGCAATTATGGGTAAATTCCTCCCATCTTGGGGAGGATTATGTGCAGCAGTGGACACTTTTTGGCAGATAAGATGATGATGATGATTTATCGGTTAGCCTGTTATACTGAATGGACATCCGATAGCGTTATTTGACGGACCCGACAGCGCAGTTGGAATCCAAGTGAAATTGATATTTGTGCCTGTCCTGTCTCTGGATGTTTAATTAATACATTTAAGTATTGTATTTGATATTCTTCTGATTTTTGACTTATCTCGGAGTCAGGTCATTGTGAATGAGATATTGTGTGAATTAAGGATGATATGAAGGTGGTGGTAAGATTTGGTGGGAATTAATTGAAATCTTCTAAAACTTAAAATGGGTACCTTTTGGAAAATAAACAGTATATACTCATTGTCAGTTCAAAGATATTGTCTACTAATGCTCCGCGGTTTTCCTAGCGTACTTTACATACCATTTTATGAAAGCACGAAAATAAAATATAGCTATTGTTATTTGCTGATAATGTAATTTTCCATTATTGAAAAAGTTTATGAAATAGGTTTAGCACTTTTTGTGTTTATTCTTTATAAACGTACAAAAATACAATAATTGCTTTCGAAGTATTTTTTTTAATAGCTTATATCGCTTCAGAAGATGTAGCTTTCTGTCAGTGAAAGAAAATTTGTCACAAACGAAAAATACAAATATTTTCTCTTTCCCACGAATTAAATTCCCACAACATCTAACACATTGACCTGATTCTGTGATAATTCGCTTAAAGCACTTGTGTTACGGTCATCAGACAACAGAGTAATCACAATTATACTACATAAATATATATATTTAATACCCAGAAACAGAACAAACGCGCATATCATTATATAAATATTTGTCCGGACACACGACCTTTTGCGCCCAAGACAGGATCCTAGTGATCACGTCACGTTTGTGCCATCGGGTCCATCTTTATAGTCTTAGTATAGCAAAATGTATATAGTATATAGTAGACTGTCGAGAAAATATCGTAACTAACGGTTGAGAATCATTCCGTATTAGATATACAAATGTTTGTTGCGTCATGTTAAATTATTTATTCTGAAGTTACAAGTCATAACTGTACAAGAAATTCTGTCGAACGACTAATATACTTAATTTAGTGTCTGTAATTTTTCAATAATTTTCATATACCATTTAAATTTTGTGTTACTAATTTTACAATTGTGTGTGCCGGCTGAGTTGAATAGTGTCTGCCTCTTTAAGGTGGTGGTATTCAATAAAAACAGCGCATTCTTTTTAATAAATATATTTGAGAGGTACCGACAGGGCTGTGAGGTACCGGCAGAATAGAATAGTACCTCCCAATGCACCCGGTGTTGTAAGAGGCGTCTAAGGTACCAGAACCAACAGACGGCGGTGCATCCATCCGAAACAGTGCAGTTAATGCACAGGGCGGGGATGGGCAGCAGCATCCCCGTCGCGATGGCTATGTTCGGCGATTGCTAACACCCTTGCGGCAATTATGGGCAAAAAACTTAGCTCTCATTTCACATTTATGTTTTTCACACATCAACCTTGATCATATGTACATGTAGAAAAACAATCGTTGCTGTTTCACTTTCACCTCGAAAACAATGTTAAGCAGATTTATATAGATGGAAGTCGCTTGGCGTTTGGAGCGCAATCTACATTTATCGTTATATTTCAAACAAATTTTTAAAAATCATAGCCAGTGTGTTATTCTGATGTATGAGCTAATTTATTATAAATTTTCATTTGAATCGATTCAGTAATTTTTGTATAAAAGAGTACCAAACCTACTTCCATAGATACTAAATTACGCATTTAATGTATTAGCAAGACTTCAAATGAATTAATTTATTTATTAGACCAGATCGAAACAAGTATACAGTCCGCGAAATAGTAAGCGTCACTGCAACCTATAGGCACTTGTGTCACCACAAGGATATCACAGCGCGTTGCCAACTTTGTGACTTGAAGATATTATGTCACATTTACCAGTCATTTAACTTCTTGAAAACGGAACGTAGCGATGCGCACTATTTGCCGGTAGAAATAGGTGAGAGTGAGGTACCAATTCATTGTGATGTGAATGATAAGTTAATTACAAATGCGGTATAACAATCCACAAATGATTATTAAATATTAATTTCATATATTTATTATCTTCTTCACTACATAGTATTTAAGAAAGTCACATTCTGTTGTCTGTCACTATGTATACTTAGATATTTTAAACAACACAACGGATTTTGATGCGGTATTTAAATAGAGTGATTCAAGAGGAAGGTTTATACATGCATAATATAGAAGAGAAACATAGATAATTTTAGATTTTTCTAATGTAATGTAAATTAACATATTTTTTTTGCACTTACATTGCAAACGCTGGCTAAACCCGACGAGATAGATCAAAATAATGTATAAGTACACCTTGAAAAGTTAAGAATTAAAATTACGAGTCCCGGCGCTTACCAGAATGAACTTCTTTACTACAAAACAGATTTTAAAAATTTTTTCTTGATATGTGTTGTCTAATCTAACTTGAAAGATAATTTATATCTTTAAATATATTTTTAACGATAAACATCAATAGTTAGGGCAGGACAATGTCTATCAGGTGAGCTACTCCTAAATATGAAATTCAGCATTTTTCAATTCATAAATTCTGTAAAGTTTGTTGAGCGGATATTAAACTGTCAAATCCAGCTTAAAAAATATTATTTACGCTGAATTTTTTTAAGCTCAGACCCAAAGTAATTAAGTACCTTTAATGTTAATTTATATTAACGAAAGAAATATTCAGTTGAGGAATCCTACTCCAAGACGCACGTTTAGACGTCGTGTTAAAAAAATTTACATAACTATTTGTAAGCTAAAACAGTTTTTCCGGTGCCGTCCTCTGAGTGAGTACAATGTCTATTTTAAAAATATTCACAGTAAATTTAATGATTTCATTTACTTCTTGATTTAGCTTCACCATCATCATTATCACATCGGCCATTAAAAGTCCACAGCTGGACTTAGGCCTCTCAAAAAAGGGGTATTTCACCCATAATTGCCGCGTTGGGCAAGTGGGTTGGCAGTCGCAGAGCGTAGCTTTCGCGATGCTGCTGCCCATCCCCACCCCGTCCATTTGAGCTATACTGTTGCGGATGGCAATACCGCCATCTGTCTGTTGAGTTACCTTAGATGCTTTTTACGATACCTGGTGTATAGTATATAATATACGATAGTATATACGAGGGTAACAAACAAACTTAGAAATGACTGAACTTATTTCAAAAACTCATTCATGAATAAAAAAAATTATATTATCAGCATATAGCAGTGACATAGGAAACATAATGTATCCCCATATTGTCACAAGGGAGAGGGAGAGATGCAAGGGGGGGAGGGGAATTATGTGAGTGAAGCCGTGGAAAATATTTATCATATAGATATGCGTAGAACTTCCACCCGCAAGATGGACAGACGATCTGACTAAAACCGCAGGATCGCGCTGGACACAGGCCGCATACAATCGGTCGTATTGGAGATTACTTGGGGAGGCCTATGTCCAGCAGTGGACGTCTTATGGCTGACATGATGATCATAGATATGTATCGTGAATGGGATCGAACACACGACCTTCGGTCTGTTATCCTAGTAAACATTTCTTTTTATCTATCCTTCCAGAATCATGGCGAAGTATACTTTTTATCGGATACTGGGGCATATAGCTATTTCTGCTGCTCATTTGCATTGTATATGTGAAATGAACCAAAACCTCATAGACCATAAGGATGATCCGGTGGCACAACACTTCTCCAGGATAAAATACAGGCTGTTGACTCTATGGACAGTGGTTAGTATTTTTTTTTATTTAACCAGATCAACCATTAAGCATACAGTCCGCGTGATAGTAAGCGTCACCGCAGCCTATACACGCTCGTAATATCCCAAGGATATCACTAGCGCGTCGCCAACATTGTGACTTGAAGATATCATGAATTATCATCATCATACTAGCGATTAAAAGTCCACTGTTGGACATAGGCCTCCCCAAGAAGGGGGAATATTGCCCATAATTGCCGCGTTGGGCAAGCGTGTTGGTAATCGTAGAGCGTCGCTTTCATGACAGAGATGCTGCTGCTCATCCCCGCCCTGTGCATTTGAACTACACTTTCGGATGGATATACCGCCATCTGTCGGTTCTAGTCTAAGTCGTCTCTTACGACACCTGGTACAGGGGGAGGTACTATTCTACTCTGCCGCCCTCGCAGGGCTAGCGGGATCGGATCGGGTCCGACACTCGAAGCACCTATAGGCGTTATAAAGTTCCTCAAGAATGTTTTATTTATTTTACAGTATGCTCAAACTGGATACGCGTTGTACGCTCTATTATGCGATGTTTTAAGCCTCATTAGAATTGACGGAATCCTGCCCAGGAGTGTGAAGGAGTTTAGGCATACATTCTTTGCGGCCATAGTTCTTCCGTTCACTGTGGTAAGTTTATTTCTATTATTAAAATATATACATACATCACGCCTATGTCGTGTCCCATCGGAGTAGGCAGAGACTATGGATCTCTACTTGCATACCCTTATCGCTGCATGAACTCGCATTAGTCCTTTCAAAAACGCTCGCTTATTCCTGCTACTTCTGACCAGGCTGTTCTTTAATACTTCCTCTATCTGGTGAAGATATGTCCGCCTTGGTTGTGCTGTACCAACTCTTCCATTCACTTCCGCTCTCTATATTTGTGCAGTCATTCTCTTTTCATCCACCTTTTCTACATGTCCAAGCCATCTCAACATCATCATGTCAGCCTTTAGAAGTTCACTGCTGGATATAGGCCTCCCCAAGCGCAAGCGTATTGGTAATGGCAGAGCGCAGCTTTTACGACGAGGATGCTGCTGCCAATCCCCGCCCTGTGCATTTGAGCTACACTGTATATATCTCTCACTATATCAGTCTTACGTGTCTAACGACACCTGGTACAAGGGGGCGTACTATTCTACTCTTCCAGCTTCTCAGGACTATATCAACATACCTGTATCTATTGTAAAACTTCTATTCTAAAAAATAGCCAGACTTTACTGGTAGAACGGTACTTCTTAGTGCCAGGAGAATGCCCTTTTTTCTTATTAGACCAGGTCGACAAATAAGCATAGGTTTTAAGGGTGAGAGGCTGTAATATTACAGGGCACTGTGATATAACATCCTGATCCTGATCCTTAACCTGTTTGCTTGTTTGTCAACTTCTTGTATCTGATATACGTAACGAAATCTGGTGGACGTTGGAGATATCACGTGATATTGTTGCAGAGCATGTCAACGTACTGGTTCATTTACTTCACGAATAGAGAGCTGGTGCTGCCAAAGGCTATGGGCATCATATTAAACGACAAAATAAATGTAGACTTCCACGCAATTGTATATATATATCTAGTTTGGGAGTTCCTATACCTTCCAAAAGACAAGCCAGCGAGGGAGTCTTCAAGTTTCAAGATTATGTTATATACACATATTACATATATGGCTATGTAAGTATATAAAAGCTAGTTTGCACAGTGTCTGCACGGATATCACTAGTTAATATAAAACAAATCCGCTTTCCGCTGTCTGTCTGTCCATATGTATCATTAGATCGTTAAAACTACGCAAATAATTTTTTCTCGAGGTTATTTACTGCAATCTGTCTTTCGACATCCAGCAATACTTGTATCAATTTGTAGTAACTGTTTGTGGTCCAAATCCAGTGACTTGGCCCCGCAATGGGCAGGTCAGAACCAACACTTATGGTGTCACATGTCTAGGCCTTTTTGAGTCACGGGCATAAGTCCAGAGGCGTTTTTCATTTTAGAACTTTAGTCTTGAACACGTAGTTTTAGTAGAAAACATTTCGTTTTTTTACAGCAAGTTCATTAACATGGTTTAGGAGTCATACGTAACGTACTTTGTATTTGGACATCACTTTCATAATTTCTCCTTTGATTGACGCAAAGAATTTTAATGCATTTTGTGTTCAATAGATAGAATGATTCAAGAGGAAGGTTTATATATATAATACATGCATATTATAGTAGGAAAACACTGAAACTTTAAAGTTTTCCAATGTGATGTCGTAAATAAACACATATTTTTGCGATTACAATGCAAACGCTGGCTGAACCCGACGAGATAGATCAAAATAATGTACTACAATATTGTACAGGTTAGAAAGGTCTACAAAAATGTTTGCGATGGTGTATGATGTATCTTAGAGATAGCCAACTAATACCATTTTTTATACTGATCTGTGCGAAGCTGGAGCCAGACCAGCGACCCGCTAGTTAAGAATAAAATGAAAATAAGAACATTTAATCATTATCATCATAGATCTATAGAAAGTCTACTGTTAGACATTTCTCCAAGATAGGGGGAACTTTGCCAATAACTGCCGTTCTGAGCACGCGTGGTGGCAATCACAGATCACAACTTCGAGACGAGGATGCTGCTGCCTATCCTCACCAAGTAGTATTTAAGTTGCTCTGTTTTGGATGGATATACCGCCATCTGTCGATTCCGGTACCTCATTCACCTCTTACGGCTTACAGAGGAAGGAACTATTCTAATCCGTCGTTACCCCACGGTAGTATTTGTTTTTTTAATTAAGAGATTTGATTATTTTATTTAATTTCTCCATAGAAAATAGAAATTGGAGCATTATATAAATAATTTTTAAAGGATAAATATGCCGTGAGGTACCGGCAGAGTAGAATAGTACCACCCCCTGTACTAGGTATCGTAAGAGGCGATTAAGGAACCAAAACCGATAGATGGCGGTATATCCATCCGAAACAGTGTAGATCAAATGCACAGGGAGAGGATGGGCAGTAGCATCAGATGTAGATTGCGCGACAGGTCGCAATCTACATCTGATGGCTGGTATAATCTTAACCAGGCAGTATATCACGTAAGAGTGAACTTATTTCGAAAGC
>JACJUM010003212.1:3338147-3503050 GCA_020976665.1 Heortia vitessoides | reverse complement strand
GTGGTACATTTGACATCAAGAAGACCGTCTCAAAACTTTATGTCGTGCTGTCGTGTTACTCTTTACGGTGAGAGGGTGGAGAAATGGGGCACATGCCACTTTCCTAACACAGACAAATTCACTGCTTCTCTCACTCTTCAAAGCGGAATACATCAGATAGACCTTTTAGAAAGGTCGTCTGCATTGGTATATCACTCTCACCTATTTCTATCGCCAAATAGCAGTGAGAAATGCAGTGAAATTAGTTGTTAAATGTGATATAGTATCTTCAGTTTACTTATTCAAGCTATGGCTGTAAGAGAAAGATTACTCAGCAGTAGACGTCTTATGGCTGATGAAGATTGTGTTGATGACCACTTTGAAGTCAATTGTAATGGGCCCTCTTAATTCTATACTAACACTAGTTGACCTGACAGACGTACTGTCTTTACTTTATATCTATGTTTCATCATTATCATTACAGCCACTGGAAGTCCACTGCTTAACATAGGTCTCCCCTAGATAGGGGGAATTTTGCCCATAAGTGCCGCGCTGGGCAACCGTGTTGGCAATCGCAGAGCGCATCTTTCGCGATGGAGAGGCTGCTGTCCATCCCCGTCCTGAGCATGTGAGCTGCACTGTTTCGGATGGATATACCGCCATCTGTCGTTTCTGGCACCTTAGTCGCCTCATACAACACCTGGTGTAGTGGGTAAAATTATTGATTTAAAAAATAGGGGACGGTTAAGGGTGTGAAAATTTAGGGATGGATGTATTTTTTAATGCTACATTATAAAATAAAAAAAATTGGGTTGGACAACCCTTATCACAAAGGGGAATGAAAAATAGATAGCAGCTGATTCTCAGACCTACAAAATATGCATATAAATTAACAAACTAACACTGAGAGACACAAGAAAGTTATATATTGGATTATAAATAAATAACAATAAATTCAAAATGAACTAAACCTATGTCGGAAGTTGTACTAATTGAAAGCTATATTCTTGTAGACTATATTATTGGAAAAGAAAATAGAAATGCCTATATGCAAATTACACATGAAGTACAAGACAAATGTCGTGTGCATTGGTACCTCACTTTCACCTATTTCTCCCGCCAAATAGCAGAGTTTGCCTTGCTGTGTTGTTGTGTGAGGAGTTAGAGGGTGAGAGAGGCAGTGAAATTACTGGGTCATTACCCAGTAATTTCACTGCCTCTCTCACCATTACACACAGTGACATAATATCTTCAAGTTACAAGGTTGGTAACGCGATAGTGATCCTTGTGATATTACGAGCGTCTATAGGTTGCTGGTTACGCTTACCAACACGCGGACTGTATGCTTGTTTGACAATCTGGTGTAATATATAAAGAAACTAAAAAATGTGTACATTTGTAACAGATTAACTCGGAAACGATTTAAGCGATCTCACAAACATTTTCACAATTAGCGAGTTTTATTAAAATCAAGTAATGTTTGCTATTATATATTTCCAATATTTTACGGAGAAGTCCTCTGAAGTTGTCTGAGAAGTTATCTGTAAAGTACAAATTGAGTCTAAAGTCAGATGGCATAGTATTTTAAAGACATTAAAAGTACGATAATTGTTGTCATATTAATCAATAACTTGAATATTTTCTAATGAATTATTCAACAGATAATCTAGTGAACTTTGTGCACCGGCCCTTTACGACAACTCACGTCAATTGCCCTTGAATTACGTACGCCCTTATCACTACAGAATAAAGCTCAATTCAGAATAACCACAGCTCTTATTAAACTGGTTAATCACATGTAGTTTACAAGATATGACAAGAAATCAGATATACTTTATCGCAATGGAATAAAGACAATTATCGTTTGACAGTGAACTGGACAGTCACTGGTAAATGACCAGTTAAATAAGATTTGCATATCGCTCTTATTCAGTTACAATAAAGTAGATATTTGTGTAGCCTTAGGATTTTTGTGGCTGGATTATTTTAGCGTGATAAACTGAACCATTGCAAGGTAGTGGTCGTTCAGTGGTGTTGCCGGGCAGACGTGCGGTGAAAGTATTGCGTAGAAAGTGTTCAGTTTAATTAAGGTTTGTATGTTTGAAGCTATACAACCGACTAGCCGTGAGGTACCGGCTGGTTAGAACAGTACCAGTTGTCGTTAGAGGCGACTAAGGTACCAGAACCGACACATGGCGGTATATCCATGCAAAATAGTCAGCTCAAATGTACAGGGCGGGGATGGGCAGCAGCACCCCCGTCGCGAAAGCTGCGCTCTGCGATTGCCAACACGCTTGCCAAGCGCGGCAATTATGGCAAGATACCACCTTTTTTGGGATGGCCTATGTCCAATAGTGGACTTTTAATGGCTGGTATGATGAACCGACTAGTCTCGCCTTGCGGTTTTACCCGCGTTAAGTTGCCAAACAAACTTAGTGTATTTTATATTCCGCTGTTATTTGGTCTTATCGTGATGTTATTTCGATAAGTGGATTATGTAATGCTGATTTAAACTTTTAGTTTTAGCCCTGCGTTGATATCACTTAGTTAGACAGCTTCTTTTTATACATATTTATAAAATATAAATACGTTATTGAACGTATTTATCCCTACTTATATTATAAATGCGAAAGTAACTCTGTCTGTCTGTTGTCTCAACTGATTTTGATTAAATTTGGCACAGACAATCTTTAGACCCTGAGAAAGGACATAGGCTATTTTTTAATTCGAAATAAGGTTTGTAAGGGGTCCAAAGGGGGGATGAAAAGTTGTATGGATGTATCGCTATTTTTAGAGCTAGAAACTCGAAACTTATTTTTTAGGCCATTGATTCGATATAAATAAACATTACATTCAAAGTTTATATAAGTTGAGGTAAAGAGGTGAGCCATACCAAAAAAACTATTCCACGCGGACGATGTCGCGGGCTCAGCTAGTATTTTTTAAATATGTATAACTTTAACTATTTTATAAATATGAACGTAAATAATAATACGTTATTGAACTCCTCTAAAATGGCTGGACCGATTGGGGCGGTTGAGAATCAGAGGCCCACATCTATTTTTCATCCCCGTAAATGTTAAGGTCCATCCATAAATATAAATATTTTTGTTTTTTTACTTATTTTTATGATTCAGCATACACAAATACAAATACATACAAGCTAAGATTTTCACCCTTCTGGCACAAACCCCTATTTTTTCATAGAAATTTAAGTAATTTTATATAATTTAAATGGCAGAACAACGTTCGCCGGGAGAGCTAGTATATATATATATATCATATGCATTTATTGCGTTTATTTATACAAATATGTTATTTATACAAATATATATATATAAATAACGTACATCAGAAATAGGGTTATAAAGTTAGAGAAGCAGCATCAGTAAAAAAAGTACGGAGACAGCGTTTCAGGATAAATTTGATTGGGGATTGCTTAATATTCAACGGAAGCTCGTAGTATAAAGTGACACTGGTGTTACGCTTTCTCCGCGACACAAGTATATAAGCTTAATTCGTTTAAATTCGGCACCGTGACACGAATATATTTTTCCTCAATTAACCAACCAACACATTCCACTCTCATCACAAGAGTAAAGTATGAACAACCGTTTGCAAAGATATTTTTCTTTCACATTTTGAAGTCAGCAAACACACACGGTCCGCTTGATGGTAAACGTGACGTGACGACTCGTGTCGTCACAAGGATATCGCTAGCGTGTCGCCAACTTTGTGAACTGAAGATGCTGTGTCACAATTACCCAGTAATTATATTGCCTCTACACTGCGTTTGCCGGTACGTGGTCTCCATTCCAGAACTTAACGACTTCATCGGCCATCAGTTTTGCGTACCAAATACCCACTGCCACTTCAACTTACTAATGCACCGGGCAATGTCAACTTTGGTTCTGTTACAAAATTTTTCTCATTCCTGATTCGATCGCGCCAAAAATCTCCGAGTATTGCTTTCTATAGCTCGTTGAGCTACTTACAGTTGGCCAAGGAGGCCAATGGTATGTGACCACCAGAGACCTTTCACGCTTCAAACCGGAACACACCAATGCAAACACTGCAGTTTGCTGGTAGATATAGGTGAGAGACCAATGCAGATGACCTTTCTAAGAGGTCTACCTCATATATGCTAACCTTCTGACTTGTAGATATTGGTAGATAACAAGCTTACGGCCCGTTTGATGGTAAAAGTGACCTCAGCCTATACACACTAGTGTTATCACAAATATATCACTAGCGCGTCGCCAACCTTGTGATCTGATGATGTGAACAATGTCACATTACCCAGTAATTTAACTGCCTCTCTCACCCTTTAAACTAGAACACAGCAATGCGGTCACTGCAGTTTGCCGGTAGAAAAAACATTCTTTTTTTTACTTTATGCACAAAATATTACAAAACGTACAGATGGCGGATTTAACGCCTTGCATATGTAACTCGATTTGTATAAATAAACACATATGATATAAATATATAAAATAAACATATATATATATATATATATAAAATAACGTATATCAGAAATAGGGTTATGAAGTTGGAGAAGCAGCATCAGTAAATAAAGTACGGAGAAAGCGTTTCAGGATAAATTTGTTTGGGGATTGCTTAATATTTAACGGAAGCTCATTCCAGAGTCGTATAGCTGTCACTGTAAAAACTTTGTATAGCCAGTACAAAATTAAGGTGTATCTTCTTAGTTTTCTAGTCATTAAATATACTATTTTGTATTACAGATGGCGTCTCTAATATACTATAGAATGCTGGGTTATATAGTCACGTTGCTCCTTCATGGGGGCAACCTGATGGTCTTGGGTTGGAAGGATCCAAACGCCTCAGATGACCCTCGCATCAAGGCGTTTCTAGAACTTCAAGCTCGATACTTCACCTGCTGGACATTTGTAAGTACAAAACGGCATAAGCATGTCAGTTGATGGATGACCACCATCCGGGCCAGGCAATATCGTCGGTCAAATAGTTAATATGCCAATATACAAACACTAAATTTCTCAGAGGTACCAGAACCAACAGATGGCGGTATATCTATCTATAGCAGTGCAGCTCAAATGCAAAAGAGGGGGATGGGCAGCAGCATCCCCGCCGCGAAACGGCTTTTTAACACGCTTTTATTAGCTTCACTTGTAGGTAACTATGTAAAAAAATACTTGAAATCTTAATTTGACTCACTTCCCGGTCTTTCATTAGGATAATTTTTTAAAAAAATAATGTACTACAGTATTGTACACATTTAAAAGGTCTACAAAAAAGTCTGCGATGGCATATGTCTATCTCTTAGGAATAACCCACAATACCTTTTTTTTAAATTTTTATTGCACCCGAGCGAAGCCAGTCGCGGGTCTAGTGTTGGTATATTAAAGTCGAAGTTGGTAAAATTGCTGATTAATTAGTTAAATATTGGACCGTGGATATATGAACATATTTATTCTTTTTTTTTCCAGTTCCTTCAAATGGTATTTGCTGCTACAGGACTATTATGCGATCTGCTAACTCTGACCAATTCTAGCCGAAAAGATTATAAGTTGCCGAAATACCTGAAGGGATTCAGAGATACGCTATTCGCCGGTGTTGTGTGGCCGACTACCTTGGTAAATTTTGTAATAATAATATACTCTTTATTGTACACCAATGAAAACAACACAAGAACATCACAAAAACATGGAATAGTAGGTACAAGAGGCGGCCTTATCGCTAAATACAATACACGAGTACAATTTCTGACAGGCATCCTTTGGATAGAAATAATGTTAAAGCTGGTGGAAGTTTGAGGTGCATTTAGTACATACATACATAACAATAAACATACATAAATATAATACACACACATTCAAATACATATAAAAGACAAAGTTACAGAACAAGGAAAGTGACAGAATCAAAATGCAAAATCAAAGTGACAGATAATACTCCTACACCATTCTCTTAAAAATAGAAAGAGAACGAGCAGATCTCACTTCAAGGGGGAGCGCATTCCACAAACGAACAGCTTGAACTGTAAAGGATTTGCTAATGAAGCTTGTGGAATGCGGAGGCATTTTGAGTGATAAATTCTCTATAATGTATACTAATATTTGTGCTGCTTTGCCTTGAGATACCGTTACCGCGGAGTTGAATAGTACCTTTATTGTGCCAGTTGTCATAAGAGGCGACTAAAATATGGACAGGTGGCGGTATATCCATCCGAAACAATGCAGCTCAAATGCACAAGGCGGGAAAAGGCAGCAACATCCCCGTCGCGAACACTGCGCTCTGCGATTGCCAACACGCTTGCCTAGCGCGGCAATTACAAGCAATATTCCCCCTTTTTTGGAGAGACCTATGTCCAGCAGTGGACGTCCTACGAATGATATAAGGATGATGATGATCAATTATAAATTAGACTCCCTATGCAACCATCCCTATAAGCATTGTAGAACTCTTAATCCATTATAAATTTCCCGGTTGGAAGGTCTGTGTTCATCAGTAGAACTTTTTAGGGATGCTATTGTGTGATTATCATTAAAACTATGATGAATTATATCATGTTTAATGTTAATATATGATATTCTGTTCCAGCTGGTATTCTTCTTTTTCTGGACTATCTACATCTATGATAGGAGCCTGATCTTCCCTATTTTCTTCGACAAAGTCCTGAGTCCAATATCGAACCATATCATGCACACCGCCATCGTGCCGATCGTTTTGTGGGAAGTGTTGTGTCAGCCAAGGAGCAGGCCGAAGTCTCACAAGAAATATCTGGGCCACCTGGTCTTCCATATGGCTCTCTATTTAAGTGTGTAAGTATTTTGCTGTGGGGTCCCGGCAGAGTAGAATAGTAACTCTGTACCAGGTGTAAAAAGAGGCCGGTATCAGTAGATGGTAGATCCGTGCGATACTTGCATCACATGGATTATAATGGGCAGAGATGGGCAGCAATATTCCTGTTAGGACGCCATTCTGCTATTGAACAGTAAAACGTGACAAGTGACGGACCCGATGACGCAAATGGTAGTAATCCGATCTTGTACGCCGAGGATCGTGGTTTCAATCCCTTAAGACAAATGTTACCTCAACATCTTATACACTGACCTGACTCTAAGATAAGTCGCCTAAGGCACTTGTATCATGGACATCAGACATCAGAAGAATCATAAATAAAAAAATTAAATGCATATTTTTAACACCCAGACACGGAATAAACACAAATCATAATGTAAATATTTGTCCTGGGCGGGGACCGGACTCTTGGACCTATGGCACAAGATATCATTTGTACCATCGGGCACATCAAATATAAACATAATATATATAATAAATAAATATTAGAAGTAAATATAAGTTAATTAATAAGTAAAATGAAGAAAAAAGCCGTAAGGTACCGGCAGAGTAAAATAGTACCTCCCCCCTGTAGGTGTTCAGGTAAGAGGCGACCGAGGTACCAGAACCGACAGATATCCATCCGAAATAGTGCAGTTCAAATACACAGGGCGGGGATAGGCAGCATACCCATCGCAAAAGCTGCGCTCTGTGATTGCCAACACGCTTGCCCAGCGCAGCAATTACGGGCAAAATTCCCTCTTTCTTGGGGGGGGCTATGTCCAGCAGTGGAGTCAATGGCTGATATGATGATGATAATGAAGTAAGACGAAAGTGATGGTGATTGGAAAGGAGGAAAGTATGACAAATTGTGAAATTGTGATCGATGACATGAAAGTTGTAAAAGTGAAAGAGTTTGATTGTCAGGGAAGTGTTTTTACGAAGGATGGGAAGTATGAAGAAGATATTGAACGAAGAGTGAAAGCTGGAATTGGTGTCAATGGAGCCTTACATGCTTTTTTGGGCAGCCAAAATGTGGCAAAACGACTGGCTGTTCATAGAGGTGTGTTGTGTTTCAACACTGATATATGGTAGTGAATGTTGGGTATGACAGAAGATGCACGCGAGTAGAATAAATGCTGTTGAAATGAAAGCACTTCGAAGTATTTATAGTGTGAGTTTAAGAGATAGACTAAAGAAGATTGCGATAAGAGATCGATGTGGTGTAAAAGATGATGTTGTGACAACAATAGAGAAAGGAATGTTAAGATGGTTTGGGCATGTAGAAAGGAAGGATGAGAACAATGACTGCACAAATATATAGAGCGAAAGTGAATGGAAGGGTTGGTATAGGACGACCGAGGCGAACATATCATAACCAGGTAGAAGAGGTATTAAAAAAGGGCTAACTCAGAAGTACCAAGAATAAACGAGCGTGTATCAATAGACTAATGTGAGTAAGAGAAGCGACATAGTTTTGCCATGATCGTAGCAAGTGGAGATCCATAGTCTCTGCCTATCTCCATTGGGACACAGGCTTGATGTATGTATGTATATTAATATTAGAAAATATGCATAGAGACTTTATCATATATCATGACCCTTGGGAACTCAGAAGCGATTGTTTTCTGGATCTGAACTGGCCGAATCATCATATAGACAGTTGGACATACTTTCCCGTTTTATATATATATTTTTTGTTTCAGATTAACCTACACATACATAGAACGAGGGTCATGGATCTATCCAATCATCACAAAATATTACGGCACAATTTACTTTCCATTGATCCATTTCTTGGTGCTGATGTTCACAATCTTCTGTTATTACCTCCAATGGTTCATCACGTCTCAGAGATGGCGATCGGTAGAGAAACCAAAGAGAAAGATACGATAAAAAATTAGCATATTTAATCTATGGTATGCATTGTCTGTGGATTTGTAGAGTCATGTCACATAGACGAAAAATAATAACGGCATTGTTACCTACCAGTTAATTTTGTACTTAACTAAATAAATAATTCTTAAGTATATGAAATGAAGATTCATTTAAATTATTTTACATCTTAATATATATATATCCAATACATATAATTACAACATTCCAACAATCAGAGTACGAGTATAACATCACAACATTACCAACACAAATTTTTTCTTTTTCCAAAATTTATTCATTAAAATCCTCTTGAGACATGTCCGATCGAAAAGTTCCCAGAATGCTTGCAGCAGTGCCACGCTGCGCAGCAAGCGAAATCCTTTGCATCAGAAATATATATATATATTAAACCGCGGGGTCGCGCTGGACACAGGCCGAATACAACCAGTCCTATTGGAGATTACTTGGGGAGGCCTATGTCCATCAGTGGACGTCTTATGGCCTATGTGATGATGATAATATCATATCACATAGGCCATAAGATTGTGATTGATCATTGTGTACAGTTTGATCCATTTTGAGAGATAGGATAGTTTATTTCTCAATTTATAGTCGAAATGTTTTAAAAACAAAACTAGTTTATATATATATATATATATAAATATAAATATGTGTATCAATCTGTACATAGTAAGCAAAAGATAATTAAAATCGGTTCTGTAGTATAGAAGTGCATCTCGGACAATAAACATCACAAGTGATTATTATGATGCCTAAACTACTAAAAAAATTTCATACAAACCTTGCACTCCCGTTTTACCCCTTTCGGGGGTGAATTTTTCAAAATCCTTTCTCATAGCTCCGTTATATTATAAAAGGAACTCCTGTGCGAAATTCTAAGTTTCCAACAATTATAGTTAAGGCCCTGCGTTGATATGTCAGTCTGTCAGACAGTCAGTAAGCTACTCCTTAAGAAGAAAGATTTTAACCTTTAAATAAATGACATTAATAAGTGAAAAATCATTAAATGTCACTTAGCCAGCTATCACTAATAGACATCAATTTACTAACTACAGAAAATAAAATCCTATTAAAATTAGTTTCGTCTGTTTGGACCGAAATCCAGTGCAAGACATCTTATGATTTTTTAAAGTAACTGAATGTTCTTGAATGTTTAAAGAGACTTCACAAAATAGATATGTATGAGCAGAACTTATTTTCATGAAAACAGAGCCCACAAAAAGAGGTCTGCACGCAGGCGTTTCGCACACTGTCTCAATCAATGGGCGATCGATTCGCATCGGAATTCGCTAGTCATTCGTTCAGTTCGCGAAACTTCACCGACTATTCGTTCAGAACGCGACCGACTCGCTGCTCAGAAACAATCAAAAGGAATAATTTAGTCGAATTTAAAAAAAAAAACTATATACAATTATTAATTACTGGAAAGATATTATTTCTTAAATTTATTTTTAGACAGGCTTCCCCAAGAAAATGGGGAATTTCGCCCATAATTGCCGCGCTGAGCAAGCGTGTTGGCAATCGCAGAGCTGCTGCCCATCCCCCCCCCCCTTTGCCTTTCCGCTACACTTTTTCGGATGGATATACCGCCATCTGTCGGTTCTGGTAACTTAGTCGCCTATTACGACACCTGGTACAGAGAGAGGTTTTATTCTACTCTGTCGGTACTTCAGGGCTTTTGATTTATTAAGCTACTTAACAAATGCAGTCCAATTTTAAATATGACATATGGCACACATTAAATTTTTAAATATGGCTGTATAAAATTGATAATATTAAGATTTAAAAAATATATATTTTGGTTTTTTCCAAGCGATATTCTATTTATGTTCCCAACCTATTATCTATGGTAAAGAAAGAAAGGTAAAGAAAATGGTCAAGAAAGTTAAACTTTTTTACACATATACTCTATGGTAGGCAACAGAGAAACCTACCCGAATCTGACAAATTTGTAAAGCCAATCTTGAGCTCAATATCTCGCACTTTGACAGGTCCGATGGCGCAGATGGCAGTTATCCTATCCTATACACCAGGAGTCGTGGGTTCGATTCCCACCCATGACATATATTTATGTGATATTTGTGTTTGTCCTGTGTTTGGGTATTAAAAATATGTATTTAAATATTATATTCATGATTCCTCTGTTGTTTGATGTCTGTAACATTTGTGATTTAAGCGACTTGTCAATGAGTCAGGTCAATGTATGAGATGTTGTGGGAATACTTAGATTAATATTGTTTGCCAAGTTTTGGACTTAAAGAGAGATTTGGACTGGTTAGTCTGTTGCTATGTACTAACTTTCCAGCCTCAACTTTGACAGCGTTGTCTTTAAAAAAGTCTATGTCACTCCCTGACTGATAGGTAAAAAGTCAAGCTGATTCCATATAGCACAGTCCCGATCATCATCATTATCATACATACATACATCACGCCTGTGTCCCATCGGGGTAGGCAGAGACTATAGATCTCCACTTGCTACGATTTTCGCAAACCTCTCTCGTTTCCGTTACTCGCATTAGTCTATTCAAACACGCTCGTATATTCTTAGTAATTCTGACCTGGACCTTCTTTAATACCTCTTCTACCTAATTAAGATATGTTCGCCTCGGTCGTTCTATACCACTTGCATACACTTCCGCTCTATATATTTGTGCAGTCATTTTTTTTTCAGCCATACTTCCTACATATCTAAACCATCTGAACACTGCTTTTTCTATTGTTGTGACAACATCATCTTTTACACTAAATTGATCTCTTATGTGTAATAAGAGATCTTTTCTATTCTTTAATCTATCTCCAACCTCACACCATACATACGTTGAAGTGTTACTATTATAGCAGACTGAAAACCTTCCACTGCTGGACAAAAGCCTCTTCAAGAAAGAGGAAATTAAAAAATAGCATTGCTGCGCGACATAAATGCTGTCCATTCCCACCATGTTGCATTTGATCTACACTGTTTCAGGTGGATATACCGTCATCTCTCGGTGCTGGTACCTCAGTCGCCTCTGACGACACCTGGTACAAGGGTACAATTCTATTCTGCCGGTACCTCACGGCTATAGAGCATTAAAAAGAAAAATCTATCATGTGTTTTTTATCATGAGTCAGTTGCTGGTCGGAGTTGCAAGTCAAACTTAGTATTGGTCGTATCTTAGATATATATAATCTTCCAATCCACAATTTATATAAATACTATCTGTGCCCGCGACTTCGTCCGCATGCAGTAGTAGTTCCTTTAAGCACCATACCTTTTTACTTTAATTTATACAAACTTTGAATGTTATATTTGTTTATATATACAAATCAGTAGCCTAAATAATAAGTTCTTAGCTTCTAGCTGTTAAAATAGCGATACTTCCATACAACTTTTCATCCCCCCTTTCGACTCCTTACAACTCTAAGGCTTCAGATTATATGGGTACCAAATTTAATTTAAATCAGTTTAGTAATTAAGGCGTGATGGCGTAATAGATGTAACCTTCCATTAATCAAGTAATTTATAATATAATAATTAACAATTAATATCAGTCTAGTAGTTTTTTAATTGTAGTGAGAAACACACTATAATATATATTTTGCCTTGTTATGTTTCCTTTTAGGTGTTTAAAGTTAGTTTTATGAACTGTAAGTTCTTTCCAATAGTCCAAGGCTTTAGATTATCTGTGTACCAAATTTAATTTAAATCGGTTCAGTAGTTTAGGCGTGATTGCGCGAAAATTCACGCGACATCTCTATCATTGACCTGACTGAGAGAAGTCGCTTAAAGCTCTTGTGTTACAGACATCAGGCAATAGATGAATTAAAAATATAATTATCATCACCATATAGCCCTTGGAAGTCCACAGCTGAACATAAGCCCCAGGAAGAGGGAATTTTGCAATTAATTGCCGCGCTGGGCAAGCGTGTTGGCAATCGCAGAACGAACTTTCGCGAAAGGGATGCTACAGCCTATCCTCGCCTCAACTACATTGTTTCAGATGGATATACCACCATCTATCGGTACCTTAATCGCCTTACGAAACCTGATGTAAGAGGAGGTTCTATTCCCCTCTGCCGGTACCTCACGGCACAAATATAATACTAAATTCAAATTATTATAAATGTTTGTCCTAAGTGAGGATTGAATCCACGAACTATTGCGCATAAGGTAGAAACTCTGAAGAATGCAGCAACAGGCCCATGGATGAGTGAGAGTGATGTTTGATGAATGACGTCACTTTTATTAATTCCTTAAATAATATTTAATGTGAGAACTGGTTTATGAGTCAGTTGTTGGATCGCCTGCTTCGGTATTTATCGGCCATAACTATTTTTCGATTTAAATAATATGTTGGCGAAGCGACACAGCTGCCTATAATAAACACTCACCTAACACGCGACCCACCTTGTCACTTTAGGATGTTCTGTCACATTACCCAGTAATGCCAATAGTGCCAGTAGAGTAGTACATCCCTCTGTATCAGGTGTCGTAAGAAATAACTAAGGTACCAGAACCAACCGTCCAGAAAGGTGTAGATCAAATGCACAGGGTCGGGATAGGCAGCAGCATTCCCATCGCAATAGCTGCGCTCAGCGATTGCCAACACGCTTGTCCTGCGCGGCAATTACTAGGAGCAACATAGGTACCCCTTTTTTGGGGATGTCTATGTCCTGCAGTACATTTCCAAAGGCTGTAACGTTTTATCACAAGGATATAACTTGTGCGGTCTACCTTGTTGTCTTGAGGATATAATGTATTTGAAACAGTTATTTCACCCTTCAAACTGGAAAACAGCAATGATAACTGCTGTTTGGCGGTAAAATTACATGGCTGTGTTGAAGTATTTTTTACTAACGGTAACATTAAAAAACACAAAATGTTTCATATGTATATGAATATGTTAAACGGATACTTTGTACCTCTTGTTCTATCATTACAGACATTGGAAGTCCACTGCCGGCCATAGGCCTCCCCAAGAACGGAGTTTTGCCCATAATTGCCGCGCTGGGCAAGCGTGTAGGCAATAGTAAAGCGCTGGTTTCGCGACGGGGATGCTACTGCCCATTCAAACCCCGTGTATTGGAGCTACACTGTCTCGGATGGATTTTCCGTTATCTGTCGGTTCTGGTACCTTAGTTGCCTGTTACGATACCTGGTACAGAGGTAGGCACTATTCTACTCTGCCGGTACCTCACGACAAACATCTTTTTAAGAATATTTAAACGCATGAAGTAATTTTTTTTTATACAAAATACACTAAAAATTACATACACTACCATTAGAATGACGTGCAATTTTCTAAAATATAGTAAAAATTTATTGTCTATGGGCTTGATTACATTCTCTTTGGTCTTAAACAAATGATAATGACAATAATGAGAAACAAAATAAAGTTTAAAAGAAAAAAAAATTATAATCGTAATTCGACCACCGGTTGGGCGTCTTCTAGTTTTTAAGAATATCTCAATAATGTAATGTCACTTTCACACACCATACAAAAATCTATAAACATAGATCTCAATGCTACAAACCGGTCTAATAAAAGAGAAATGGGGGTCTTCGTTACGAGAAAAAACTTTCGAAATGGCGTTATATCCATTTATTCTTGACCCATAATTGTTCTGGTTTATCACTAACTCATGCTTCAATGAGAGGTCTAGCTTCAATGGATGCGTGTGAGTTGACCAATGTTACCTGTATTTCACATTAAAAAGCTATAGCTTTTATGTAGTTGTATTAAGGTTCATATTTAGTTAAACTAATAGATAATGTAAAGTTGTTGAGAAAGGAGGCTGCGTTCCACTTCATGGTCAAGTGCATAAGTGTTGCCAGGTAATTCAAATTTACCATTATTTATGGAAATGGTTTTGTAACAACATAAACAGATATAAATAGTTTTTTTCTGAGGAAAAAATATACAAGTAAGTCTTATCGATAACAAACTTATTTAATACAAATTTATTAATAATTACCAATTTATACTTATTAAATATAATAATAATAAACAATATCCATGGTAATTTAACTAAAGCTTAACAAGAATTAAACAAATTTAGTGTTAGTAAATTATTTTAATGGTGTCTTGACTAAATGTTAGGTTGGTCTTATATAATTTGTGCAAAATAATAGTTTTCACACTACTGTATCAGAACATTTATCTGACTTCGAGATAAGGCGCTTAAAGCACTTATGTAACTGATATCATATAACAGATTAATCAAAAATATAATACTTAAATACATATTTAACACCCAGACACAAAAAATCCTTTATCATATAGATATTTGTCCTGATTTGGATTTGAACCCTTGACCCTCGGCGCACAAAATAAGAACACTACCATCTACGCCATCCGACCCTTCGATGTAAAAGCTTTGTAATGTAATCAGTATTAAATCACACATTAAGATGCCAAATTCAACAATGCTGATATAAATAACTTGCATCTATATGACTAATCAAAATATATATAAAAACGTTTAATATTATTAGCTTATTGTTTTAAGTAAGCACATCATATTATTAGTAAAAAATGCAAATAACTCATTTGAACCATTCGGGCTAAAAAATAATTAGCATTCAATTAAACAATTACAAATAATTTATGACGATATATATTTCTAATATAAGGTTAAACCTTCTTATACCGTATCATAACAAATTATAAGTTATTATCATGCGATTGATATTATAATTATCTATAATATTTTCAGTTATTTTTCCTTATTAAAAATAAGGTTAGATACATATTAACACGCTTTTTAAAAATGTATATCACCCTATATGCTTAAAGTGTTAATGTAATAACGTCACTGTATCACCACAACATTGGAACAACCTTGAAAAATAAATGGTCATGGTGCTAATTTAAAATACAAATGGCCACACCAAACGTAACGATATACACAGAAGTGACATGGGCATTTCTTTACTGGACTCCGAGGTCGGCGCACGTCCAAGAAAAAAAAAAGTAGGGAACGTCAAATTAGTAGGAAAACGTGAAAGTGAAATTTAAAAAATGGCGGTGTCGTACGCTGTTTCCCGCGTTCTGCGGCGCGCGTCGCCGTTCCTTTTTCAAAAAAGGTTCGAATCGACGGTGGCGAGTTTGACGAAGGATGAGATTCTTATACTACTGCGACCTCCTTTCACGAATTGGAGCAACATTATAAGGGATGCCGAGAAAGTGATCGGCTATCCGACCTCCTTTATGAACCTACGATGTTTGCTGAGCGATGAGTTCGCCAACATGGCGTTGTATTTGCGGAAATTGGTGAGTTTCTACTTTTATTTCATACTAGCTGTACCCGCGACTTCGTCCGTGTACAGTAGTTTCTTTGTTCACCATACCCTCTTTACTTTAACTTACATAAACTTTGAATGTTATATTTATTTATATATACAAAACAATAGCCTAAATAATAAGTACTAAGCTCTAATAATAGCGATACTTCCATACAGCTTTTCACCCCCCCTTTCGACACCTTACAACTCTAGGGCTTCAGATTATATGGGTACTAAATTTAATTTAAATCAGTTTAGTAATTAAGGCGTGATGGCGTAATAGATGTAACCTTCCATTAATAAAGTAATTATAATATAATAATTAACAATTAATAGCAGTCTAGTAGTTTTTTAATTGTAGTGAGAAACACACTATAATATATATTTTGCCTTGTTATGTTTCCTTTTAGGTGTTTTAAGTTAATTTTATGAAGTATAAAGAGTTAATGAAATTGGTTGCGTAGATTATGAGTTATTTCGAATCAAATAAACAAACAATTATATTAATAAATAAACAAATATTTCCTCTTTATATTTGTGGAACTCTTGTTATTCCGGGAATTTATACACACTCACATTTATATACACTCTCTGTATGCTAAAATGTGCAAAATGTGCCATTTGCACATGTTTTCAAGATAGAAATTAGTCAATGTGTTATTCCAGACTATCTCTGTGCCAAATTACATCCAGATCCGTTCGCTAGTAACCAAACTATTTATTTAGTAGAATCTTATCAGTTTTAAGATTTTTTTTAACTTATGCTTTTTTATTTAACCGTAACTCGTGATATCACGGATAATACTAACCCGTTGCCATTACATTACAACCTTGTATCTTAAAACTCGATTGCTCATTACCGAGTAATTTCTCACCCATTGAAACAGGTATAAAGCAAAGCGAACACTGTTATTTAGTAGAAATAGATGAGAGTGAGGTACCATTATACTGGACTTATGACTGAGATCGGTGTTAGTTGTTGTTTATGGCTGTGAAATTATTGAATTGAAAGTCTTTTGACTTTTTCAAAATAAATATGTGTCAAATGGTAGTCAAATATTTTTTCGTGCGTTCAGGAATGTATCTATATGACAGCTATAGTAATAGGCTGTAATGTATGAAGGTTTTCATATTTGAGGTTGGCACATATCATACAAGTATATGTAGGATTGTAATATTCTGAAAATGTAAGCTTTTTATATATTTGAGTTTTCTATAGTAAATTCTCACAACATCTCATACATGGCCCTGGCTCTGTGATAAGTTTTTTAAAGCACTTGTGTTACGGACGCCAGACAATAGAGGAATCACAAATATACTACTGAAACACATATATTTTACACCCAGACACAGTACAAACACAAATATCATCATATAAATATTTACCCTGGGTGGAAATCGAACCCACAACCCTTGGCAAACAAGATAGGATCACTACCATCTGCGCCGGTCATCGGGCAGGTCATCTTAGTGAAAGTAAGAAAAGAAAACGGAAAATTATAACATAGAAACATGTTAAAATTTTACCTTTAAAAATTACACAATATCTTAGGTCAAGTTTTTGCAAAAATTTCGCATACGTACGTACGGCTTGGTATCCAGGTCAGAAGCCGGTATTGGAAATTTCGGTCAAATTATGGTAAAAACATGACATTACATGAGGTAGACCTGTTACAAATAATCGTCTGCATTGGTCCACCTCACACTCACCTATTTAAATCGCTAATAATATTCGTATCTGTGTTCTAATTTGAAGGGTGAAAGCGGTTGTGAAATTACAGGGTAATGTGACATACTATATTCAAATATCTCGGAGTTTCTTTGCGCGATCGAATCAGGAATAAGAACATTCGTAACAGAACCAAAGTTACCGACATTGCCCGGTGGATTAGTAAGTTGAAGTGGCAGTGGGCAGGGCACTTGGTACGCAGACCCGATGGCCGATGGAATCGTAAGGTTCTGGGATGGAGAACACATAGCGTGGGGCGTCCACACGCAAGATGGACAGACGATCTGACTAAAACCGCAGGATCGCGCTGGACGCAGGCCGCATACAACCGGTCCTATTGGAAATCAATTGGGGAGGCCTATGTCCAGCAGTGGACGTCTTATAGCTGATGTGATGATGATGATGACATTCAAGTCACAAGGTTGGTCGCGCTAGTGATATCCTTGCGATTATACGAGCGTCGATACGGCTTCAGTGACGCTTACTATCATGGGGACTGTATGCATGTTTGCAGACCTGATCTTATAAAAGAAAAAAACACGATCGTCAAACTGAATATCAAAAATACACGGAGTTAAAAATTAGTACCACTTTATTAATTTACTAGCTGTGCCCGCGACTTCGTCCGCATGCGTCGTTTCTTTGGGCACCATACTTTTTTAATTTAACTTACATAAACTTTGAATGTTATATTTAGTTATATATACTAATAAATAGCCGAAATAATAAGTTTCAAGCTTCTAGCTCTAACAATAGCGATACTTCCATACAACTTTTCATCCCCTCTTTCGACCCCTTACAACTCTTATGTCGAATGAAAAAGTAGCTTATGTTCTTTTTAAGATTTTCGATTATCTTTGTACCAAATTTCATTTAAATCCGTTTAGTAGTTTAGCCGTGATTGCGTATCAGATAAACAGAGTTACTTTCGGATTTATAATGTTAGTAAGCAAGTAAGCATACCCAAGAAATTGCGCATTTACGTGAAATTTGACACAGTTAAAGATAAATGGCGAAGAAAGCACGAAACATGTTTTTAAAATATAACCATTACACACACACACACTATGCTTGATTGACACGCAACATACATAAATGAAGTAAAATAATTGTCTATGAGGTTTAATGATTACTTTAATAAATACTCTTTGGTTATATAAAGAGAAATTTAATAAAGCACTAGATTAAAAATTAAAAATACTTATGGTTAATTTGCGACCGCAAGGCAAGGCAAGCAAGTGATACTATCTTGGGTGCCAAAGGTCGTAGGTTCGATCCCTTCCTAACTTATATTTACACATATAATTACATATAATTATTTGATCATCATATCAGCCATTGGAAGTCTAATGTTGAACATAGACCTCTCCATGATGATGTGCCCATAATTGCCATGCAAAGCGCAGCTTTCGCGATTGGGATGCTGCTGCCCATCCCCGCCTCGTTCATTTGAGCTGCACTGTTCGGAAGTAAATACCGCCGTCTATAGGTTCTTCTACCCAAGCTGCCTCTTACGAAACCTGGTACAGGGGGAGGTATTATTCTACTCTGCTAGTACATTAAGAAAAATTATATGAAAAATAATTTGTATTTGTTCTGTGTCTGGGTGTTATTTATATGTATTTACGTATCATATTTGTTATTAGTCAATGTCTGATATCCGTAACTCAAGAGCTCTAAACTCTCGAAATCAGGTCATTTATATTTATATCTTTTGCTTCTTATTTTTCTAAAAAAAAAGCAACTATATAGCGGGAATCGAAAAATTCCCGCTGTTTTAAAGCAGATAGTTGCAGAATCGTATTCTAATTTCAAATCTTTGTTTGAACCTTTTTTATAGCAATAACACTTAGTGCTGAAGGTTAATTGTAAATGTTCTATAAAAAAACAATTCAGTTGTTTTTGCGAAAAAGATTTTACACGTTATTATTAAGAAATATTTAAGACAAATGGCGTATTTAACATCAAGTGGCATTCGGCAGTGATCATTTTTCGCGCTTGCCCAGTGCTACAATTAGTGGCAGTATTCCTCCCTGAGAGGCCTATGTCTAGCAGAGGACTTCCAATCACTGGTATGATGGTGATAATGACTTCATTAATCAATTGCTCGGCCTTAAATAGCGGTTCTTAACACCAATTAATTAAAAGCTGTCAAAAATAAAATCTCCACTAGGTTAGGCCTTCCTGACCTGAACATAGGAACCTTAACAGGCAGACCAATGTCAAAGTCTAATATATATCTAGAAACAGTGAAATTACTGGGTTATGTGATATAATCATTTTTTGGGTGTCGTGAGGTACTAGTAGAGTAGAATAGTACCTCCCGCTATACCAAGTGTCGTACCAAGAGGCGACTGAGGTGCCGGAACTGATCGATAGCGGTGCAACCACCCGCAACAGTTTTGTTTAAATACAACAAGGATGGGATCGGGCGGTTGCTCCACTTTCCTTGTGGAGTGTATGTCCAGCGGTTGACGTTTTTTATGGTTGCTATGAATTATCGTCACGCATCATCATCATCAGTGATCATGAACGGATTTTGTTGTGGTTTTCAATAGATAGTTCAAGGGGAAGGTTTATATGTATAATACATGCACAATATAGCAGAGAAATATAGGTAATTTTAGAAGTTTCTAATGTGATGTCGTAAATAAACACATCTCTTGCACCGGTACTCGCAGATTGGAATAGTACATCCCTCTGTACCCATGATGATGTTGAAATGTTTGTTATAAAACTGGCGACGTGCTAATTAATATATTTTGCTGCAGAGATGCTGGGATTCGAATCCTGGGCTCTTACATCTAACGCCATCAAGTCCAATACAGTCCCAAAAAGGCTATCAGTGTGAATAAGACAACATATTTATGACTCGGATTGTAAGGGATTTATATCTTTCAATTAAAATCTCATCAGCGAGATATGAAATGGGGTAGACCAAATATAGGTCGTCTGCATTGGTACCTCACTCACACCTATTTATACCGCGAAATAGCAGTATTCGCGGTGCTTTGTTCTGGTTTGAAGGGTGAGAGAGGCCGTGAAATTACTGGGTAGTTATGATATAGTATCATCAGTTCACTGGGTTGAAGACACGCTAGTGATATCTTTCTGATGACACAAGGTTACGTTTTATTTTTATTTATTTATTTATTTAACTTTATTGCACAAAATGTTAAAAAATGTACAAATGGCGGACTTAATGCCAGATGGTATTATCTCCCAGTCAACCATTACACAAAACAGAAAAAAAATATATATATAGTGGTGCAGGCAATATATATACAAAATAGATAAACGTGGCATACATATTTGTATATATAGACGCAGTAAATGCATATGATTTAATATATATATATATATATATATATATATATATATATATATATATATATAAAGTCAGAGAAACAGCATCAGTAAATAAATTACGGAGACAGCGTTTCAGGATAAATTTGTTTGGGGATTGCTTAATATTCAACGGAAGCTTGTTTTCCATCAAGCGAATGTATGGTTGTTTGTTGTCTTTATAACATTAAAAAAAAGAATGAGGCCAGTTTTCCTAAAGAACCAAAGAATGTGGGTTTTTCTTATATTTATTATTAGAATGTATTCAAACAAATTAACATTTGGTTTCAAACCAGTTTATCAAGCAATATGGCCTTTTAATGTTAACAAGTAATTGGTTGCCTTTAGATTCAGAAACAATCTACTAACCATACGCGCCAAGGGCCGTGGGTTCGATCGATTCGCACAAGACAACCATTTATATAATGAGCATTTGTGTTTATTCTGGGTGTTATATATTTATACATAATGTAAAATATCATCACGTAATGTAAAACAAAGTGATCTCCTGCTTTCCCTATGTAAGCTTATATCTTCAAAATGACGCAACGGTTTTAAGTGGCGACTGAGGCGACCGGAACCGACAGATGGCTCATATCCATAGTGGGGGGTTGGGCAGCAGCATCCCCGACGCAAAAGCTGCGCTCGCCGATTGCCAACACGCTTGCCCAGCGCGGCAATTACGGTCATAAGCCTCCGTTCTTGGGAAGGTCTATATCCAGCAGTGAACTTCAATGACTGGCATGATGATGATTACTTTAAAGTGATTACTTGAAAGTGAGTGACTTGATCCTTCAAAGTCACTGGTCCACGCGGACGAAGTCGCGGGCACTGGTAGTTTATTTATATTTTACTAGCTGTGCCCGCGACTTCGTCCGCGTAGAATAGTTTTTTGTTTGGGTACTATACCTCTTTACCTTAACTTATATAAACTTTGAATGTCATATTTATTTATATCGAATCAATGGCTTGAAAAATATGTTTCAAGTTTTTAGCTCCGAAAATAGCGATACTACAATACTTTTTTAAAATAAAAAATAACCTATGTCCTTTCTCAGGGTCTAAAGATTGTCTGTGCCAAATTTTATCAAAATCGGTTTAAGCGGGAAAGCGTAACAGACAGACAGAGTTACTTTCGCATTTATAATGTTTTGATATTTGTAGGGGTTTTCTTACGAATTAGACACGTCTTCAGCCAATATTACATTGCGCAATAAGACTGGCATGTAGAAAGTTAGTGTTAAACTACACTCAACTTTCACATACCATGAATTTTCTTAAGTGAATTGCTTTGAAATTCGCAATGTTTTCCTTTTACTATAGTGACTAGCGATTTGACGACAGGTACCGGCTAGGTAGTAGAGTGCCTCCCCATGTACCAAGTAGCTAGACACAGGCCTCTCCAAGAAAAGGGGAATGCTGCCCATAATTGCCGCTCTGGGTAGGCGTGGTGGCAATTGCAGAGCGTAGCTTCGCGACGGGGATGCTGCCGCCCATCTCCACACTGTGCAATTGAGCTGCACTGTTTCGGATGAATATACCTCCATCTGTCGGTTCCGGTTCCTTAGTCGCCTCTTACGACACCTGGTGAAGTGGGAGATATTATTCTACTATGCCGATGCCTTACGGCAAAGTATAGTAACATTCTTCTATAATTGCAACCTCCCCCCCAATCTCCACCCTAAAGAATTTAGGGAACGCTGTTCTGGATGATTTCGGTACCTTAGTCGCCACTTACGACCCCTCGTACAGAGGGTGGTACAATTCTACTCAGCCGGTACACCTCGAGAAGGTTATTATGACGGAAAAGAAATACGTTGCGCTAAAATTAGTAATTAAAAAAAAATAACTTAAACGGTTTAATGATCATCTTGTTTGCCAAGGGTCGTGGGGTCACTTCACAGCCAGGACAAATATTTAAATGTGTTGAATATCTGAATTTAGGTATTACATTTGTAATTCCTGTTTTGTCTGATGTCCGTAACACAAGTGCTTTAAGTGACTTATATCGGAGTTAGGTCAATGGTTGAGATGTTGTGTAAATCTATTAAAGTTATTCTTAATAATAATAATAAATACTTTATTGTACACCAAACAAAAAATATGTAAAAAAAAACAGTAATCATAAAGTACAATAGGTGATTTTATCGTAAATAGCGTTCCAGCGTTATTTCTTCTAGGCAACCTTTGGATATACAGACAGAAAAAACACAAATATTCATCTATATGCTTGTATTAATGTATTATATTTCCCAAGTTGACTGTGGCGCTCGGCGCCCTTGTCGCAGTATCCAACGCCGCCGATTAATATCGGTGGGTCATAGGGTTGCGGTGAAAAGCATTTTTCGCTTCCACCCGCTTTTTCTTAACATTCCTTACGAATGTTTATTTTTGTTTTGGTAGGTGTCTTGAGTTTTTGCGGCGAGGGAGTAACTGAACCAGGAGAGGTTCTCCTCCTTCTCTAAGTTCGAGAGGTACCTCTGTACGACGCGGTACTCCGCTTCCGCGGTTGGTGTGAACCGCACTCCCTTGCCAAACCTGTCCTGTCCCAGAGCCTGATTCAACGCCTTGAAGTGGCGAGTCCATTTGGGCATTTTTTCCACTACAAGGGGCGGGTATCTGGGCCGCTTGGTTCCGGCGTCGGTCTTGGGTTGGGGGTCGGTGCTGGCGCTGGTGCTTGCGGCAACATTGGCATCAGCCTTGGCTTTCGCTTCGACGGCATTGGGTTCAGGTTAAGTCGGTCTGGTCGGCTTCTTCACCACCACGTCGCTAATTATTTGGACCTTCCGCGTAGCTGCGCTAGTTGCGGCCCTCCCGTCAGTCGTGGTCGTGGTGGGAGTTTTTGTTTGGAGCGTCGCGGATGCCGCTGTTGCGTATGAGCGGGCGGCGATGTTCCTAGGCGCGGCTGCTGGTGTTGGTCGGGGCGCTGCTGGTCTGGGCAACGGTATGGGAGCGGATGCGCGCGGTATGATCGCAGCACGGGAGGGGGAGGAGCGGGCTTCCGGGGTTGGGCACGTAGCGGGGGGGGGGGGGGGGCGGGCCCTCCCCCCCCCCCGGGGGTTGGTTGGCTTCTTGGGTGTCGGTGTCAATGGTGGCATGGGTGGGGCGTTCCGTCTCCACTCTGCCGCTGGCGCTTCGGGAGCGGCGCGCCGCTTCCGAGGGTGACGTCACTTGCATCATCTTCTTGGGCCTGTCCTCTTCGGGGTCGCGTATTATATTTATGAACCCTCCGTTGTCTGATATCCGTAACACAAGCGCATTAAGCGACGAATCACCGACTCAATTCAACGATTATGAAATGTTTTGTGCATTTATTTATTATTTGTACAGGCAATAATAAATACTAAATTGTCATACAATTAGTCTGGCATACATTTCAAGGCCAAGACTAGGTTTTAGAACATAGATTATTACAGGCCGTTTTATTATCCTTTCACATTAGTGTATTTGTTATGGCAACTTTTTCAATGCCAAACTTCTTTAACTGCAGCGTAGACGTCATGACACAAAAAAACTGCAATAAGAAGAACACCAAAAAATACTGAGCCAGCTTTTGTAAAAACACTTACACAATACACGGGCCAACTTACAATGAACTTTTTGCTAAAGAAAAACCTGATAATTTTGATTCTAGCATTTTTTAAGTCAAACGGTCGAATTAATAGAAGGTCAAACAAATTTAAAACTAAATCTTTATCGGAAAATGAATAAAAAGAATTTTATTTCTAAAACACTACGTACAGGATGAGGTAGATCTCATAAAAAAGGTCGTCTGCATTGGTACCTCGCTCTTACCCGTTTCTACCGCGAAATAGCAGTGTTCGTATTGCTGTGTTTCAGTCTGAAGGATGAGAGAGGCCGTGAATTTACTGGGTAATGTGGAATAATACCCTCAAGTCCAATGTTGGTAACGCATAAGTTACTAACGTTTTTTTAGTCCTTGCTAACGTTAGCGACCGCTTTTTTTCATTATAATTATATAATTATTTAATTCCAGTAATGTCTAATGTCCAGTAATTCCAGTCTCGGATGGATATACCGCCATCTGTCGGTTCTGGTACCTAAGTCGCCTCTTGCGACACCTGGTATAGGGATAGGTACTATTCTACTCTGCCTTGATCTCTTATCCCTGAATTTCAATGGTAACGATAATTTCGAGGGTAGCTGATAATAGAGGGAGTAATTTAGGATATTTTTATTACTTATTATTCTTGCGGGGACGGAAAATCGCGGGTGAAACCGCGGGGCTATGCTTGTACAGTAATATATATGTTTTTGATTACAGGTGGGCAGCAACCATCTCGTAATGCAAACAGCAAAGAACGTCCTCTACGGTGACTCCAAGAACCTTCAACCATGGGGGCTGATAATTCTGCTTCTCTCCAAGTCAGTTAAGAACGCATCAGCGCAATCCACCCAATCAAAGAAGACGGAAGAGCAGCAGAAGATCCTGGCCGAACTCACAGAGATGATCAGAACCGGCCACTTGATCCACCAGGGAATCGTCAACGTGCCGTTCGCCAAGCGCTCCAAACACACGGAATCAGCGATTTTCGGTAATAAAATAGCAATTTTACTGGGCGATTATCTACTAGTCACAGCAAACGCAATGCTGGCAGGTCTGAGGAATTCTGACGTCTCTTACATCATCTCAACAGCGCTTAAAGATTTGTCTGAGGGAGAGTTCTTTGGCGAGAGAGACGAACAGAACCAACCTTTGCCTGGCAAACCGAAAAAGGAGACAGAAGATTTCCAAATAACCTTCGATACTACTTCTATATCGGTAAATGATGTGATTGGCACACCGAGAAAAGAGTGGACCGCGCGGACTGTTTTCAACGGAGTCAGTTTGCTAGGTAGAGGATGCCAGTCAGCTATGGTCTTGGACAGACAGAGCAGAGAGACGCAGAACTTCGCGTACCATTTCGGCTGCCATGTTGGCTTGGCCTGGCAAGCTGCAGTAGAACTCCAACATCTCACATCGGAAACTAAAGAGCAGTTCTGTTTGGCAAGTGCTCCAGTACTGTTCGCTCTAGAAGGCAACCCCGACCTTTACAAAATTATAGACCAAGCCAAGAATGATGTGAAAGATGTAGACTATGAAGATTTGAAATTCAATATATTGAAGACCGACGCGGTTGATAAAACTAAGGATTTGTACGAGGAACATGCAAAGAAAGCAACAGCATATATTGAAAGTATTGGACAAAACGAAGCTGTGGACATGATAAAAAAGTTGATTAACACTTTCTAAGACATTCTACTTTTGTAATGGATTTAGAGTAAAAAGTCAAAGTTAATCAATTGATTGAATAATTAGTCGCCATTTATTGATATACTGAAAGTGTTGGACAAAATGAGGAAGTGGACATGATAAAGGAGTTGCTCAACCCTTTTTAAGACATTCTATTTTGGTAACGGATTTAGAGTAAATAGTCAAAGTCAATCAAATGATTGAATAAAATTGGTCGCCGCTTTCTGAAAGTAAAAGATAGTGTTGAGTCAAAAATAATGTTTGATTCGATCATACAATGATGAAATATAAATTTAAAATCGTCTTGCCTAATTTAATAGTTGTTAAGAATTTTACTAAAATTATAATATTTAAGTATGAAAATATTTATTATTATTATTTTGGAAATGAAAAATTAATACTGGCCATCATTAAGGTAACAGTTATTGGACGAGTACTGCTAGACTTTGTCTATAATTGTCGCTGGGCAAGCGTGGTGGATATACCGGCATCTGTCGGTTCTGGTACCTTAGTCGTTTTTTACGACATCTATCACAGGCATACTCTACTCTGCTAGCAGTCTGCTATCTACTTTAAATGAAGGATAAAGTTCGATTCTCAAAATATAGAAAAAAAAATTGTCTTTGGCCTTTATGAAATGCGAAATGTATATCAAATATGACAATAGCTTTAAGGTGTAATGATTGTATAAACAAAGATGTTTTATTGTTTATTTTAACTAATAAATTATATTTATCGGAATTAATAACTTTTTTCAATACTTGGTTTTCCTGTTGCTTGGCTATTTGGGCTAACTGAATAAGTCATTTTACGAGGTATTTTTAAATTTTTTATTTGCCAATTACAAATAAGATCGTCATCATCAAAGGGAGAGTTTTGCCCATAATTGCCGCGCTGGTCAAGCATGTTGGCAATCGCAGAGCGCAAATTTCGTGGCGGGGATGCTGCTGCCCATCCCCGCCCTGTGCATTTGAGCTGTAATGTTTTGGATGGATATACCGCCATCTGTCGGTTCTGGTACCTTAGTCTCAAGGATAGGTACTAGCCTACTCTGCCGGTACCTCATGGCATTACGCTAATTAAATCTTTATAACATGAGACAAGACATCAAGAAAAAATAATCTTTATTCCTATCAATTTTATTTATACTTTCAATCGATACTGCAGCCATATATAAGATTTAGTTCTTTAAAAATCTCAGGAATTACTCCGAATTGGTGCCATTTAAAAATAATTCAGTTCACTTAAGCTAGACCTATTAAAAAAAAGTGGTTTGCATTAGTACTTCATTCTCACCTCTTTTTATCGACAAATAGCAGTGTTCGCATTGTTGCGTCCCGGTTTGAAGAGAGCAAGACGCAGTGAAATTACTGCGTAAATGTGAAATTGTCTTTATACACAAGGTTGTTGACACGCTAGTGGCCGAACGCTTATTTGCTGACTTCATAATATTTATAAAAAAACTGTTTATTTACCCATTTTCTGGGAAGGCTATAAACATCACGCTAGGACTAATAAAACGCGGGTAGAATCGCGGTAATAAATATCTTCATCTATTGATGATTCCAAGTAACGTTACTTAATACTTAGGATCAGCCAATTTGAGACATGCAGTCAGTAATACTTAGAAAAATTTCCATTGTTTAAAACGACGTTGCCATGACCTAAAACACTAGGAAAATGCATAATTAACCGTCGCCTTTTCTCTATGATTGCTTCATATTTTCCATTGATTTATTCAAGATGGAGGAATATTAGACAGGGACGGCATGAAATGCCTCTCAACACATTATCATCTCTGTGCGTGGCCTCTGCAAGAGGATTTCACAAATATTGGTGGTACGAGCCTCGCATATCACTGGGTAATAAACCACTCTGTGCTCACCAGTCTATATGATCATTATCATAACAATTGTTGAACATCCATCGCTGGAGACAGCCTTCTTTTCTCTCTTCGAAGGGGTGGATTTTATCCATAATTGCAGGTAGCAATTGCAGAGCGTATCATTGAGACGAGAATGCTGCTGCCAACCCATGATTTATTGCATTTGACGCTGTTTTGGGAGTCTTTTTAAATAGTTTAATAGTTTTTAAATAGACCTTATAGACAGAAGTTCAGGGTGTCATAGATGTAGATAATAAATAGCATTGGTCCAAGGTTTATTCCCTCAGGCACACCGAATTTCACTAGTAAAAGTGTAAATACATCTAGTATTTCAATAGAGAAGATGATTGGAATCAAGAAAACAACTGCCTGGGCTCCTGTCAAACATTTGATCAAGAACCAAGGCCAACATCGCAGTACTTACAGGTTACATTGTCAGCACCTATAAAATTAAAAACCATATAGGTAAATTTAAAAACATGAATTAAATAAAAAATTGTAATGCCTTGAGGTACCGGCAGAGAAGAAAACTACCTCCCTCTGTAAAAGGTGACTAAGGTACCAGAATCGACAGTTTTGCATTTTCGTCGGACCATATCGGACCGCATATTCGTCGCGAAAGCTGCGCTCTGCGATTGCCAACACGCCTGCGCAGCGTGGCAACTATAGCCAAAATTCCCTTTTTCTTCGGGAGACCTATGTCCAGCGTTGGACTTCCAATGGATGTAAAGATGACGATGACGAAACATGCTACAAACATTTTTCTTTTGTCTAGGTTATCTTTTGTTTCAGTAATTCTGTTGTTTCTGCTTATACGTTGTTTTTCTGTCTAAGCCCAAATTTTCAGGATTTCAGACAATAAAGTATATAGAATTGAAATAAGTATGTGCGGCCGGTCTCACGCAGTCCTCTTTTTCGAGACCTAGGTCAAGCTTCAGAGGCGCCCTCGAGATCCTCGTCGTTCCTGCTCAGATCCTGCGAGCCTTCTGGGGAAGGCTGTAGCTAAACGCGCGGCCGCCGCGGAGTACGCAGGTGAAATCAAGCATAGAGTCGCTCGAAAATGAGCAATCTCAACCCCTCTTCCGGTGGTGCTGGAATAGTTCAGAAAAAAGATGTTAGACATCTACGCTCATGGGTTTGTCTTACTCGAAAACGATGTATTTTCATTACTATAGTCTTGATATACCTTAATTGCTTGCACATCAAGATGGGCTCGATGGCACATAGGGTAGTGATCCCACCTTGCGCTACGGTTATGATAAATATTTGTATTTGTTCTGTGTCTGGGTGTGTAGATATTTACTTAAGTATTATATTTGTGATTCCTCTCTTGACTGATATCAATCACATTTGCTTTAAGCGTCTTATCTCGAGATCAACTGAAGAGTTTTGTTATAATTTATACAATAGTACTAGCAGTGCCCGCGACTTTCTCCGTATGGAACTGTAATTTCGGGGAGTATAGTAGCATTTCTCGATATATGGACTATCCAAGACTGAAAGAATTATTGAAATCAGACCAGCAGTTCTTGAGATTAGTGCGTTCAAACAAACTTTTCAGCATTATAATTTTAGTATAGATTTTGAGAATTTTTAAATAGCACTGATAGAAAAACTATAGGAAAATGGAACATCTCGTCCATGATTGTTGGTGACGTCTTGATTATAGCATGACTTGGGGATGTATGTTGCTTAAATGCAGGAAGATGAAGTGGAGTACTTAAGTTGTGTAGCTTCCTCCGCCTGCCATCTTGGATATTACACTCCCCCCACCCTTGGCCTTGTATACTAGGCCCAGTGCCGATAACTTTGCATAGTTATTTGCACTTAAATTATCACTTTGACAAAGACTATGTGCTAATTAGTAATATTAGTTTCAAAGTCAATGTAATTAGGAAATATTCTAGATTTTCGCACGATACGAGTGGACGGTCTCCTTGGCCTATTGGTCTAGAGATTGACCATGACGCGGGGAGTGCGTGTTTCGATGCCCTGACTAGATTTAGTATCTCAAGATGTAAATTGAAACTCTTTTTGAATTAGTCTACTACATGTTTAACCCTGAGCAAAGTCTGAAGAACAATTTTGAATTTATCACTACCTAGTAATAAACAAAGTCACTTTCCTATGTCTGTCTGATTTTTAAAACTACGCAACGGGTTTCCGAGGACAGCGTCTTCTAGCGTCTTCTAGCGTCGCCGATCCTTTAAAAACCTCAACCCCTTTTTTGAAGAACCTCATGCTGTAGTCCTCTGAGAAAACCTTTGCAGAGTGCTCTTTCCACAATTTACGCGCACTTTGGAGAGCTTCTGAAACTGTAGGGTACGGGTGCATTGTGGTTTCAACGTGTGTGGGTGAACACAATCGATGGCGAGCGGTGCGAGGATAAACGGTAGCTGTTGGCATCATATTAAACAATTCCTAGGACCAAAGGTGATTGTTAGGCTAAGTTAGGCTCAATACAAGTTGTGGGCCTGGCATCGTCAACAATTCTCACAGCGCGTTTCTAAATTAAGATAAAGGGTCCAAGCTAGTGTTTAAGTACTCCTGCCCATAGATGGCAGCAAGTCCTATTTCATTTCTATGCAACGCCATCTAGTTAATATTTGTGTAACTAGCTCCTAAATGAGTTGCATTTTGCTATTTGTTGGTCTAATATTTGCCGTCAGTTACAATAAATATTTAATCCAATTCAAATAAAAACCTTTTTTGTGTATTTTAAAATATCTAAATGTCGGGTTAATGATATTTTTTTTATCGTTTTTTTATATTTTTAAGTATATATTGTGATATATTTAATAGCAGCGCCATCTAGTTAACGCTTAAGTAACTAGGTGGTACAATCCTAACCTCCCTTATGTGCTGTTAACAAGAATATATTACCAGATGGCTGTGTGCTTTTTTACCTGCTACTATATAAAAAGGAAAAATATCTTAAACAATATTAACGAAAAGTTGTCAAAATGTACAAAAGGCGGACTTAATGCCAGATGGCATTATCTCCCAGTCAACCATTACACAAAACAGAAAAATATATATATAGTGATGCAGACAATATATATACAAAATAGGTAAACGTGGCATACATATTTGTATAAATAAAGGCAATAAATGGATATTATATAAAAAAAATATATGTATAAAATAACATCAGAAATAGGGTTATAAAGTTAGAGAAGCAGCATCAGTAAATTAATAATTCGTATTAAAATACGTATGTTGTTTGCGATATTTCTATAAATTTATAATTAAAGCGAAAATTTAGTGCCTATTTTTAAAAGAAATTGTGAGAACTTATGAACCTGATATTTAACAGAGGTGAAGTTAATAAATAAATAAATTCCCACACGTCATACATTGACCTGACTGCGTGATAAGTCGCTTAAAGCACTTGTGTTACGGACCTTAGACAACAGACACAGAAAAAACATAGATATCATCATATAAATATTTAACTTGGGTGGGGATCGAACCCGTGACTTGCCGCACAAGATAGGATCACCTCCATTTGCGCCATTGGGCCCGTCGAAGTGCTTAAAATTTATTGACGTGGATAAAACTATTACTTTCATCATACCAGCCATTAAAAGTCCACTGCTGGGCATAGGCCTCTCAAAGAAAGGAAGATTTTTACCCATAGTTGGACGCAAATTGACGTCAGTGATAAATATGAGTATAAAATCTGTTGTGTCAAAAAAACAATTCAAATGAGAACTGACTTTATTAGATATAGTGATACCTAGTTGTCACGTAAAAGTTTATTTTTCCTTTGTAGCTCATGCAAATAAAAGCTATCTTACTTTGTACCAGGGTTTTTTTTCCGACGAACTTATTGCTGTACTTCTCAGACGTCAATTCCAGCGCCACCGAAAATAGAGGGCGGGGCCTCTCGTAGATGAGAGGTCCGATGCCCGTATTCATTCAACTACGCTTGCCCAGCGCGGCAATTATGGGTAAAAGCCCCCTTTTTTGGGGAGGCCTGTGTCCAGCAGTGGATTTCTAATGGCTGTAATGATGATGATTTTTATTAATTGGAATGGAAGTCGTTATTGTATTTAGTTTTTTTTAATTATATTATTATGTTAAGTTGGATCCAACTGTACACAGTAAGTAAAAAATGATCAAAATCGATTTAGCAATTTAGAAATACACTCTAGATACATACACCATGTTCGTTCCCTTACTCCTCCGAAACTGCTTGACTGATTCTTATGGAATTTTTATGCATATGTAGCGAGTCTGAGAATCGGCTATTATCTATTTTTCAATCCTCTAGATAAAGGTGTTCAGCCCAAATTTTTATAAAAATACTTATATTTCTAAATCTGCATTTTTTACCAACCCCTATTTTTTCATAGCAATATTAGTAATTTATTAATTGTCTTTAATTTATGTGGCAGAACAACGTTTGCCGGGACAGCTAGTATTTATATATAAAGATATTGTGTTGTTAATCTTCGAACACTCTATAATGTTCTGATCTCATGAATAACATCCGCCATTTTGTTACCAAAGATGGCGTCAGCCCAATTGATTAGAAACAATGATATTCAAAATGCTTCTTCCTAATTACAATTTGTATTCGTTTTACAGATGAATAAAGTGTTTCTAGGAACAATTATTCGATGTATTTATTTGTTTTGGAATCACAGAGCATAAAATAACTTAGCCATGACTCTTTAAAAGTTTACTAGATTAGATTTTTTTGAAAAAAAAAATATTTACTTCTAGAATCATTGGAACAATGTAGTCAAATACAAATCGGATTGTATAACTTACAAGAAAGATACCGAAGCTAGCAACTGGAGATCACAAATTTTGGTTATCCGATATCAATACGCATCGTCGCTATCTGCTGGACAGCTACATCTATGTCCAATACATCTATGCACGAGGTAGACTTCAAGCAAAGGCCGATTGCGTTGGTACCTCACTCTCGTCTATTTCTAGCGCCAAATAACAGCGTTTATAATGCTATGTTCTGGTTTGAAGGGTGACGCAGGTATTTTACTGAGTAATGGAACATAATATCTTCATGTCACACGGATGGCAACGCGTTAGTGATATCCTTGTGATATTCCAAGCGACTATAGGCTGCAGTGACGCTTGCTATCACGCGGACTGTGTGCTTGTTCGTCGATCTGGTGTAATAAAAAAACCTATTGAAATATATAGTTATTAGCAGATTAGAATTGTCTTATTATGGGGGTGGGGGTGGTCCTAGGTGCCGTAAAAAGCGACTAAGGTACTGTTTTGTCTGGCGTCCGTAACACTAGTGTTTCGTGCTCTGAGTCTGGTCGATGTATGTGATGTTGTGGGAATCGTAGAAGATTCATTGTGGTAATTATGGCGGGAGGAATAAAAATATAACTAAATATAAATAAATATAACTACTAAGAAGGAAAAAATCGCGATCGGCGGTTCTAAAAAATCTTTCTGTAGGAATTGTTAGGTTAAGCTTTTAAAATAATTCAAACTATAGCATGCTTGGACCATGGCTTGGCCAGCGCGGCAATTTTGGATTGCAAACAAGTGTTGGCAATCGCACGGCGCAACCTTCGCGACGGGGATTTCGCTGCTCATATCCCAGCGCCGCATTTGCAGCGGGAGTTATTAATCTACTCTGCCGGTACCTCACAGCATGCATGGATACTAAAACAAAAATTGAGAGACAAATTAAAAATAAAAATTCTAACCAGGTAATTGTCACAATAACATTTATATAAACGTTTATAGTTTTTACCGAAATATTTCTTTTTTGCAGTATTCTACAAAAGAAATATCTCCTAAAATAATAAAGTCCCAGATACCGTTTATCAACAGTAGTGTGCTCCAAATTTGTATAAAAAAAATTAATTATTTTAAATCAAAGTCATCGGCGAAAATATAAATAATATAATGGAAAAAATCATAATACAAAATAAATGATAATGTGTATTATATAGAATTTATATATGAACTATTTATATTCCTCAACACCATAGATACAATTAAAATGGTTACACTATGGTCGCGAAATGTAAAAGCGCGGGAAAAAAATGGAAAAGCGCGCGCTTCGCGTGCGTACGAAATGGAGTGAAGGAACTATACGTTGTGTAAAAGAGATAAATATAGTAATTTTTAGGGTGGCATAGATTATTAAATACTCAATATGATTTTTATTTAGTTTATACAAAAAAGTATCTATACTAAAATATTATAATAAAATAATTTTATACTGAAATGTATTAATAAAATCATAATAAGTGATTAAGAATGTTAGTTAATGAGGATTTTAAGTAATTTTTATATGTGGCACCATACCTGATATACACGGCTGGCTGTCACCTCTACCTAGGATTGCCGTCCGTCCCTTTCCCTTTACAGAGGTTTACCTTGATATGTCCTTGTTAATAGGCATCCGTGGAGCGTCCTTGGAGCGGGGGGCTTTTGTTTTCATGAGAAAATATATCAATCAATTTATATTTTACTTTGACAATACAAAAAAACGAATTACTAATCAAACAATTTGTAACAAACTGATGAGATTCTGTTTTGATAGGTACATTAAAAATAAAACAAAAAATGACTACATTAAAAATAAATAAAAACTTAGAGATGACGTCAACTGATCTTTATTACACAGACTGTGTTAAAAAATCTATTGACTTGCCCGGTATCTGAACTGGAATGAATTTTCACGCGTCTCGACCTGGTTTCCAAGTTTTAGAGATGGCAACCCCACCCCTACCTGTCAACGTTCCCACGCACAATTCGCGCCAAAGGATAAACTACACGGCATCGTTTATAAATCACAAATTATTACATCGATGCGCAATCTAAACTACATACTAATAATTTCATTGAAAACCTGTTTCACGTAATGTTACTTATAATGTCATGATTCTTAGACAGTTAAGAGATGCCCTTCAGAGATAGATAATATTATAGTCGTAATTTATTAAGTTATTATTTCAATTAAAATGTGGCACGCTAATTCGAATATCGAGTAAGGTGAAACACTCTATTTTCGGCTTATCTGGTAGCTACACAAATTATATATAGTTGAAGAGTTTGTTTGTTAAGTTGTACGCGATAATGTTAGGAACTGCTATTTCGATTTGAAATTTTTTCTTATGTATAATTATCCTGTCATGCTCAAAGCCAATTGTATTGAGAGCTTCATTTGCTTACGCGTTATTATCATCATCATACCAGCCATTGGACGTCCACTGCTGGACTTAGACCTCGCTAAGGAAAAAAAAGGGCAATTAGCCCGTAATAGCCGCGCCGGGCAAGCGTGTCGGCCATCGCAGAGCGCAGCTTTCGCGATGGGGATGTTGAGTCCATCCCGTCGGTTCTAGTACCTTATTCGCTTACGACACCTGGTATAGAGGGAGGTACTATTCTAGTCTGCCGGTACCTTACGTCGTGGCTTAAGATTGACTCCCTATAACCATTTTATGGTATTTTAATTTGTGAAAAGTGATTAGAATCCTTGTCTATACTATTATTGTAAGGAGAAAAGCTTTGTATGCATGTACGAGCATATAACGAATAATTTCACAAACTTAAAAAAATCTGTCACTATTAGAAAGTTTTATTTTTTCCGAGTAACATAGGCATTATGATATTTAAAAAAATATATAGATTCCTACCCAAAATGACACTATACAAGCAAGATTTGATTTTTGTAGGTGTAAGACGTTCGCCCGAGCCTAGGTCGAGCCTTTAGAGGCGCCCTCGGCCGATCGCCGTTGATCCCGCTCAGATCCCGCGAGCCTTGCGGGCGCGACCGTAGCAAAACGGGCATCGGTCCTCTCACCTATGAGACGCCACGCCCTCTTTTTTCGTTGACGCTGGAATTGACGTCTGAGTAGTCCAGCAATATAATAGGTTCGTTTGAAACAAAAATTAGATTTGTAACAAGTTAACCCAAAATCTATATAGGTCTGATTGTCAATTTGTTTTTACTTCTGGTAAGATGATTTGTCAAAAAATAACAAAAGCAGCTATATTATACTCCTACAATCTTATGGAAAAATGAAACTACGCGGGTAAAACCGGGGAGCGTCCTAGTGATACATGATGCAATGTAACGATAATTGTACGTTTCGCCTCATAAACAAATACTGTTGGTTTTGTTTGACGGAAGTCCGTCACAGCGGAATGTCTGATTATTGATAATAATAATTATATTTATATATAGATAAAGCACAAAAATATGTTATACAATTTTAGAACGAAATTCACATTTGCGAAATTAAACTTTAAATTGTATATGTTAAAATATGTTTGTACTTGTGTTTATTTCTTTATAAGTTTCGACCTTGCCGAAGAATTAGTAAATAAAATCAATTCGTTTTTTTTTCAATAAAATCTTACCAGACGCAGTTTTGGACCATCATCATCAATACAGTTACTATTGGAAGTCCACTGCTGGACATAGGCCTCCCCGAAAGGGGTAATTTTGCCCATATTTGCCGTACTAGGCAAGGACCATCACGTACTCATCCCCATTCTGTGCATTCAAACTACACTGAACCGAATGGATACACCTCCACCTGTCGGTTCTGCTACCCTAATCACCTTTTACGACACCTAGTACAGAGGGAGGTACTATTATACTCTGCAGATACCTCACGGCTAACTGATATGATTATCATGAATCATCAGAATCACAGCCATAGAACTTCCACTGCTGGATATTGGCATATAAAAGAGAGGTATACTTTTACTCAAAATTTCTGCGCTGGGCAGGTGTAATGGAAATCGCAAAGCGCACCTTCGCGACGATATACCGCCATCTGTCGGTACTGTTCTACTCCGCCTCTACACCACGGTGTAGAAGAATAGTACCTCTTTTAACTGGACAATGTTTTTGACATTACGCACACAGTCACATATCACATATGTCTTCGTGCTGCAAGCCTATCTCAGGACTAGACTGCCATCACTGGACGGGTCTTACAATTAAGTTTACTGTGGGTACGTAACTTGACCCACCAGTGAAGAGCATGCAAGAAAGCGAGAGAAGAGGAAACGGCAATGCTTAAATTAGTCTGGCTTATTTTTTATATATTTATTTATTTAACTTTATTGCACAAAATGTTAGAAGATGTACAAATGGCGGGCTTAATGTCAGATTGCATTATCTCTCAGTCAACCATTACACGAAACAAAAAAAAATACATATATAGTGGTGCAGACAATGTATATACAAAATAGATAAACGTTACATACATATTTGTATAAATAAACGAAATAAATACATAAAAAAAAAATAACGTACATCAGAAATAGGGTTATTAAGTTAGAGAAGCAGCATCAGCAAATAAAGTACGGAGACAGCGTTTCAGGATAAATTTGTTTGGGGATTGCTTAATATTCAACGGAAGCTCGTTCCAGAGTCGTATAGCTGTCACTGTAAAAGAGTTTGTCAAAAAACTAAAGTGATATGAAGGAGTTAAGAGCGAGAGAGTATTAGAATTATATATATATTTATATACCTTAATGTCACTGGTCGAAAGTCTTCAAGTGATGTGTGTGTTTTTATGACATGTGACTAGAAAATATTATGTCACATTACCCAGTAATTTAACTGCCTTACTCAATCTTCAAACTAAAATACAGCACTGCTGTTAGGCAGTAGAGATAGATGAGAGCGGGGTTACAATGCAGTCTACCTTTGTATGGAGTCTACTTCTAGAAAAACAGTGTGTCACCAGCGAAATCTTGCGGCAATGAAACGTGGTCTCTCACTGTTCATCTTATATGGCAACTTAAAGTAACCCAACCAGCTATAAAGAGGTCATTGCTCGTTATATCTTTCATCATCATCATCATATCAGCCATATTGAGTTCACTATTGGACGTAGACCTCCCCATGATGGAAGGGTTTATGCTTATAATTACCGCGCTGGGTAGGCATGGTGGCAATCGCAGAGCGCAACTTCGCGACGAGGATACTGCTGCCCATCCCCACCTTGTAGTATTAAACTGCGGTGTTTCAAATGGAAATACCGCCATCAGTCGGTTCCTGTACTTTAGTCAACTCTTACGACACTTAGAACCGACTAGGAATGGGCAGGTCCGTAACATATTTGCATGTTGAAATGGCAATGAGCAGGGTATTGCATGCAGACCATTCTAGACTGTATATCTAGAACAAAAGCCACACAGTCTCCCTGGAAGCTGGACAGACGATCAGACAGAAATCCGGCACCGGTTCCAGTACTTTACCCATCTCTTACGACACCTGGCACAGAAGGAGGTACTACTCTACTCTGCCAGTACCTTTATGGCCTACTTTTGTGTAGTAGCTGACGCGGTATTCGCAACCTTACGTCTATAGGCTACTTTGATGCTAACAATCACGTGATCTGGCACGACTTGTTAGGAATTCTGGTAGTAAAAAAAGAAGTATATCTGGTTATTTTAATGTTCCAGTTGTAAGAGCGTCTATTAGCGTTTATTTCATAATCATTGGCCAAGAGATTTGCAATATAGGACCGGTTGTGTTCCATCATTGCGATCCTGCGGTTCAAGTTAGATCGTCTGTTCACAATATGGGCGACTAGACGTCCAACGCTGCGCTTGCAGGTCTCTCTTCCAGAACCTTACGACTCTATCATCTATCGGTTGTAAATGCTGAGTGCCTTGCCCACTGCCACTTCGGCCTATCTTGGTAACTTTGGCTATTTTACGGATCTCCTCCTCATACCTAGGACGATTCGAGTAAATATGACATATAACGGGCCTGATAGTGCAGATGATAGTGATCCTGTCTTGCCCGGCAAAAGTCGTGGGTTCGATCCCTACCCCGGACAAATATTTATATGTTTTATGTTTGTTCTGAGTCTGTGTGTTAAATATATATATTTATGTAGTATATTTGTGATTCCTTTGTTGTCTAACGTCCGTAACACAAGTGTTTTAGCGACTTATCACGGAGTCAGGTTAATGTATGAGATGTTGTGGGAATTGATTACTTTCTGACACAAAGAATGAAGATGCATCATGCTAATGGTCACAATATTATTTTTCCATAAGCCATTATAGTATACCTTTATAACCTATAAGGCATATTCAAATAAATGCATAATACTGATAAGCATAAGTAATAACAAGCATTATTTTACACACAAGCAATCGGCTCCGCTATGTGCTGTCCATGGCCAATTTAACTTCATAGCGTAGAACATACACTGCTAAACAGAGGCTTCCTGAAGAAAGGGGGAGTCCTTGAATAATTGCGCGCTCGACAGATTTGGTGACAATCGCAGAGCGTAGATTTGTGACGAGAATGCTGCACCTAAACCCGCCCTGATATATTTGAGCTACGTTGTTTTGGGTGGGTATACAGTCGTCTGTCGGTTCCGGTACCTCAGTTGCCACGCACTTGGTGTTGCGATATAAAAAATGTTATCCGGAATAAACTTATAAACTAGTTTTTAATATTTTTTCTCAGTGTACAGTTTGATCTTTCTTGAGAGATAGTGTAGTTTATATCTCAGTTTTTAGTCGCAATATTTTTTTTATGATAAACACTAGTAAGAGGCATAATTTTAGCTGGGCATAATATTACAAGGACAAACTATATATGTAATAAGCATTACTGATAAAATCCATGAACTTTTACGTAATAACACATAATTACCATAGTATAAAAAACATGCATTTCTAAGAGACATAATTTTAGTTGGGCATAATATTAAAAGACACAGTATATATGTAATAAGTATTACTGAAAAAATCCCTGAACCTTTAAGAAATAACACATATTTACCATAGTAAAAAAAAACATGCATTTCTAAGAGGCATAATTTTAGTTGGGCGTAATATGTAAGACACAGTATATATGTAATAAACATTACTGACATTATTCTTACACTTTAAAGAAATACATATTTACCATAATGACAGATTCCAATTCCTATCTTCCTCTCACGAACGTAATCTCCGTTCTTCTAATACTCTTTCGCTCTTAACTCCTTCTCATCACTCTAGTTTTTTGACAAACTCTTTTACAGTGACAGCTATACGACTCTGGAACGAGCTTCCGTTGAATATTAAGCAATCCCCAAACAAATTTAACCTGAAACGCTGTCTCCGTGCTTTATTTACTGATGCTGCTTCTCTAACTTTATAACCCTATCTCTGATGTACGTTATTTTATGTATATATATACATATATATATATTTTATCATATGCATTTATTGCATTTATTTATACAAATATGTATGCCACGTTCATTTACTTTGTATATATATTGCCTGCACCACTATATAGATATATTTTTTTTTCAGTTTTGTGTAATGGTTGACTGGGAGATAATGCCATCTGGCATTAAGTCCGCCATTTGTACATTTTGTAACATTTTGTGCAATAAAGTTAAATAAATAAATAAAAATAAAATAATGAAAAAACATACATTTCTAAGAGGCATAATTTTAGTTGGGCATAATATTGAAAGACAAACCATATAAGTAATGAGCATAATTGTCAAAATTCCTGAACTTGTAAGAATTAACAAATATTTACCATAATATTATAAAAACATGCATTTCTAACCATATTATGCATTCTCAACTAATTATAAACAAGCCGTTCGCCCCGGCTTTTCACGAGTGCATAATTGTTTCATAAACTAAAACTGATCAACTGGATAGACGATCAGACAGAAATCCTAGCTGTGTGCATGTTGTAGCTGTTGAATTGGCATTGAATTCAGTATTTTACTCACCTCTTACAATACTAAGGTACCAGAACCGATAGATGGCGGTATATACATCCGAGACAGTGCCTCTTACGGCAAAATAATATCATATTTAAATATCTAATAGAGACAACTGCAGATAACCTTATACATTTATAACTATTTAACCCTTCCATTAAGTATTTTACAAAAAATATAATACTTAATGTATAGAAGAACGGATGGAGAAATGTATCTATCTATATAAACAAAATTTCATACTATAAATTAGTTTATTCTTTATTTATTGTGTTTGTAAATAGGACGCCATATTGTTTAATAGGTGGCTTTATCATTGAGCGGATCTCTATCTCTCTCTTCTTTCCAGACAACATCATCTGCACTAGGTGTCGTAAGAAGCGGCTTAGGTACCAGAACCGACAGATGGCGGTGTATCCATCCGACAGTGAAACAGTGCAGCTCAAATGCTCAAGGCGGGGATGGGCAGCAGCATTTCCGACGCAAAAGCCGCGCTCTGCGATTGCCAACACGCTTGCCCAGCGCGGAGATTATGGGCAAAAAATCACCTTTCTTGGAGAGGCCTATGTCCAGCAGTGGACTTTCAATGGCTGGTATGATCTTGATGATTGTTTTAGTGATTCTAATGACATGAAAATTAAATACAAAATTCCTTGCAAACCTGAAAGATTCGTTTGTATGTTTTCTGTCTATATAAAATGAGGTAGACCTCTTACAGAAGATTCACTCTCACCTATTTCTACCGACAAACAACAGTATTCGCATTTTTGGTCTGAAAGGTGAGAGAGTCATTGGTAATTTTACTAGCTAATGTGGCATAATATCCGCTAATCACAAGTGATATCCTTATGATATGACGAGCGTCTATATGGGATTATATCATCTTCATTGCAGTCGTACAACGTCCACTGATGGACATAGGCCTTCCCATAATCAAAGAATTTTGCCCGTAATAGCCGTAATAAGCCGAAATACAGTAGTTTTGGAGTGATCCCGGACAATACATTGACCTGATTTCTTGATAAGTTTAAAGCACTTGTATTACACAAATATTCATCACAAATATTCTACTTAAATATATATATATAATTAACACCCAGACACGGATATTTGTCACAGGTGGGGATACCCACGACCTTAAGCGCACAAAACAGGAACATATATATATTATATGTATATAATTATTTAGTATCTTGTTTTTAAATAAACTTTAATACACTTAGTCATACAGCTCTTTCCGTAATCTGCAAGGTTTTGGAATTTCCGTGAAAAGGGGTCATCCATAAAATAGGTAAGGGGTCATCTATCTTCGAAAAAGTTTGGAACGGTACAAGCGGTGGGGGGGTCTTCAGTTTTGTGACATCACTTTTCAAAATCTAATAGATCTAAAGGAATCACGTTTTGACGTGACAACGTCTTATAAATTGGTTTGCCGGGTGACACTTCAAGAAACTGCGTTACGCTCCGCTCACGTTATGCGCTCACAATGAGAGCGAGTGAGAGGCACGCGTCCCTCTCACTCGCTCTTATTGTGACGTGTGTTACGCAAATGTATTGCAAGTTATTGTATGTATATTTGTATACGTATGTATGTGTAAAGGTAAAAATAAAATTTTGTTAATATGAAATTCAGTGCGAGATTCTTTGTATAAATTAATGTTTTAAATATAATTCTTTGTATAAATAAATGTATTAAATTGTTACTATTATTTCATCCTTATTCCTACTATACGAATGAATATTCACATTAAAATTATTTTACCACTCAAAGTCATCACGTAAAACTTTCGCCCGTATACCGACTTTATTTAAAATATGAATAAATCTATGAAATACCCGCGTTTATACCCGCTGTAGTATTTAGCCACATAAAGACGTTGATACCACAAATGTTCCTAACGTGAAAAACCTAAATGAGAACGAATACATAATTTAAAGGAGTTAAAAAGTTAGTTTAATTCAAAGTCCACGGAATGAAGATGATTGACATTCTTCCTTCTTCATTTTCTCTACATTCAATATTGTATTGCTATGTTATTGTTTCAAATATTTGATATAATATTGATTTCATCAAATCCTAATTAAACTAAATCAAAAACTAATTGCGGAACTGATGTTTTAAAAGTAATAATATTTCGATGTGATTTTACAAAGGGGGGGGGGGGGGAAAAGTTCGGGGATGGGGTTAGTGTTCCTCTTGAGTCTAGAATTGGCATCGCTAGTTTCATTAAATAGATTTGTATGTATATGAACAAAACTACAGATTTCATATATGTATATTGATGGAAGTGGCAGTAAACGACGATCCCATTATCGTGAATGTAATGTTGCGACTATAAACCAACATATTGACTCTCTTAAATCAATCAATCTTATCTCTCAAATTGGATCTAACTGTAAACGGTAAGCAAAAAAAAATATTAAGATCAATTTCAATAGTTTACATGTGTATCCCGGACAATTACACTCGTAATATGTATATAAATAACGACGTGATGCCGATGCCGAAAGCCGTGAGGTACCGGCAGTGTAGAATAGTACCTCCCCTGTGTCGTTAAAGGCGACTAAGTAACCAGATCCGACAGATGGCGGTATATTCATCCGAAACAATGTAGCTCAAATGCGCAGGACGAGGATGGGTACTAGCATCCACGTCGCGAATGCTGCGCTCTGCGATTGCCAACATACTTGCCCAACACGGCAATAATGGATAAATGGCTTTCTTGGGAAGGCATAGGTCCAGCAGTGGACTTTCAATGGCTGGTGTGATGAAGATGAATGACTAGATGTACCCGCGACTCCGTAAATGATGCATTGCTACTATTACTCATGGCGTCATGGTATATAGCCTCAGCCGTTTCAGAGATTACCTCAAATAAACAGACAGGTATACAGAACGACAAATAAAAAAAATACATATATATATACACTCATTTGCAAAAAAAACGGACACCTAAGCAATGAACCATTTCAAATGTTACTATTGGTTTGTTTGATAAATAATAATTATAGGTAGTTTTACTTTCACAATTTTGTAAATTAATACGCCAATAATCGTTTTCGTCAGTATTATCATAAAATTTTGATAAAATTTATGGGTTTTAATGCTAAAGTTCACTAGTAGTGTATGCTCGCTAGTAGTGCATATGCTCGTGTTAACAAAGGTTTTTGTTTGTATTTTCTTTAATAAAGTAAAAGCAGATAAAGTGTGACCCCATCTAGCTGAAATCACAGCTTGAATTCGCCTGGGTATGCTAGTGAGGATATCCCGGATACTTGCTTGCAGAATACGTTCCCACTTAGCGGTAATCACATTCTTCAGCTCTCTGATGGTCTGACGGAGCCGGTTGTACTAATCTCATGCGTTGTTTCAGAACGTCCCAGACATGCTCTATAGGATTGAGATCGGGACTGAGCTGGCCATACGCATAAAAATTGAGTCTTCGCCTAAAGCGGCCAATCCGGGTTGTGCGTGAGGAATTAGAACTTCCGTTATGTATCGATGTCCAGTGAACCGTTTTCAATGAAGATTAACTCTGTACGATCCATTGAATTTATTCCTGCCCAAAACATAACAGAGCCCCCACCATAAGGTGTGATTTCTTCAAAACCAACCTCTGCAAAGCGTTCTCCTCGTCCTCGTAGCACTCGCCGACGTCGATCTTCACCGAACAGAGATATCCTGGCTTCATCGGAGAACAATACCCTATTCCAGTCTTTTTGAATCCATGACTCACAATTTTGAGCAAACCTAAGCCTGTCAACTCTGTGCTCACGGAGTAACCTAGGGCCGCGGGCCGGGCAGTGACTGCGTATATTGGCCGCGAGAAGCCTCCTCCTGACCGTCCATAGACTAATATACACATTATTACTTCTTCGAGGTTGTTCTTAAGGTCCACATACGAAGACTTGCGATTTCTCAATGCGCGACCCACAAGAAAACGATCATCCCATGGTTGGGTACATGGTTTTCTTCCAGAACCAGGCCTTCTTTCGACGGAACCGTTGTCTTGATACCGCTGTCAGGTCCTTTGAACCGTCGAGCGACTCACAGTTAGCCTCTAAGCCACGAAATATTGGCTGTAACCCTCTTCGAGCAGTGCAATAATTTTGGTAGCTTATACCACTTTCTCTAACATTATTGAGCCAGCTTTACAGCAATAAATGAAGCTTTGACAATTAAGAATATGAAAAAAATTCAGAAAAGTTGACTAAAAGTTATGAAAACCGATATTATTTTTTGAAACTTCGCACCAAAAATGTAGCACAAAAAGTGGTTTTCTGTAAAAACAAGCATTAAACGAAAATTTGAATTTAGAACGTACTGTTTTAAACACCACGGCATTTTTAAAACCGGCCAGTACCATGTACAAATGTTTGAAATCATTTTGGTACCGCATTTTATTAAAGAAGAAATAAAATCATGACCGCCCGTTTTTTTTTTGCATTCGAGTGTATATCACATCATCATCATCATACCTTATGTTTGTAAAAATAATGATTATTCCAGCAGAGTAGAATAGTACCTTCCCTTCTAGCAGGTGTCGTAAGAGGCTACTGAGGTATCGGAATCGGCTGGCGGTAAAAATGCTACAGGACGGGGATGGGCAGCAGCCTTCCCGTAGCACAGCTACGCCTTTCCGTAGCCACATCACCTGCACTTACAGCAATTATTGATAAAATTCCCCCTTTCTTGGGGCAGCCTGCGTAAAAAAACACACATAATATCCCATACATTGACCTGACTCCGATATAAGTCGCTTAAAGCACTTGTGTTACGGACATCAGACAACAGAGGAATTACTTATATAATACTCAAAAACATACATACATACATATAGACATACATTCATACCTCTCTCGATTTAGTCCTTTCATACACGCTTGTTTATTCTTGGTACTTCTGATCTGGCCCTTCTTTAATACCTCTTCTAACTGGTTAAGATATTCCGTTCTATTATATTATATATATATTTATATAGTAGTTCTACTTTCATCCATTCTTTCTACATGTCCAAACTATCTTAACATTCCTTTCTCTATTGTTGTCACAGCATTATCTTTTACACAGAATTGATCGCTTAAAAATATATTTAACACACACAGAACAAACGTAAATATCATAATATAAATATCTGTCCCGGGTCTGAACCTATTACTTTTGGCGACTAAGATAGGATCACTAACTTCTGCGCCATCGCGCCCGTCTATTCAATTATCTACGATGACATTTTTCAATTCACGACACCTGTTTGATATAATTATAATAACTTTATTAGTCAAAAAGAAAACTTATTTACTACATTATATACTTAGATGGACTAAATGGCGTAGATGGTAGAGATCCTATCTTACTTGTTAATGGTTGTGGGTTCCATTCTCACCTATTATTATTATGATGACATATATTATTGTGATTACGTATTTGCTCTGTTGTCTGATGTCGACACCACAAGTGATTTAAGCGACTTACCTCGGAGTCAGGTCAATATATCAGATGTGTGTGATTTTTTTTCTTGTCATACATTCTGATGTCTAATTAAACTTTAATGAAGTACTTAAATTAGATCTAGCCTGTCCTTATGATTTATGTTCTACTAGCTGACAGGTTAGACGTTGTCTTGTCTGAACTGAATAAAATAAACCAATTTATAGTTGAAATTCTCAAGTTTAAACCGATTGTTTACACTAAGCCAGCATTATTTGGTTCTGCACTTGAGAAGTCCATCTGGGATGAACACAGTGACGCGTATTTTTTTTTATATTGCCTGCAAGTAAGTGAATGTGAGAATGTGTTACAAACAGATACTTCAACATTATGTGTATGTATAGATCTTTCACAATTGTCTTTAAACCATTTTCTTAATTTGTGAAGTCAATTTAGTTCTGCAGAACGCCCATCTATACACGAATCAATCCGCTGGATGCCGACCTTTTATCATGAGGTAGACCTCATACAAAGGTCTTCTGCAATGGTACCTCATTGTCACCTATTTCTACCGCCAGACAGCAATGGTCGCACTGCTGCGTTCCGGTTTGAAATGTGAGAGAGACAGTGAAATTACTGAGTGACTGACATACTCAAGTTACAAAGTTGGTCGCGTTAGTGATATCCTTGTGATATTACGAGCGTATACAGGCTGCAGTGTCGCTTACTATCACGTGGACTGTATGCTTGTTTGTCAACTTGGTCTAATAAAAAAAAGGCCGGGTACAAACGGTCCTATTAGAATCCTCTTTATGACTTACTAGCTGTGACTTCGTCCGAGTGGAACAGTTTTTTTTTGGGTACCATACCTCTTTTCCTTAACTTATATAAACTTTGATGTCATGTTTATTTATTTTAAATCAATGGCTTGAAAAATAAGTTTCAAGTTTCTAGCTCCAAAAATAGCGATACTTCCATACAACTTTTCATCCCCCCTTTCGACCACTTACAACCCTTTTCTCGAATTAAAAAAATCGGTTGAGAGGTTTAAGTAGGAAAGTGTAACAGACAGACAGATAGACAGAGTTACTTTCGCATTTATAATATTAGTAGGGATTTAGCAGTTCACAACAGTATTCTTTTTAATATAAATAAGTTCCAACAAACAAATATACAGTAGTATACAGTAAGTGTCACCGCAGCCTATAAACGTTCGTAATATCACAAGGATATCACTAGCTCGATATCAACCTTGTGACATGTCACATTAATTTCACTACCTCTCTCACCCTTCAAACCGGAACACAAGTCACTGTTGTTTGTATATAGCACTGAGTGAGGTACCAATGCAGGCGACCTTTGTAGGTACCAACAACTTAATATGTGAAATCAGATTTTCCTGACAAGGAATCGAACTGAAACGGTTCATTATAAAGGCCAACGATAACACGCATCGTAACGGTGAACGCCACACCTATATGCAAATGGTGATTTCGCATAGGAAGAGCGATGTATCGATACAATTTTGTCAAATCGATAAGATCACTCGATAAGGACCAGTTGTACAAGTCCATACGGAAAATCTATTAAAAGTATTTTGTATAAACATCTTTGCTTGTTAACCGTGTCCTCAAGCGGTTGGGATGCGGCCTCAGGCATGAGCGGCGCGACTTTCAGCTGAAATTTTCGAATTTACACAATTTTTCTTCTTACATATCACAATCATACAATGACCTGATTCCGAGATTAGTCTCATACATTGACCTGATTCCGAGATAAGTCTCATACATTGACCTGATTCCACGATAAGTCTCATACAATGACTTGACTCCGTGATAAGTCGCTTAAAGCACTTGTGTTACGAACACCCGACAACAGAAGAATCACAAATAGAATACTTAAATACATATATTCAACACCCAGACACAGAAAAAATACAAATATAAATGTTTGTCCTGGATGGGAATCGAACCCACGACCATTGGCGAACAAGATAGGATCACTACCATCTGCGGTATCGGGTCCGCTTATAGCACTTGAGTTACGGACATCATACATTAGGGTCTACACACAAAACCAACACAAACATTCATAGTACAAATATTTGTCCTGGGCATCGAACCTACGACCCTGAGCACACAAGATAGGGATACTACTGAATGATCCATCACGTCCGTCAAGATACACGGAATATTTATTATATTACTTAAATCTATATTTGTAAAAAGGATAGCTGACTGTCTGTCTGACTGACGTAACAATGCAGGGCCTATACTATAAGTGTTAGAAATCTGAAATATTGCACAGGGGTTCTTTTTCAAACGCAGAGGAGCACTAGGAGGGGGATTTTACCCCCAAAGGGGTTAAAACGTAATTGCAATGTTTGTATGCCACTATGCTGTTTTAGAAGTTATTCGAATGAAATCAATATGAAGGTTCTTCATTGAAGGTCACTTTGTTATCATAAATCATACCTAAAAGATAAAATGAGGGTGAAAAGTTAGTATGAAAGATTTGAAACGTTATTTTAATTAAATGTTTATCTATATACACACATGCCAACATGCTTGCCCAGTTGGCCATTGTGGGCAAAAATCCTCCTTTCTTAGAGAAGCCTATTGTCCAGGAGTGGACTTCCAAAAGGCTGTATGATATAATGATCAATATAAAAGGAGAAGCAAGACTGACTGATATATCAACGCAGGTCCTAAACTAGAGGGTCGGAAAAAGTAGTATAACACAGCGAGTAATACCGCGGCGCTCCCCCCTCTCATACCACCAAGATAGCAACCATTTGGTTACCCAAATATTGCTACCCTGGGCAGGCATAATGACAATCGCAAAGCGCACCTTTGTAACTGCAATGCTGCCTATCCCCGCCCTAAAGAGTAAAGAGCTACGCTTGAAACATGGGTATACCGCTATCTGTCGGTTCCAGTACCTCAACCGCCTGTTACGACACCTGGCAATATTCCTATGTGCCGGTACTCCACAGCGAATGAATTGTGGATGATGAAAACAAAACCACGTTATAAAACACAATATCATAGTTGACTATGTCCCAACGGGGTTGACTGAGGATCTATGGATCTCTACTTGCTACGATCTTGGCAAACCTCTCTCGCTTCCCTTACTTGCATTAGTTCTCAAACACGCTCGTTTATTCTTGGTACTTCTGACCTGGCCCTTCTTTAATACCTCTTCTACCTGGTTAAGGTATGTTTGCCTCGGTCGTCCTAAACCAGAAGTAATATATACATAGTTTATTATCACTGCTACAAGGGAAGGTAGGTACTATATATTCTGCAGGTACCCCACATATACAATTAATTAAGAATTTTATATATAAATTTAAGGACTAAACTTACTTTTATTCCCCGATCTTAAACGTTGCACCGTGATGTTATATCCTATAGCTTCGATAAATTGGCTATCTAACAATGTAAAAATTTCTTCAATTAGACTAATAGTTCTTGAGATAATTGCAATCAACTGAACAAACCAAAACTTCAACGTTGACAATATAAATGAAAATATAATCAAAGCTATTACAGATGTTTTTTTTTAACAATATTCACACAATATCTCATCTCTTGACTCCGTTGAGTCCGTGACACTTGAGTTACTGACATCAGACAACAGAGGAAATACAAATATATATTTTTAACACCCAGGCACTGGAAAAACATAAATATCATCATATAAATATTTGTCCTAGGTGGGTACGAGTCCACAACCCTTATACCGGCAGAGTAGAATAGTACCTCCGGCTGCAGGTGTTGTAAAAGGCGACTAATGTGCCGGAACCTGGTGGTGGCGGTATATCCATCCGAAACAGTGCAGTTCAAATGCACAGGGCGGGAATGGGCAGTAGCATCCCCGTCGCGTTGGCTGCCCTCTGCGATTGCCAACACGCTAACACGCTTGCAAAGCGCGGCAATTTAAGCAAGAATACAGCCTCCTTTTTGGAGAGGCCTATGTCCAGCAGTGGACTTCCAATTGCTGGTACGATAATGTTACTATTTATCCAGTTGTATAGAAATTACTCGTATAATTAAACTCAATACATACTTTATTCAAGTAGGCCCTACACAACACTTTCAAATCGAACCAAATATTTTATGAATAAAAACAGTAATATTACCATAATAGGAAGTATTAAGTTCCATTATATTGAACGTTCTGATGACCCTAATGACCCCACGAGATGATAAGTCATCTAAGATCCAAAAAATAAGTCAAACCAAGTTTTAGTCAGGCCGTCTGTCCACTTTTTTATTATATAGTCATAGCAAGCGTCCACGCAGTCTATAGACGCATGTATCACCGGCGAAATGTCTCCCTTCAAACAGAGACATAAAAGTTCATTCTAGACACAGGACTTAACCCGTAATCCTTACTAATATTGTAAATGTGAAAGTAACTCTGTCTGTTACGCTTTTCCGCTTAAACCTCTCAACCGATTTAGAGAAATTTGGCACATACAATCTTTAGACCCTGAGTAAGGACAAATTTTTTAATTCGAAATAAGGGTTGTAAGGGGTCGAAAAGAGGGATGAAAAGTTGTATGGAAGTATCGTTATGTTTAGAGCTAGAAACTTGAAACTTATTTTTCAGGCCATTCATTCGATATAAATAAACATGACATTCAAAGTTTATATAAGTTAAGGTAAAGAGGTATGGTACCCAAAAAAACTATTCCACGCGGACGAAGTCGCGGGCACAGCTAACACACAGCTTTATATATAAATAAATGAATGTGAGAACTCGTAAGCAATTTATTGTTAAATCAGTTTCTTGACGTTAACGAAAAGATTCTTCGTGTCTTTGTAACCATATTTATACAATAAAATATGAAAACAAAACTGTTTGTTTAAAGTTTAAATAGATGTTAATGGAATGGAAAAGCTTGGTCGCTGTCGTATTTGGTGAAAGAAAATTTTCTGTGTGTTCCTCATTAATGGAATCAGGCATAACCCGAAACCTATTTCTCGAGTCTCTAGTTTTCTATTTATTTATATCTTCGATGTAATTACATGATTTATGGATATTTATCATCATCAAGTCAGCCATTGAAAGTCTTCAGGACATAGCTACCTAAACAAAGAGTGCATTTCACCCACAATTGGCGCGCAGGGCAAGCGTGTTGGCAAACGCAGAGCGCAGCTTCCGCGACAGATGCTGCTGCTCATCCCCGCTTTATGCATTTGAGCTACACTATATCGGAAGGATATAACGCCATCTATTGGTTCTGGCACCTAAGTCGCTGTACCTGGTACTTTCTACTCTGGCGGTACCTCACGGCTTTTTAATATTATGGTATTTTTTGTGTTGCACCATTATCACTTTAAGAACCTAGTTCCTTTATACGAACCTCCGAATCCAGATATGTACCAATTTCTCCCGAAGTATATATTATTGTCATCATCATTATATTAACCGTAGGGCGTCCACTGCTGGGCATAGGTTTCTGATAGGACCGGTTGTATGTCTTTACTTTTTTTCTTGTAATTTTCTAGTAATTACTTCTTTCCGAATTATTTTTTGTCGGAAAAAAAAGTTATAAACTTTTAACCAATAATTTGCTGAATGGCTTATATATAATTTATTTAAGATAATAAATGAAAAATAATCAGGTATAACTAGATATGTATACGAGTCAAAGTTTTTGACATGTCCTAACTGATTAGCAAGCTGAAGTAGCAGTGGGCAGGGAACATTGTACGAAGGACTGACGGCTGGTGAAGACGTAAAGTTCTGTAATATAGATCACGTGCCGGCTAGAGCAGCGTTGTTCTGCAAGATTATGCTGGATGCTGGATGTAGGCTACATACAACCTGTTCTGTTGGAAATCATTTGGGGTGCCTCCGTCCAGCAGTGGACCTCCTACGGCTGTTGATATGATGTATGATCAGTGGATAATCCAGGTATCTTCGTTTATTTACACTTTAAATAAATCTACATCTCATACACTGACTTAACTCCGAGAGTTAAGCCATTATTTTACGGATAACTGAGAGATCAAAATGTAAATATTAGAATTCGTGTAAAATAACATCCAAACAGACATACAGACAGACTATATAAAATATTCATTAAATAAATATTTGTTCTGGATCGAACCCACGCGCAAATAAAATGGTAAAATCAAAGTTAATAAGGCAATAGATAAAATAAAAGAATCTTCTTGTTTAGTTTAGCCTGCGCTTTTGACTAAAATAATAGACGGCTAAGTTTATATAAAATACAAGGATAACAACTAAGGGTCCTTACGAAAAAACAATCCAAGGGATGATAATTATATGAAAGTATTGCTAAAACGGGAAGTCGGAATATTATTTCTATTATCATGAATTAAGCACAAAAGCGTGCAGTCTTGACGGTGAACGTGATCGCAGTCTTTCGAATATAGACGCTCGTGTCATCACAAGGATATCACTAGCGTGTCACCAACCTTGTAAATTAAAAATACTATATCTTATTAACCCAGCAATTTCACTGCCTCTCTCACCTCAGACCGGAATACAGCAATGCGGACACTGCTATTTGTCGGTAGAAATAGATGAGAGTGAGATACCAATGCAGACGACCGTTTGTAAGAGGTCTACCTCGTGTATTGCTGTTTTGTAGATATACCGCCACCTGTCGTTTTCGGGGCTGAGTCATTTCTTACAACATCTGGAACACGATGATATACCTAATGATATACCTATGAACTGAACAAGATGATATACCTATCTAACCTGCCCTTTAAAACTAAAATCAAATGTAACTAAAATTTTAACCAAAAACTATATAAATACCCTATTTTTAATTCAGAATATAAGTTAATTCCATCATTCAATTACATATATTTTTATGAATCTATGAATTATTATTGACGGGGCCGATGGCGCAGATGGTAGTGATCCTATCTTGTACGCCAAAGGTCTTGGATTCGATCTCCACCCAGAACAAATATTCATATGATGATATGTATGTTTATTCTGTGTCTGGGTGTTAAATATATGTATTTAAGTAGTATATTTGTGATTCGTCTATTGTCTGATATCTTGAATGAGATTTGAGAGAGAGAGAAAGGTCAATGTATAAGATGTTGTGGGGAAAAAATAGAATAATACTCATTTAGTGAAACAATTATCCAAAAAATAATAAAAAACAATCACTTCATATTAACATTAAAATATTAGATATCTCGTAAATAAGAGAAAGCATTAGAAGCGAAAAATATCCGCTAGAATATTGTCCCGAGATCCGCTCCCGCCGCCCGCCCCGCTGCCGCCCGTGCCGCGCGCGCGCCCTCACCCCTATAAAAGGCTTAGTATGCCACGCTCCAGCACAGTTCTTGTTCAACCCCGTTCTAAGTGATAGCTGAATTCCCCGTAAGTATTATTTCGAAGTGCATGGAGATATTTTTTTTATTTGGTGTCGTTAAAGAATTTTCTATTTTGTACTATAGTGATTATATTTGTTGTCAACTTCTGCATTAAAATATATAATGAAAAAAAAACCTTTAATGTTGCGCAATATTGATCAATACATATTTTTAGTGTTCGTCAATTAATCTACAAATTTGCACAATTTCACATTCACATTTGCGTGCTGATTGATTTGATAAAAATAACAATAACAAAATTACAAAGATAACAATTGAATCAAATAACATAACATTACAATCAAATTTGTTATTGTCATATATTTTTTATGAGACTAAGCCAAATTTGAAATACATTCTTTGGCAAGGGTTGATTTCCTTTTGTATATAGGTCGGTCATCCCTTATTATTTATGGTAGTTTATAAAATATCCTGACGGTTCCATTTTTATCTTTATATATATTATTTATTTTTATTTTTTTTCTTTATATATATATATATATATATATATAAATAAAGTGTCACAACACGTGTGTGTTCCTCCGGGATGAACTTGTATACGATTGAACGGATTTAAATAATTTGATCCAACTTGAGACATAGAATGTTGTATATCTTAATTTATAGTCGAAATATATTTTTTACGAAAAAGATCATGAGGTACATAGTTGAAACAGGACAGCATCTGTCAGATTAACTAGGTCAATTATACAATAATAGCAATATACTTTATTGTACGCCATTAAAGGAAAAATAGATATAGATTTAAAATTGAAACGGTGCAATATTTAGTCTTAACGCATAAATCGATTTCTTTCAGTCAATATTTGATAATACATAACATTTTATTATTGTGTGAGGTAATAAACATCTAAGATCCTAAAATACAGTTGTAGATTGATTAAAATTGACAATTGAGAGTACTATTTTTCGACCACCATTTTTAGGGTGGCAGATATATCTAGTAATTTAAGCGGGTAAATACGACATCCCTAAAATACAAAATTTCTGTGGAGAGTAGACATTGATGTGTTCTAAATACCTATCAAATGGTCCCCACTTTTAAGAACAAACACCAAAAAATCTATTAAGAAAATAAAGTGACTCCTATTATAACAAAATATTTTTTTTCGAGTTTTTCGTTCTCCTTTTTTACTTCATAAAAGTTTCGATAATTTAACAAAAAAAAAAGATATTTTAATAGCAGCATAAACCTTGATTGTTTTATATTATAACCTTTTAATATTTAAATCTACTGAAAAGAAATCCTATATATTGCAACTGCAGAGGTGTGTTTTTTAGCTTGATTTTCATAGCAGAAAAATGAACTGACCTTCATTAAATTGTACATGTAGATTCAACACTAGGTACTATTCTAGCCGTGAGGTACCGGCAGAGTAGAATAGTACGTCCCCCTGTACCATCGTAAGAGGCGACTAAGGTACCAGCACCGACAGATGGCGGGATATCCATGCAAAAAAAGTGTTGCATGCAGTTCAAATGTACAAGGCGGGAATGGGCAGTAGCTTCCCCGTCGCGAAAGCTGCTCTTTGCAATTGCCAACACGCGTGCCCAGCACGGCAATTATGGGCAATATAACCCCTTTCTTGGGGAGGCCTATGTCCAACAGGGGTCTTTTAATGGGTGGTATGATTAAATTCAACACTTGGAAAGTTAGTATACCTTTGATCCCACAAAGCTGGAAGTCCTCGAGGACGACGCCGCTGGCGGCAATCTAGCTTGATACAAATCTAAACGATTTTAATTACCTTCAAAATTCTCAATTAGATTTATAATATTAAGATTAACAGATCTGTTTATAATCAATTAAAATAATAATTTCGAAGCATTTCCGCAAACATGGTGGTGTTGCGTCATCATAATTCTTTTAAAAGTAAATAAAGTATTATAAATATAAGATTTAAAAGTGAGGCGCCATTTTAAAATATTAGTATAAACTACTAATTGAAAAACATACTCTGAAAATACATAAAGCTAAATAATAATATTTACAACTAAGTAAAAATTGATGACAAAGAAAAAATATCAGTAGTAGTTTTGAAAAAATCGCGGTTTATGAAATAATGGGTCTACGAAAAACATGACACAACGCACACCACGCAGTGTTCTATTCTTTTTATTAAAATTATTTTCACTTTATTATATATTATTATATAACAAAGTGGAAATAATTTATATGTATATATATATTATTTTTACTTTACTTTTTAGTTTGATTTATTAAAGACGCGTAACTTTAATTTTTTTTAAACTGCATTTTTTTTTCTTTTTCAGTTCGATTTATTGTTATTTATTATTTACTAGATAAGTAATTAGGCTGGAAATTAGGTAGATGGTACGCATGCGCACTGCGTAGTGGAAATTTCTTTCATCCTGAGGATCCTGATCAGGATAATGGGATAATCGGAATCGGAATATTGTATTGGCACCGATTCTTGATCTGAGCACAGAGTTTCAATTAAATCTGTCTGCTACAAGTGGGTCAAAATCGACTTGGAATGAATCGGTTACAAACATATACATACATACAACTGAAGCTAATAGAAAGCGTGTAAAAAACAGACGATCGGGAAATAATAGAATTGAGCAGCTTAATTTCTTTTTCGATAATTGAGTTTATTCTAACAACAAATATTGCGTGCACCACTATATATATAATTATTTTTCTGTTTTGTGTAATGGTTGACTGGGAGATAATGCCATCTGACATTAAGTCCGCCATTTGTATATTTTGTAACAATCTGTGCAATAAAGTTAAATAAATTAAATAAAAAATATAATAAATATCCCAAAATGTCCAAGAATTGAAGTAAAAATTTAATTACATTTTAAACTCGTTAAAGATTAATTAAGAGAGAGCTAATACATGTGTATGTATTATATTATTTTAATAAATATGTACATACATCACGCCTGTGTCCCATCGGGGTAGGCAGAGACTATGGATCACCACTTGTTACGATCTTGGCACACCTCTCTCGCTTCCCTTACTCGCATTAGTCCTTTCGTACACGCCCGTTTATTCTTGATACTTCTGACTTGGCCCTTCTTTAATAACTCTTTTATATATGTAGATTTAGTATTTCCGATTTAATATTTATTATTATGATTGCTTGCCGGTACCTCACTACTCTACCTCCCCTCCATCAGGAGTCGTAAGAGGCGACTAAGGTACCAGAACCGTCAGATGGCGGTATATCCATCCGGAATAGTACAGCTCAATTATACGGGGATGGGCAGCAGCATTCCCGTTGCAACAGCTGCTCTCTTCGATCGCTCGCCCAGCGCGGCAATTATAAGCAAAAAACCTCCTTTCTTGGAGAGGCCTATGTCCAGCTGTGGACTTTCAATGGCTGTAATGATAATGATGATGATATAGTTAAGACAGGATACCTGACGATTTATTTATATAAATTGTCAGGTAGATAGTAAAATATAAAGAAATATGGTAAAACACACACTATAGTCATTTAAAAATCACGACGAAAATAAGACATTTCTGTGGCACTTTAATATTTGCGGAGCGGGCAGTTAAAATAGTGTGGTCATTACATTACGTTTATTTTGCGATGCCGTTGGAATAATAAATATAAAATACGTGGGGCGACGTAAATAACGCGCGGTCACCCGACTATAAAATTATCATAACCTAGCTTACCCTAATTGTTACAAGCCAAACTCATAAACTCACAGGAAACTTATAGGGAACACTTAAACCGTTTACTCTTAAAATATAATTATTCAATTTCCTAAAGGTAATTATTTTAATAATAATATTAGCCGCAGTATACCGGGAGGGTAGGGTAGTAGATATCGTAAGAGGCAGCTGAGGTACCAAAATCGAGAGATAGCGGTATCCATCCGAAACAGTGTAGCTCAAATACACGGGGCGGGAATGGGCAGCTGCACTCTACGATTACCAACTTGCCCAAGCGCGGCAATTGTGGGCAATAACCTTCCTATGTCCGTAGTGGACTGACAAAGTCTGGTATGTTGATGTTGAATGAAATGGACAAACGGTGTGGATTGCTACATGAGGTAGGCTTCATACAAAGATCATCTGCATTGGTACCTCACTCCCACCTATTTCTACCGCCAAATAGCGGTGTTCGCAATTCTATGTTCCGGTTTAAAGGGTGAGATTACTGGGTCGTCGTGATATCATCATGATACCAACCATTGAAAATCTACTGCTGGATATAAGCCACTCCAAGAATGGAGGTTTTTGCCCATAGTTGCCACGCCGGGAGAGTGTCTTGACAATCACAGGGATGCTGCTGCCCATCTTCACCCTGTGCATTTGAGCTACACTGTCTGGGATGGATATACCGCCATCTGTCGGTTCAGGTACCTTAGTCGCCTCTTACGAGACCTGGTGCAGAGGGAGGTACTATTCTACTCTGCCTGTACTTCACGACATAATTGATAAATATGAACATAATTTAATGGGTCGTAATTTTTTTCTAAACTCTTAGAAAAATATGAAATGAGATGTCAGTTTGCTTCGAGCATTTTCTATTTTTGAAACTTTAATCATAAATAATTTCACTGCTTATTAAAATTAATTAGGCAGTTTGTTTATATTCAGGAACCACCCTCATTAAGCTGGAAAATAGGGGCTGCAAGCTTCTATAACAATTGACGTTGCAGTTTTGGTGTTAGCGATTCCTAATTTAATGGTAATCTCCGTAACGACTAGACATATTTGTAACTAGCTTTTATATCCCGGTTTTATCAGACAATTATATATCACATCACTTCAATTTATTTCAGAACAATATACATTACGTGAAACAAACAAACAATACATTACATTATTATACAAAAAATAAAATTGTAACTTTATTATTTATTAACAATATTAATTTATTAAAATTTTCAGTAAATTCACTTGGTCTCATACATTGACCTGACTCCGAGGTAAGTCGCTTAAAGCACGTATGTTACGGATATCAGACAACAGAGGAATAACAAATATAATACCTAAATATATATTTTTAATACCCAGACGCAGAACAAACATAAATATCGTCATATAAATAATTGTCCTGGGTGGGGATCGATCCCACAAACCTAGGCACATAAGATAGGATACCATCTGTGTCATCGGGCCCGTCAAAAATCAATTAAACATTGATAATTCAAATTAACAACATGATTGATTATTTTAAAATCAATGCCCGCTACCGTTAATAAACTCGTCTACACTATAAAATAATTTTTCCAACAGCCCTTCAGTTCGATTAATAATCTGTTAAATAAGTGACCCGACTAATATATATAGAGTTTATCTATGGCTCTATGAGGATTTTTCGTCATATCGAGAAGAATTGTATGTCACTTCCAGAAAAAATGTTCAAAATGACGTGCCGATGTTATAGTGAAAAATAAAGAACCGAATGTATGCATGGAAACATGTTTTTGGGATACAATGCAGTATAAATGTTGTTCCAGACCATCAACAATTTATGTGCCAAGTTTTATCTAGATATGTTCCGATCAGAGACTATAGATTTCTACTTGCTACGATCTTGGCGTATCCTATCTCGCTCCACTTAATCTCATACACGCTCGTTTATCCTTGGTACTTCTGACCTGGCTTTTCGGGTCTCTACGAAACAACAAACATACATCAATGCATCGACATATCCGAATTTAAAAACTATCGCGTTTATTACATATTATGTAAGTTATATTTTCGTTCAGTTTTTATTTATTGGTAGATTATTATATTGTGACGCCGGGGATACCGGCAGAGTAGAAAATTAACTCTCCCTGTACCAGGTGTCGTAAGAGGCGACTAAACGACACGAGACAGGGCGGGTATGGGCAGCAGTATCCTCATCTCGAAAGCTGCGATCAGCGATTGTCAATACGCTTGCCCAGCACGGCAATTATGGGCAAAATTCCCCCTTTCTTAGGGAGGCCTATGTCCAGCAGCGGACTTTCAAAGGCTGGTATGATAATGATGGAGTTGATTGATAATTGGGTGAGTGAAACCGCGGAGCATAGCTAGTTATTTATAATTAGCCTCCATCTTCCCATATGGAGGTTATATGCGGACCGACCCATTCGTACTTACTGACCTGAAAAAAATTAAAGTCATTACAGTGTCAAAGGGCTAATTTCGTTTAAATAATTAGTGGTCGACTTTTAGTCTAATTTCGACATTAACACGTCCAATATGTATACAAAGAAAACTTGATTGTCTATGATGTGTAAATGAATATAAGCCGTGGGCTACCCGCAGAATAGTACCTCCCACTATATCGTAAGAAGCGAACTTCGAAGCCGACAGATCGAATACAATTAAATCGCTCGAATACAATGCTAACGATCGTATACAAATATTATAAGTAATTAATTATACATCAAAACCTTTCTCATAAATCACTCCGTTCAAAAATGAATAGCGAATGCAAAATCTTGCAGTATTTTCATAGACAATTGTCAAACTATAACAGACATTTTCCATATGAGGTATTCTTCATAAATAGGTCATCTGCATTGGTACCACACTCACCTATTTCTACCGCCAAATAGTTCGCATTACTGTATTCCGATTTGAAGGGTGAGAGAGACAATGAATATACGGGGTGATGTGACATCTTCAAGTTACAAGGTCGGCAACGCGCTCGTGATATCCTTGTGATATTCCTTGTGATATGTGTATAGTCTGTGGTGGTGCTTATGATTTGATTGCGTTTTTGCTACGTTTCGTGTACCACAAACAAATAGAGTTTCTAAATGAAGTGTGCTAAAGTAATCATGTTATTTATCGCACCCACTTTTGCACTTAAAAATAACTGAAAGGCCGGACCCGCGGGTCAGTAAATACGAGGTCAATATATCACAACCTGTCACTTAAGAATTGCCTCTTCAAATGTATAACCTTTTTACGATGTTTATATAGAAGGCAATTTTCTTTTATTTACTGATTTGTGATTGCACCTATTTCAAAGTTGCAGAGTAAAACAATGAGAGTTCAGTACAGTATATTATCGTTATTTATTATAATAAAAAGTTGCTTTCCTCTCCGTCCTTATGTATAATAATAATAATATACTCTTTATTGTACACCAATAAAAACGTCACAGGAATATCACAAAAACATGGAATAGTAGGTACAAGAGGCGGCCTTATCGCTAAATGCAATCTCTTACAGGCAACCGTTGGATAGAAATAATGTTAAATCTGGTGGATGTCGAAGTAGGTATCTTTAGATCTTTGGAACTACGCAAACGGATTTTGTTGCATTTTGTTATACTAAATAGAGTAATTCGAAAGTAAAGTTTAAATGTATAATACATGCAAAATATCGTGGCACACACTAATTGTACTGGTAAAGTTGCGAACAGAAGTTAGTATTTAGTTATTATTATAATATTATTGAGGTAAATAAATTAGTAAATTAATATAGGCCATAATAGCCTTGGTGAAATGTAAAAAAGTAAGCCTTCGCCGCTGGCTCGGATATGTCGGCGAGCCTTCGTAAGGCTTCGCGCGATGCGTATCGGCGGGTTATCGGATTATGTGGGCAAATTCGAGGTTGACACCAAATTTCTTTTCACTTTAATTCTTGACACATCTCATACAAACTGAGTCTGTGATAAGTCGCTCAAAGCCCTTGTGTTACGGACATCAGACAACAAAGAAATTACAAATATACTTAAACGTATTCGACACCTAGACACAGAACAAACACAAATATCATCATATAAATATTTGTCCTTGGTGGCGATCGAATCCACGACCTTAAGCGTACAGGCTAGGATCACTGCCATCTGCGCCATGCGGTATATCCACTTGAAACAAACGCAACATGGGGCTGAAATGCATCATACCGGGGATGGGCAGCAGGATTCCCGTCGCGAAGCTATGTCATGCGATTGTCACCACGCTTTCCTAGCGCGGCAATAATGCGCACATTTCCTCCATTTTTGGGGAGCCTATATCCAGCGGTAGACTTCCAATGGCAGTAACGATGAATGTCATTATCATCATAGCAGCTGTAGATCGTCCACTCCTGCTGCTATTGGGCAGGCGTGGTAGCAATCGCAGAGCTGGATCTGCTCGATTACGTATGCATTAACGCTTCACTGTTTCGTATGGATATACCGCCATCTGTCGGTTCTGGTGACTTAGTCGCCTCTTACGACACCTGGTGCGGTGGTCTAATGATATATTACAAGTATGATTATGTTGTTGGTTAAGAATCCTAAGCCATATTTAAGCACTGGTGGCGTTGAAATAGACTTCAGTCCAGCGATAGTTCTAGAATAACAATAGTTTTACATATCTCTTTAGTAGAAAGTCTTAGATCAATGTGTGTTACTGGCGATGACTTATGGCAGCGAATCGTGGTCTCATTTCTCCCCATATATCAATTACAAATATCTCAACGAGCACTGCTAACGAGAGGACAAAGTTCGGAACTCCTTGCTCGATTGAATCAGGCATAAGGAGATGCGTAAAAGAGCTAATGTTCCCGGCATATCCTGGAGAATTAGCAAATCAAGACAAATGAAAATATTCTTTATTCGTGTAGGTCCATTACAAGCGCTTTCGAATTGTCAAAAATAATAATGTAATGTAACAATTGTAAATGTAACAATTTTATTTTAGTAATAAGAAGTACTAAATTCTTTTCTACTCATAATATCGATGAACCTTATGACCCCACTGGATCACTAGAGTCATCAGAGGATCAGAGGGATCTAACATATAAATTAGGTCTACCTTATACTAGAATGTCGGCACCAGACAGATCTTAAAACTAAGTATAATGCAGGTGCGTTACACGAGCCAGCAGAAAGGAATCTGCAAGAAATAGGAAATGATAGAATCTAGAAGAATAGTACCTCCCCCTGTAGCAGGTGTCGTAAGAGTTGACTGAGGTACCAAAACCGTCAGATGACTTAGTATCCATCTGAGGCAGTGTAGCTAAAATGCATAGGACGGGGATTGCATGCACGCTTGCCCAGCGTGGCAATTAAGGGAAAATTCCCCCTTTCTTGGGAAGACCTACGTCCAATAGTGGACTTCTAATGCTTGTAATGATGATGATGATAGCAATTTGAAGTGGCAATGTGCAAGGCACTCAGCACGTAAAACCGATGGCCGATGGAGTCGTAAGGTTCTGTCGATCACGTACCGGCCAGCGCAGGGCGCCTACCCACATGGTGGACAAATGATCTGACCAAGCAGCAGTGGACATCCTATGCCTAATATGATGATATAATAAATATTATTTTCAATATTTCAGGTAAATCAACAAAATGGAGCACTCTGAGTTTCGCGTCAAGGGTGAGTTTAAAACCTTTTCATAAAACTTTATATTTGACTCGTAAAAGAAATAACGTATTGAGTAATTACTTACGTTAATTAATTGAGCATCATAATGATGATTATGGTGCTGTTATGATGATGATGATAAATAAAGCACAATAAATATAACTTCATATAAATATATGATGACCTTTATTAATAAATTTGCATATCTCATACGTTGACCTCATTCCAAGATAAGTGACTTAAAACAGTTGTGATACATATAAGACAAAAAAGGATTCACAAAGATAACACTTTATTATATATTTAACAACCAGACACAGAACAAATTGTGTTTGTATTCATCATACAAATATTGGTGCTGAGTAGAGTTCAAACCACCGACCTTTACCGTTCAAGATAGGGTCACTACCACCGCCAACGGGGTCGTATTAATAAGCGTAGACAGACAGAGAACGTGTGCCAAGTTAAGCCATATTATTATTAAGATAATTGTATTTAATATGTGAATACGACCAATGGATTCTGACCTTCAGTGTACACAAGAATAAAAACTGTGATTAAGTAAATTAGTAAGTCATTATTTCGTAGTATATAGCAATTGATATAGTTTTATTTGTGATCTGAATACAAATTAGTTGTTTGTTTATATCAATTAATTGATTTTATAACTGCCAATTGGTACGGAGTATAGGTACCTCCCTCTGTAACAAGTATCGTTAAAGGCGACTACCGGAATCGTCAGATAGCGGTATTGTATTATATATCGACGGTCATAAGATTAATTCTCGCAGGTTTATAGAAAGAACAAAAAGGAAATAAAATCAGTTGATTCGTTAAAACTTTACTATTTTCAATGTTATTCTTAATTATCTATGTTTAAACTGTTTTTTTTAACAAATATTATTAAAGTTGAGTCCTCTTTCATTTGAAAGTATTAACAAAAATTAGGAATAAATAAATACATTTTTTTTTCATTTATGTCCCTTACTCTAATTGAATTTCTGACTGTCAATATAGCAGTTTATTATTAGGGTTTATGCAGCCCGCTTGATAGTAAGCTTCACAGTTGTCTCTCACCCTTCAAACCGGAACACAGCAATGCATACACTTCTGCTTGGCGGTAGAAATAGGTGAAAGTGAGGTAACAAATGCATCCGAATTAAGGTCATGGTAATTGGTCACGCATGCCCAGACAGCGGGGTATTTATGGACAAAAACTTGCTATGATTGGAAATGGACTAATCACGCAACTGGTGAACATCCAATGGCCTATATTTGCCATGCTACGCAGGAGTAGTGGCAATTGCAGAGCGTGTTGCCCATTCCCGCCCAGTAACATTGTGCCTATTACGACGTTTCGAACGGGGGAGGTACTGTTCTACTCCATCGGGAATTTTACGACTGTATATGTAAAAATAAATAAAATTTATGAGACTGTTGGTAATGTCCATTTGAATACTTTTACTAAATGTGTATAAATGTACTGAGGGTATTTGCAAGCATTTGTCTGTTACAGTAAGATAAATACTGCTTGATTTGAAGAAAGAAAAAAACATGGTTTGTCTGTGAAATGACTTTTAAATCCATTAGCTATCATGTAGTAATTTCTCATATACACTAAATCAACCGACCTCGATATAAACGAAATCTCGTTACATTAATCAATATGCATCAAGAGAATAGGAACATTTTAAAATTCAAAAATCGAACAAGGTTCAACGCGCGAAATCCGACAAAACAAAATGGCGTCCCAAAAGAAGCCATAGACAACTCAATATAACAAACACCAATAAGGATTTGTGCAAACATTCAATAACTGCAAATCCGTGTCCTGACAAATCGCGTAGATCCGTTTTATAGCAGATAAAGGAGAAATAACGGCTTGATTGCGTTAAACATAGAGGAACGGGTGTCCGTTTATAAATTCGAAAGTCTTTGAATGTTCGAATACAGCAAAACTAAACATTTGTTCCTACTGTCGCGAAGTTATTTTCGGAGCGTGTCGGTAATTTATCAAATGTTATTAACTCGCTTAAAACTATATTTTTTATTTAGTTTAAGTCAAAATAAGCCATAGCCTCAGTTGAATACGATTTTTATGAGTTATAATTAAATCAAGTGCCGTTTAACTTTGTTCTGTTTTTGAGTTTTTGTATATATCGGTAAATCGGGAATAAAGTTTATAAATATAAATATAAACAGGTAATAGACAAAGGACTCTTTAAGCTTCAAAAAATTCATATAGTTCCTTTAAAGTGACAGCTGTCAAGCTGATAGGTTTTTAATATTTTAATTTGTCTTAATTTTAGGTTAATTAAATATAGTATGAATTTAATAGTGTTAACAAATATGTAGTAATGCTAAATACTACAATGTTAAGAAAAATAAGTTGTTCGGCGTTTTTTGGCAATTTTTTACAAATGGTAGTTTTCCGAATTTGGGTTCGTTCACCACCGAGGAAAAAAAAAATTTTTTTTCATTAATATTTGTATTTGTTTTGTAAAAAATGGAAATATTACTGTTTTTATTGATAAATATTTTGACGATTCGAAAGTACTTATAATGAGTTTGCGCAAGAACGGAAGAGTTTTCATCTTTATTTCTGCGTTTAGCAGGCATCGTAGAGTTACCTCTCAACGGGAATGCTGCTGCCCATACCTGCTCATTTGTATTTGAGCTAAACTGTTTTGAATGGAATTACCTACTTACCTACACTTGGCATAGGGGGAGGCACAATTACTTATAATTTGTTCACGTCATCATTGATTTAGTAATTCTACTTTTGTGTTATTTCAAATTGAACACCAGACGAATGATAAAATTGAGGGTCATTTTATGATGAAAAATTTTACAAAGGCAACATCGTTCAAATACACACCGGATGAAAGTTGACTCAATTTTAACATTCGATAAAAGGTATTTAATCATTAGTATCTAGTTATTGATTATGACCTAATTTATTTATTATTATTATAAATAAGTTGACACAACATCTCGTACATTAATTTTAGTTCGAGATAAGCTACTTGCTTATCTTGAACTAAATGTGTTACAGATTGATATCTGATCTGACAGACAGGTGTCAAAGAAATTACAAATATAATATGGGTAGTGTTATTTATTAATTGTTCATCAATGAAAATTCTCGCATTTGGATCGTATCAAATCTTGCTTCATTTAAAGTTTTTACAACATTACGGCCACGTTTCAGCAAACTTAAAACAACTTATAATTATATTCTAGAAATACATTAGGCTCCATATTTGACAATCAAATAACAAAATTATTAAATGTTTTCTTAAAATCGTCTCAAAAGTTTCAAATCGTGGTTTATTAAGTTCAAGTTTTTACTACCTTTCTGCTGCCTTAAAGCTATTTAGTTAACGTAACCTAAATGAATATATTCCATGATTTAATGAACGGAGATATAAGGAGAAAACGCAAGAATAAAACATCTTTTTTAACGGCTTTAAAACGCGGTTTATTTAAATCTTTCATTTTTTTTATCGATGTTTGGATACGTTTCGGCAACCGTCCTGAAGGTAATCGATACTGAAGCCATTAAAATAGTACTCAAGCTTAGAGTTTTTATCGGTACCGTTTCTATCGAGGCCTCAGATTGTGACTTATTTTACACACGCGTTTCAACTGTACTTGAAAGTGCAAACCCATTGAGTATCCACAAAGAAATAGATTGGTTTTCAGTTACATCACATGTCTTTCATTTAGAACCATTGTTGAGGCGGAAAAGAACGGACAAATAGACGAAGTAATTCCCTGTTATATGGGCAAACTAGCTTTTTGCGCGTCTTTGTCCGCGAGGACTTGATCGTATCATTGAAGGACATTTTTTATTGGATGAACCAATTGGTAGACTACTCAGACGTCAACTTCAGCGCCAACGAAAACGATACGCGTATTCACCTGTGTACCCCGCGGCGATGACCGCGCGTTTAGCTAAGGTCGCGCGCGCAAGGCTCGAGGGATCTGAGCGGGAACGACGGCGATCACCCGAGGGCGCCTCTAAAGATTCGACCGCGGCTCGGGCGGCCATCGTTAAATTTACAAGTTGTTATTCTGAGAAATTAAAGTATATCTTCTCTGACAACTAAACTGTGCAAGAAGTAAATACACATTTAATTGATAGAGCTAATAAACTCTTATCTTACTAAACTTTATAAGTAAAGGTAATTTAATTAAATAAGAAGCAATTCAGTTTTGATAATACTAAATTCACAGCATATCTAATACATAGACTTCACTCAGAGATAAGTCGCTTAAAGCAATTGTGTTACTGACACCAGACAACAGAGGAATCACAAATTTAATACTTAAATATATATTTGAAATCAAGAATAAATACCAAACTTCCTTATTATTAATATTTGACCTGGTTGGGGATCGAACCTCAGGACCTTTGGCACAAGATACGATCGGATCTGTCATAGTTTAAAGATGCTGTACATTCATAATACAATTATCTGCAGCTGTGAATCCTCTGATACATATATAATAAAGAAAACATTCTGAAGTCTCTATTCTTTCCAGCCAAGGAGATGGTTGACTACATCGCCGACTACCTGGAGAACATCCGTGACCGGCGCGTGTACCCCAGCGTGCAGCCTGGCTACCTCCACAAGCTGCTGCCGAAGGAGGCACCTCAAGGTCCTGAGGAGTGGGACAGCATATTCAAGGATGTAGACGAGCATATCATGCCAGGGGTGAGGAATGGTTTAAAAATTAAACTAGAAAACATATTTTTTACATGTTATCAAATTTACACAGACTCCGAAGGGTGTAATGATAGTGTGGAACTCTTTCGAATAACTTCCAAATATCTCATCATAGATATGAGGTAGACCTCTTACAAATGTCGTCTGCATTGGTACCTCACTCTCACCTACTCCTACCGCCAAATAGCAGTAGTTGCATTCCTGTGTTCCGGTTTGAAGGGTGACAGAGGCAGTGAAATTACTGGGCAAATGTGACATTGTCAGGCATCTTCAGGCTTCACAAGGTTGGCAACACGCTAGTGATACCTTTGTGATGACACGAGCGTCTATAGCCTGCGGGCACGTTTACCATCAAGAGGACCGTATGCTTGTTTGCTAACTTCAAAAATAGCGGGAATTTTGCTCATAGCTACCGCGCTGAGCTGGTGAGGTGGTCTCAAAGCGTAGCTTCTTGACGGGCTGCTGCCCATCCCCTGCCGTAAATAATAATCGGTCCCGGTGGTACTTTTAGTTGCATTTTACAACTCTTGGTGCAGAAAAGGGGTCATGCTCCTGGTACAGAGATAATATACAATTGAAAAAAATAATATCAATATATCTTCTTAAGGCTGTGGAGAATAAAGATGTGTAATTTGTATTTGTTTGATCTGACTCTGTAGTAAATCACAAATATACTACTTAAAAATCTGCTCTGGGTGGGAATCGAATCCATGTCCCTCAGCACACAAGATAGGATCACTACCATCTGCGCCATCGGGCCCGTCAATTATGTGCAAATGTTAAGAATTACTTTTGTTTGTAAAATAATTTCTCTTATAATGTTTAATTGACATTGAAAATTACTCGAGTACATGATCTGAACTAAAATTAGGTATAAAAAATAAATATTGATTTATTTGTTTTATTTTGCTTTTGTATAAAAACTAAACGAGGTTATTTAAAAAACACTTTTTAGTTTGATTTATTGTTAAATAATATTAACTAGATAAGAACTTAAGCTGAAATTAGGTAGACGGTGCGCATGCGCAGGCTGCGTGGTCTCTCTCTCTTACACAGAAGGATTTATTTCGTCCTGGGGATCCCGATCCAGATAATGAGATAACTTTATTGTATTCTTGATATGTGCACAAAGTTTCAATTAAATCTATCTGACTAAAGCTACTTCGAATGAGTGGGTTATAAACATACACACATACATACATAAATATATATATAAATGAAGCTAATATAAGGCGTGTAAAAATAGACTCCCCGAGAAGATGGTGTTCAACACAACAAGATTTGTATGTTTACGTTTGTAATAAATGATTTTACTTCTGCGGTACCAAAGAGCCTACTACATCAATTTTTTAATATCAATTTACCCGTAATTGCAACCTCGATCTATCACTTCGCTTTTCTAGATAGATAAACTGACTGATCAAATAGAAAACTACGGTATTCATTGACGGACAACACTTGATGGTGTTAAGATTAATAGAACAATTTTATGACAGATGAAAGTCAACGTTATCTACGAGGAGTTTAGGTCGATTCTACCCAAATGTGTTTTTCCAGCTGGTGCATTGGCAGAGCCCGCATATGCATGCATACTTCCCCGCTCTGACATCGTACCCCTCGATCATGGGTGACATGTTGTCCAGCGCTCTGAATGTACTCTGTTTCACTTGGGTAAGTTATGGTCGAACATTAGAGGTCATGTTGGACACTCGCTTTAGTGTTCTACAAGTTTATTTTTAATATACAGAAATAGCTAATTATTTTGTACAATAATAAATAGATTTTTGAGATGTATATTTAATAGATTCTAAAATTTGTAAAAAAATCTTTTGCTCTGTAAATTCATGGAAAATCTCAGAAAATGACTGTTACATCTGAACTAAGAACAGACTGAAGATGTCCTGCACGTTAATGTGATGTTTATATTAAACAGGCACAATGGCACAGTACGACACAGTGCAACACAGTGTAACACAGTGTAACACAGTGCGACACAATGTAAAAATTATCACACCTAAATAATAATATTACGAAAAAGTAATTTTTGTTCATTTTTCTTGCAAATGATCAGAATATTCAATTGGATTAAATATATTATATTGATTTTCTATGAAAATGAATAAACGATGAAGATTTTTCTTACTATATTTACATGTTTTGCCTTTTATATATATATATGTACAAGCTAACACATTATATAAGAAGAACCAACAATTTTGAATGGTTTATAAATTTCTATATCTTCATTTAGGTATCAACATTCAACTAAATTTCCACTTATAGTTTAAAATACATTAAATAATATAACTATGTAATAAAATGTTTTTCCAAATGTAAAAAGCATTAAGCCAAGAAAAGAAAAAGCTTTTAAGATATTTAACAGATTTTTGAACGTATATTTGTACCAATCTATGACGATGCGGATTCTGAAGTTTTAATAAGTATTAAAAATAATACAATTTCAGAATTGTACAATGATAGAAGTAATAATACAGCAGATTAAGTAAGAACTTGAACTTCACGGGAAGAAGCACCAAGTGTCTGAATTAATGTACTTATCCTCATAACAATATTCTACTTATATAGGCCTCGTCACCAGCGGGCACGGAGTTGGAGACGATAGCTATGAACTGGTTGGGCAAACTGCTTGGTCTACCCGAGTGCTTCCTCAACGAAAAGAACGATAGTCCTGGCGGTGGAGTCATACAGGTATCCATTATCTCATTATCATCATCATCATACCAGCCATTGAAAGTCCACTGCTGAACATAGGGCTCTCCAAGAAAGGTGGTCTTTGCCTATAATTGCCGCTCTGGGCAAGCATGTTTCAATCGCAGAGCGCAGCTTTCGCGACGGGAAGCTGTTGCTCTTCCTAGCCTTGTGCATTTGTTGAGCTGCACTGTTCCGGATAAATATACCGCCATCTGTCGTTTCTGGTACCTTAGTCGCCTCCTACGACAGCTGTTGCAGTGGGAGGTACTATACACCGCCGGTACCTTATTATGTTACGGGGTATATGATTTTGACTTATAACATCTATCATAGAGAAAAGAGACAAATTTATCTATAACTAGTTTTAAACCGCGCCTTTGTTTTTACTAGCACATTAGGTAGGAGACCTTAAAGAAAAACAAATTTGGCAAAAGTCAAAAGGCAATGAGAAAGGGACAAATATATAGAACATAAAAGAGACAATCGATCTCGTTTTTATCGCTAATTTAAATCGAAATAAAAGAAGACACCTTCGTGTACGATCGGGTACATTTCACATCATATCAGAACAATTTTCGGTATTAAAATATATAGATAGAGAAGCTTCTTCGGTGTCTTTGCTAACTGAAAGGATGTATGTAAGTTCTCATCAGATCATACTCATAAATCATTCCAATTAGTATTCTTTGACAGAATTAAATTTTGACAAGACTTGCACCTCACACAAAGATCGTGTTCATTAGTACCCATATTTCTACCGCCAAACAGCAATGCTGGCTGCTGTGTTCTGGTTTGAAGGGTGGAGAGGTAGTGAAATCATAGATTATGTGACGTAACATCTTCAAGTCTTGAGTTTCGTAATACCTTGTTATATCTTGTGATGATTTGAGCGATAACGATGACGATTTATGACAATCTTTGACAACTTTGTTGAATAAGTACAACAATGTTTTATTTGGTAAGGCGATAGATATTGACTCTACTTTGGATCTTAATAATATGGTAACATTTTGTAAATTAAAGTGATCATTTCACTATAATTTAATTAGACTTAAAAATTATTTTCACATCATTCATGATTGCTTCTTCATTTGATTGGTTAAAAAGTAATCTTCGGTTAAGATTTATATGAACCCAGACGTATATATTCGTATCTTTACCTTCAAACAGACCACAGCCAGTGAAGCAACCCTGGTCAGCCTTCTAGCGGCGAGGACCAGGGCCCTAATGGAGCTGGCGAAGCTCAACCCTGACCTGCAGTCTTCGGAACTGCTGGGCCATTTGATCTGCTACTGTTCAGACCAGGCCCACTCTTCGGTGGAGAAAGCTGGCCTGATCGGTGAGTAAATAAGAGAATTGAAGATTGTTGGATCTTCATTGACAGTTACGTCAAAAAAAAATCCTTAAGAATAGTGCTCAAGGCTTTCGTTTTTATACTAGAAGTGCACCACCCGTGTTTGCACCACTAGTGGTTTCACCACCAGTGGTTTCACCCACGTATTCTAATTTTTCGTGAGAGTATAGAGATTTAATATAGCTTAAATTACTAAATGATAATGTCACTTTCTAGTAGAGGTAGTGTTTTTGAAATGGCTCCTGCAGATTCAAAGTTCAATTGTTACAAAAGTACTATAAACATATTCCGTTTGCATATATTCATTTAAGGTAGGGATCTTAATTTAGATGAGAATATATAGATTCGGTGAAAGAATTCCCAAGAAACCCCTCCAAAAAAGGTGGAACTTTTGAACATAATCAATCGCCGCGCTGAAGAGTCATGCTGGCTATCGCAGAGCGTACCGTTATGAAGGAAATGCGGCTGCCCAATCCCGCTCAGTTACATTGGAACTTTGTTGTTTCGGGTGGATATACCCTCTGTCGGTAACGGTACCTCAGTCGCCTTTTACGACACCTGGTGCAGACGCGGTACTATTTTACTCTGTTGGGCTTAATGCCTTATTACAACTGATAAATGTCATTTTGTTGTCCAGGTCTAGTGAGGATGAGGTATATCGAATCTGATGACAACCAGAGCATGAGGGGTGCCAAGCTGGAAGAAGCCATCATCAGCGATAAGGCCAAGGGATTGGTTCCATTCTGGGTAAGTCGGAAGACTTAATTCATATAATAACTAGCTAATAGTAGCGATTTCGTCTACGAGAATGTCGACTTGATAAAATGTTACTACGTCCTTCCTCAAGCAAGCTTCTTCGCCAGTGGCGTTTCCTTTCAACGGGCCTGGTGGCGCAGATGGTAGTGATCCTGTATTGTTCACCAAAGGTCGTGGCTTCGATCCCTACCCAGGATAAATATTTACTTAATGATATTTGTTTGTTCTGTGTCTAATATAAGTAAATATATGTATTTAAGTAGAATTTTTGTAATTTCTCTGTTGTCTGATGTCTGCAACATAACTGCTTTAAGCGACTTATCACGGAATCATGTCAATGATATAGTGTGTGTGATTTTTTTTTTATAAAATGTTACATAAAGTAGATATCATACAAATGTCGTCTGTATTGGTACCTCCCTCTCACTCATTTCTACCACCAATTAGCAGTGTTACTATTGCTGTGTTTCGGTTTTTGAAGGGTGAAAGAGGTACTGAAATTACTGGGAAATGTAACATAATAACTTTAATTCACAACGTTGGTAACGCGGTATATCCATTCGAAGCAGTGTAGCTTAAATGCACAGGGCGGGGATGGGCAGCAGCATCCCCATCTTAAAATCTACACTCTGTAATTGCCACGCGTGCCCAGCGCGGCAATTATGGGCAAAATTCCCCCTTAATTAGGGAGGCCTGTGTACAGCCGTGGATTTCTAATAGCTGATATGATGATGATAAAGGCACTGCTAGAAAAACATTTAGGTTCGAGTCCCGCCTGAACCAGAAAGGTCGCTGGTTCGAATCCCACTCGGAGCTAATATTTATATAATAAAAAATGAAGTGTATATATATGTGATCTCGCGGACAAAAATCTCACGGTGAAGTAAATACTTATGCCTAATTTTTGAAGATGTTAATTGGACATATATTGTAACACCTTAACGAAAACCATTAACAAAGTGGTATTTAAAATTAGAATAAAGATGCCATCAAGAACGCCTCCCAATAGCTCGAGACAGAAGTATTAAAAACATTTATAAAACTGCACAGTCCCCTGCGCACAAAGAAATATAGCGAAATTCACTCAAATTAAATACCCCCACAATTATTTGAAGATTACTTGTTTCAATTTTAAAAGCCATTCCTGGTTGGGTCGCTCCGGGACCAATTTGTTTAGCTCAGACTTGTGTTGATACCCTGTGGTCCAATTATAGTGGAATGAGCGATGTAATGCTTCCAAGGAAGATGACATTTAACTAAATGAAGTTCTATTTTAAATTTTATATCCAATACTTGTCTATTATAAACTTGAATTTAAGCCTCTTACGACTGTAAGTCCGTCCGTTTGTCTTAAAATTACATGTTTGTTAGCTTTTGCAACTCTAGATTCATTTAAAGAACGCAGACAGGCCCGATGTCGCAGATTGGAGTGATCCTAATTTATGCTATATGTATTTAAGTAGTATATTTGTGATTCCTCTGTTGTCTGATGTCCGTTACACAATTGCTTTAGGCGACTTATCTCGTAGGTAGTCAGGTCAATGTATTGTGAATAATTCTCACATTCAGTTATTTGGTTCGCGCTACAATTATGGGCAAAAATCCCACTTTTTTGGAAGGCCTATGTCCAGCAGTGGGCTCCCAATGGCTGTCATAAAGAAGCCATGTTTAACTTTAGTTATTACAATTTGATCCCGTTTCTTGAAATTAATGGAAAATTAAACTGTCATTTTTCACACGTTGACCTGAACGTGATAAGTCGCTTGAAGTACTTCATCAACATCATATCATGCGAAGACCGTCCACTGGTGGACATAGGTCTTTCCAAGGGGAATAATTGCCTATATTGGCGTGGATATGCGAAAGGGGATTGTTGCTAACATCCCATTAATTGCATTTGAGCTACGCTATTACACTTCATCATCATTATACCAGTCATTGTAAGTCCACTGCTGGACATAGAAAGGAGATTTTTTGCCCATACTTGCCACGTTGGGCAAACGTGTTGGCAATCGCAGAGCGCAGCTTTCACGATGGGGATTCTGCTGCCCATCCTCGCCCTGTGCATTTGAGCTGCGCTGTTTCGAATAGATATACCGCCATCTGTCGTTCTGGTACCTTAGTCCTCTCTTACGACCCTTGTTGCAGTGGGAGGTAGATAGGCCGGCTCCTACTTGCCGGATAGAAGCCTACGTCCAGCAATAGACTTCAAATGGTTGACGTGACTATATGATTGTATTTTATATTCATACTAACAGACCCGGCCACGCGTTGCTGTAGCTAAAGTTATTGTTATATTACATTGAAGTATACAATTTAAGAGGAACGGTAGGAGAACATCAGTCACGAGGACCACCATGCTTTTTACATAGATGGTATTTGTAAAAAAATATGGTTTCTAACTCTAGTACTAACTGAATCCAGTCGAAAAGTGTCGACATCTGTTAGAATATTTTGGAGTTAACAGATAAATTGTAACTGTTAATTAATTATAGACAAAAAATTTGCAATTAAATAAAATTGTGTCTATATATCGAGATATAAACTATCCTATCTCTCAAGTTGGAGCAAACTACATATGGTGTGAACATTTTATCCTAATCTGTTCAGTAGTCACAGACATAAGTCCATGTCCATCAAGGACAAACATCGTGACAGGAGATTTATGTATATTAAGATATATTTATTATGTCTGGATTATAGAATTAATATTATTATCATTATTTTTGCTGATTTCTCCCAAAGTTTTATATAGAGATTTGCATTATGATTTGTTCCTTGGAAATCCTCTCGTCGCTTATCACTTGAACGACGCAGGTTTATTGTTTGTCTAAACACTGAATAGATGACATAAATTTACATTAACATAAATAGTTTTGGATAAGCAATTGAATATCCGATCCGATACTTTAAATGTAAAGAATTTGTTTGTAAGCAAAGACAGGCTCGGTGGCGCCGATGGTAGAGATCCTATCTTATGCGCCAGGAGTCTTTGATTCGATCTCCACCCAGGACAAGTATTTATATGATGATATTTGTGTTAGTCCTGTGTTTGGGTGTTGGATGTGGGTATTGAAGTATTATATTTGTGATTCCTCTGTTATCTGATGTCCTTAATACAACAGTTTTTAGCAACTTATCACGGAATCAGGACAATTGATAGGGGGTAAATCTATCTAAAACATGTTGGTTTAAATCCATGAGGCTGGGATGGGCAGCAGCTTCCCCGTCGCGAAAGCAGCGCTGGCCAAGCACGTTGGTAATTATGGGCAAAATTCCTCCTTCCTTGGGGAGGTCTTTGTTCAGCAATGGACTTCCAATGGCTTGTATGATGCATGTTATATATATATATATTTAATATATGATATTTGTGATTACTCTGTTGCCTGATGTCCGTAACACAAGTGCTTTAGGCAACTTATCTAAGAGTCATGTCATGTGTTTGGATGTTGTGGGAGTTTTTTAAAACTCATTCAATTTATCAAATTACTTATAAAAAAAAGTGAAACTTCCTTATAAAATATCCTCTGAAATACAAGGCTTGTTTTTGTTTACATAATAACGTGGCCGTAAAAGTGAAAAAGATATGCGCCAAAGGTCGTAGGTTTAATCCCCACCCAGGACAAATATTTATATGATGATGTTTATGTTTGTTCTGAGTCTGGGTGTTAAATATATGTATTTTATATATGAAATTCCTTTATTGTCTGCTGTCTGTCACACAAGTGATTTAAGCGAATTATCACAGTATCAGGTCAATGTATGAGATATTGTGAGTATTTATTATTTTTAAAAACTATTTTAATCTATCAACTTAGAATTAAGGCAAAATACTTGTAAATATACGAAAAATCCCTTCAGAATATCCTCTGAAATGCAAGGCTTGTTTTTGTTCACTTAAAAACGTGACCGTCGATGAGAAAAACAACAGTTTTTCACAGATAATTTCGTAAAACATCGATCGGCAGACGCCAAGATAATTACATTACTGAGGATGCGTGTTAACAACGAAGGCGTTTTGTGCAAAGATGCAGAGAGCAAATGGAAGGGATCTGAGAGACCCTTCCGTACCGGTACCTTAAGGTACCGGTAGTTTAGAATAAGGTACTATTCTCACATCACTGCTCCAGGTGTCAGAGGCGACTAAGGTACCAGATCAGTCAAAAAAACAAACCATTCAAAATAGTATAGCTCAAATGCACAGGGTGGGGATGGGCAGCTGCATCCCTATCGCGAAAGCTGCGCTCTGCAATTACCAACATGCTTGATAACTCAAAAAACAATTTTTATCTTCATTGCACTCGTGTTCATATATAAAACTTATTTGTCATATAAATATGTTATTTGTAAATATATATGAGAAAACACATTTGATAAATAAATTCCCACAACATCCCATGTATTGACCTGACTCCGTGGTAAGTCGCTTAAAGCACTTGTGTTACGGACGCCAGACAACAGAGGAATCACAAATATACTATTTAAATACATACATTTAACACTCTGGGTGTTTACACAGAACAAACATAAATATCATCATATAAATAATTTCTCTGGGTGGGAATCGAACCCATGACTCTCGTTGCACAAGATAGGATTACTACCATCTGTGCCATCGGACCTGTAAACAATAAAAAAGTAAATATAGAATTTATATGTTTTCATGATTTGTTGAAGGCATATCGCTTCTAGTGATCTGTGAAAGGTGTGTGTCGAAACTTCATTAACACCTCGTTGCAGGTGACGTTCTACTAGAGATTTTCATACTTCTAATGGGATATCGGATGTTGCACACATTTCATATTTTCACATGATTTCTCGGAGATTTTTTAATTGAAAAATGTCTGGTGGAACTTAAAGAGGCTTATGTTATTCGGTAGGGCAGATGTTAGTGATCTTGTTCACCAAGGGTCGTGGATCCGATCACCACCCAGGAAAAATCACAAGTGTAATACTTTAATTCATATATTTAACACCCAGGCACAGGACAAATACAAATATCTGTTCTAATATTTGTTCCGGATGGAGATCGAACCCACGACCTTTGGAGCAAAAGAAAGGAGACTACCATCTGCGCCAACGGCCTGCTTGTCTCATTATGTTGTTTCATTATTATTGTTGTTTCATTATGATTTACAAATTATCATCTAGTGAAAATCTTGCTAGATGTAATTTTTACTGGCAAATACTGTATGCATAATATTAAATCAGGATTTTAATATAAAGAAAATAAAATTATATATGTAAAAAATTCCTGCAAACTAGAATCGACTGAGGTACCGAGACCGACAGATGGCATATCCACCAGAAACTGCGCATCTCAAATGAAACGGGACGGGAATGGGCAGCAGCATTCAGCATTCAGCATTTTCTTTGAGAGACCTACATCTAGCAGTGACTTCAAATAGCTGATATGATAAAGATGATACAAAAATAATCAGAAATTAACAAACGCAAAATTAGAATCAAGATTAAAGTTGCCTTATGTATCTTAACGTGTAACGATGGTGGGTGTGCATTTGTTTGTTTTAGATCTCTTTCAGAAATGTAACGTTGGCCAGTATTTTGAATCTGTTGGCCTTTACCTTGGCCATTTTTATTAATGCCTAGTAGTATAGAAGGTGGTTGTGTCGACAAATGTCATGTTTTTTTTCTTGACAAAATTTTTCATGATAAAGTTATGCAGAGACCACTTGTCCTATTTCTATTATATTCGCTATTCCCAGCAAGTTAGTCATAAACAAAGTCATGTGAAAGCTTAATTGTTTTTGGTTGCCAAGTTTGTTAGTGGATCTGGAACTTTCTGGAACGAAGACCACGCACCTGCAAGCAAAATGTAAGACGTCCATCCAGAAGGTGGAAATAGAACTCGACTAGAAACGCAGGATCACGCTCGATGCAAGCATACAATCGGCCCTATCAGAAATTACATGGAGGGCAGAGGGGAGGGGAGTCTAGTAGTACACGTCTACTTCTCCAACGAAGTGATTATTATACAAAAGCTGTTCTATCATTGTAAATCTGTGCAGGTGTGCGCAACCCTTGGAACAACCGGTTCTGTCGCCTTCGACAACCTCCGAGAGATTGGTCAGGTCTGCGACCGTCACTCCGCTTGGCTCCACGTCGATGCTGCGTATGCTGGGAGTGCGTTTGTTTGCCCCGAATATAGGTAAGTGGTTCACGAGTTCATCTTTCCGATACCAAGATTATGACGCAGATGGTATTGATCCTATCTTTACCACATCTCATATATTCCTCTGATTCCATGATAAGTTGCTTAAACGACTTGTGTTGCAGACACCTGACAGTAGAGCAATCACAAATATAATACTTAAATACATACATCTAACTCCCAGACACAGAACAAACATCGTTATCATCATATAAATATTTGTCCTGGGTGCACAAGATCACTACCATCTGCACCAACAAACCATTCACTTCCGCTCTATATATTTGTGCAGTTATTCTACTTACATCCATCCTTTCTATATATCCAAACTAACTCAACATTCCTATCTCTATTGTTGTCACAACATCATCTTTTACACCACATCGATCTCTTATAACATTATAACACTATTTTTTAATCTATCTCTCAAACTCACACCATACATACTTCGAAGTGCTCTCATTTCAACAGCATTTATTATACTCGCGTGCTTCTTCTGCCATACCCAATATTCCCTACCGTATGTCAGTGTTGGAACCAACACACCTCTATGAACAGCCAGTCGTGCCCTGACACATTTTGGCTGCCCGTTAAAGCATGTAAACCTAGTATCATGTTCGATTATATACACACATCCATTCATACTTACATGATCTCATAGGTATGAAGTGCCTATAAGAACAGGCTAGGCTTGATTTAGGTACTTAAGCATCAATATGTATTATAGTTTAAGTTTCCTTTTGTTGAATAAAGTTATTATTATTATTATCTTTCTTTCGCCAAAATGGCTAGATTTTATGATATTTCGCACAGTCTTGAGTAAGCTTTATTTTATTTCGATTTCTTTTTTATTCATGTTCTGTAGTCATTGCTGTTAATTTTTTATTTTTTTCAGGCATTGGTTGGATGGTGTGGATATGGCAGACTCGTTTGCTTTCAACCCCTCCAAGTGGTTAATGGTGAACTTTGATTGTACGGCTATGTGGTTAGTTTTGCATTTCATTACCCATTATTATTGATTTGTATAATGTACACCCAGTTGTAAATCAGCGATGTAACTTAAATTTGGTTAATGAGTCTCTCCATTAGCATTAAAAGTGTAACATGCTAGAAACACTCCGCGGTTCTCGTTACAATATGGGAATACAATATGTTACCTATATCACTTGCTGATAATTTAATGTTGTATAAATGAAAGAGTTTTTGAAATTACTTCAATATACAGACAAAATATCCCCTTTATTGGGGAGGCCTATATCCAGCAGTAAACTTGTGATGGCTGGTATGATGATGATGATTGAGTTTGACCTCTATTCCAGGGTAAAAGACAGCACCGCCCTGCATCGCACATTCAATGTGAACCCAATATACTTGCGCCACGAAAATTCAGGTAACAGTAATAATCTTATTGTAAAATTGACTCAAGTAAACAAAGATATCATTGCAATATAATATTTAATAAAGGGTGAAGTACTTTAGCAAATGGTTCAGTTAGACCGAACTCACAGCGATTAATTTTTTCTCAGTGTTTTTTTTTTGAATTTTGTGTAGGCAATTTCTTATTTGTTTTGAAATCAAGTTATGTTCTGGTGAACTAAGTAAAAATTTGTGAATATATGTTTGTTACTCTTTCATGCAAAAACTACTAATTAGTTTTGATGAAACGTTTCAATAAAATAGCTCATACATCAGAGTAATACTACGCTTATAGCTTATGTACTTTACAAATCACATATGCGACTGAAGTAAGCTTATTTGCGAGAGTGTTTATGTGAGGACTACATTGTACATAATTTATAATCTAAAGTGACACCCAGAAATATGGCAGATGGCTATTGTTCCTTCCATTAGATAGAAATTTGATATATTTGGTATATATTTTGTTATAAATTGCAAAATAATTTACAGTAAATCAACTTAAAACCGTTGCAATTATTTCATTTACATCGTCATAATTTTGTTTGAATTAATAAATGGAAAACATCAGAGACTAATCATCTGCAAACAAGACCATCTTGGTAAATCTTTAATATATACTATAAATAGAAATGAGCCAATAATAGAACCTTGAGGAACCCTAATTATTACTTCTAGTAGCATACTACTACTGTGGTATCTGAGCTGCACATATTTAGGTGGTCATACCGCTATCTGTCTGTTCTGTCACTTTAATCACCTCTTACAACACCTGGTACAGGTGCAGGTAATATTCCACCCTGATAATATGCATAGTTGCTAACATTTCAAGTTCATTGAAAGTATGATTCTTTAGGCTTCAGCCTTGGAAACCCATTAATTTACATCTGGCTTCTTTAGTATTAGCCCATGAACCTTTAAGAATTTAAAAAAGCCAGTGCTGTTTCAGTATGGATATTAGAATGTTGAATAATGATTTCAATCAAATGTTACGAATATATAAGTTCTTTAAGACAATATGACTAATGTAATATTTCGTTTTTAGGGAAAGCCATTGACTACATGGTAAGTTGAAATATAATTAATTGTTTTTATATCTTAAACATTCTTAATTTTCTTTTATTTGGCCTCAATTTGTTTTGTATCTGTGTTAGTTACTATAATTAATTCGAAACAATGAACAGCTGGGTAGTGAGCAAGCAAACATAAAGAAGAACGGGACAGCTATAAATCAGATGCAAAGTAAAGGTGCCGCTAATGGTGCCAACATAAGTGATGATGATTCTGGAGACGATCTGTACAGTGATGATGATGGCACCGATCTCCATGGATACAACAAGATGGCGGCCGGATGTGGAGACAAGATACAACTGGAGAATCCGGATAAAAAAGAATTGCTTGTGAGATGAAGTTCAGATAAAATGGTGATGGTTTTGGTGGTGGATAACGGTGTATTAGTGAAGATAGAAACTCTTATTAAGTAATAATAATAATTCGTACAACATCTCATACGTTAACCCGACTCCAAGATGATTTAATTATAGCGCTTGTGTTCCGGACATCAGACACATGTTTAACACCCATACATATTTGTCCTGGGTGGGGATCGAACCGAAATCCCTTGGCGCACCAGATCGGATCTCTACAATCTGCGATAACGGGCATGTCAATGAAGTAAATGAATAAAGATGTTAAACAAGAAGATCATAAATATTCGACTGAAGTGATTTTAAGAAATATGTTCGAATATGTTTTAAATAACGTGGTAGATTAGTAAAATGGTTGTAATTGGGTTTAAGAAATGCAACTGGTGATGGTTAATGATATTGCAGCTTTTTATTAACGCAACCTTGTGATACTCGGCTATTTAAATGGTGGAACAACTATTCTTAATTCATCAACAGTTAAGAGTTAATTAAATACTCTTTTAATTACAATTTTCTTAATTTTAAACCATAAAGTCTTTACTAGGATTTTGGTGGTTTTATATTATAATGAAGATAAGTTTTTCTACTCTTCGATATATCATACCAACAAAACGTGTCAACATAATATTAATATTAATTCACACGTTATTTGACTTGACAAACAATGACTTGACTACGTGATAATTCGTTTGAAGAACTTGTGTTGCGTATCACACATCAGAGGAATCACAAATATAATACTTCAATTAATGTAACACTCAAAAACAACTAATACATATGTTTAAAGTCTTAAAAATTTAAGTCTTAAGGGTCAATGTGCAGGTTTATAGGAAGAACAAAAACTAAAACAAAAACAATTTGTTTTGATATAAATTTATTATTTGAAAGCTATTTTATATAAATTTAATCTGTTTTTAACATCATTATCATCATTAAAGTGTAAGTCCATTGCTGGACGTAGACCTCTCCACGGAACAGGGAATTTTGCCGATAATTGCCACGTTGAGCAAGCGTGTTGACAATCGTAGAGTGCAGCTTTCACGACGAAGATTCTGCTGCCTATCCCCAATTCGTGTATTTGAGCGACACTGTCTCGGATAGATATACCGCCATCTGTCGGTTCTGGTAGCTTAGTCGCCTCTTACGACACCTGGTGATGAGGGATGTACTGTTCTACTCAGCCAGTACTTCACGGCACAAATATTATTTGAATTAAACCCTCTGTCAATTGAAACTATTAACAAAAGTCAGAAATAAATAAATGATTTTTTTTTGCCCATATGTCCCTTATGCCAATTGAATTGCTGAACGAAATGTTAGTCTTGGGTGGAGATCGAACCCACGATGATAAGCGTAGAAGATACGAACACTACTGAATGCGTTAATATACTCTGTAAAATAGATGTTAGTTGGCTGTGACTAACAAGCGTGGTGGTGGAAAAATGTTTTTATCAATTTTAATTTCTTCATTTTTAGTGATATTGATTCGTGTAACTCTTATTGATTTCTTTTTCCATTTGGACGTAATTAATGAATTACTTATATTTTCAGCATTGGCAAATACCATTGAGCCGTCGATTCAGGGCACTGAAGCTCTGGTTTGTGCTGAGGAACTATGGAATTTCTGGCCTACAAAAGCATATCAGAGAGGTAAGGACTTCATCATATCAGTCGAAAAAGTTAGACGTTGGCTTCCTCTAGATAGGGGGATATTTGCCCAAATTCGCTGGGCTGGGCAGGCGTGGTGGCAAGTACAGAGCGCAACGCGTCGAGGATGCTGCTACCGCCATCTGTCGTTTCTAGTACCTTAGTCGCCTCTTACGACACCTGGTACAGAGGGAGGTACAATTCTACTCTGCCGGCACCTCACGGCACAGGTAAGGAATTGATGTGCGCATACACATATCAAGTTGGCGAAAAATGTAGCTGCTTTCCCATTGTGCGATTACCACCGTACCTGTCCAGAGCAGCAATTATAGTTAAAATTTCTTGCCTGGATGCCTATGTCCAACAGCGAACGTTATATTGTTGCTATGATATGAGTCGAGAGCTACCGGCAGAGTAGAATAGTACCTCCCCCTGTACTATGTGTCGTCAGGAGCGACTAAGGTAGTAGAACCGACAGATGGCAGTATATCCATCCGAAACGGTGTGGCTCCAATGCACAGGACGAGGATGGGCAACATTTTTATCGTCAAAGCTGCGCTCTGCGATTGCTAACACGCCTGCTCAGCGCGGCAACTATGGGCTAAATTCCGCGCTTTCTTGGGGAGGCCGATGTCCTGCAGTGGACTTGCGGTGGTTGGTGTGATGATGATGATTATGATAATGATGATGATGATGATAATGGTGATGATGATGATAATGATGATGATGATAATGATGATGATGATGATGATGATGATGATGATGATGATGATAATGATGATAATAAAATGAAGTATACATTTTTATTGCAATTTTATGCTTTAGCTGAATTTCACTTTCTGATAATTTTAGGGATATCAATAGCTTGAATTCTATTAGAGACGATACGGCTTTCGATTACAGAAAAAGGATTCATGGTGAACGCCATATAAAATGAAATTTTTGACCTTATCGCATCACCTTAAAATATTCTTAGAATGTTTCAGGTTCTACCGGATGTGATATTTTGAATACTGACTCGGATTGAATTCTTTAAAGAAGTTAATTGTCCTTGCGTTTCTTGAATGTGAAGGCCGTAATATTGTAATTGAATTCCAGGGTGTTCGCTTGGCTCAGAAGTTTGAGGCCCTTGTGTTAGCTGACCAGAGGTTCGACATCCCTCAGCCGAGGAACTTGGGTGAGATATCCAATATTTTTCAATCTATACATACCAGCAATGTAGAATTAGTACATTTTCAAGTACCAGGTATTGGAGAGACAGAGGCGACTAAAAATACCATAATGGATAGATGGTGGTATCTATATATTCACTTGAAATAGGGTAGCGTAAATGCTAAAATATGACGCTCTTCCGTCTTCTTCGTCCATTCCGATTCGAGTCGATCGATAGGGCAAAGGCACGTGTTATTAATTAGACCCGAAGAAGACCTCATACAAAGGTCACCTGCATTGGCACCTCACTCCAACTATTTCTACCGGAAAATAGTAGTGTACAAATTGCTGTATTCCAGTTCGAAGGGTGAGGGAAAGAAGCAGTAAAAATACTGGGAAATGCGACATAATATGCTATGGTAACGTGTGCTGCACTAATATCTCTCAAGAACTCCTTAATAAATTGGATCGTCTATTAAACAACTGTCTTCGTTTCATTTTCGGTTTGCGTAAATACGATCATATTTTTCATTACAGTTCTCTTCTCGGCTGGCTTCCCATTCGAGAACGTCGCAAGATTCGAGTTCTAACCACACTATTTTCAATACTTTTTGATCCGTACGCACCAATTTACTTAAAGGACAGATTCCAATTCCTATCTTCCTCTCACGAACGTAATCTCCGTTCTTCTAATACTCTTTCGCTCTTAACTCCTTCTCATCACTCTAGTTTTTTGACAAACTCTTTTACAGTGACAGCTATACGACTCTGGAACGAGCTTCCGTTGAATACTAAGCAATCCCCAAACAAATTTAACCTGAAACGCTGTCTCCGTACTTTATTTACATACTTTATATACAAATATGTATGCCACGTTTATTTATTTTGTATATATATTGCCTGCACCACTATATATATATATATATATTTTTCAGTTTTGTGTAACGGTTGACTGGGAGATAATGCCATCTGGCATTAAGTCCGCCATTTGTACATTTTGTAACATTTTGTGCAATAAAGTTAAATAAATAAAAAAATAAATAATATCTTCAAATTAATAATTCAAGGTTGGCAACGCGCTAGTAACATTCTTGTAATATAACGAGTGTCTATATACTGCTACGTTTAATATTAGGTAAAATATGTATTTTTATATATCCTCAGGCATGGTTGCGTTCCGTTTGAAAGGGGATAATGCTCTCACCGAGCGATTGCTTAAGCGACTGAATGCTCGAGGATACATCCACGCGGTGCCGGCCTGCTTCAAAGGTGTCTACGTCATCAGGTTTACCGTGACGTCACAGAGGACCACCAACCAGGATATATTAGGTGAGAAATTCAAACTTTGATTCCCACGTCCGATCTCGAACACGTCCGATCTCGTAGACCGTGTCACGTCTTAGACGACCCTCCCGATAATATAACCGCGATTATCGCAGCCCTTTCTCGCCCTCTCACTGGCACAACACAACCACTGACACTCCACATGCACTCGTACAACAGAGCAGTACACCGCGTTCGCCGGCGAACGCGTGAAGTCCCTGCCCCTACGAGCGATAACCGACAGCCCTAGGGCTGTCGGGCTCAATCTGTCCGTCCTCTTTTGTTTTAATTTAATTCATTCATAGTAAATTCAACCCCAACGACGGCGACCGAGCCTAGGTCGAGCCTCTAGAGGTGCCCTCGGTCACGCCGTCGGTCCCGCTCAAATCTCGCAAGCCATTGCGGGCGCGACAGCGCTAAACGCGCGGTCGTGGCCGCGGGGCACGCAGGATTATTACGGGCATCGGTCCTCTCATCTATGAGAGGCCCCGCCCTCTTTTTCGGTGGCGCTGGAATTGACGTCTGAGTAGTCCAGCACTAGGTTCGTCCGAAAAAAAAAATATAAATAAATAAAAAAAAAACTTTGATTCCGTTTCCTTTTCCTTTAGATTCTACTGCATTGGTACCTCACTCTTTCTTATTTCTATACCGGCAAATAGCAGCGTTCGCTGCCGTGTTCCGGTTTAAAAGGTGAGAGATCTTTGGCAGTGAAATCTTTGGGTAATGTGACATAATAGCTTTTAGTCACAAGGTTGGTATCTTGCCCGTGATATCCTAGTGATATAACGAGCGTACATAGGCTGCCACGACGCTTACTATTTTACGGTGGTTAAAATAACCAACAACCTTTTAAGTGTTTCATTAATTTACATTATTATTAATTTGCTGAAACTATAATTATAATTGTCTGGTGTTCGCTCGGTGGTTAATTCATTCATTAATTTAACTTTTAAAATTGAATATTATTCTTGATTTCTCGTTATTGTCATTGGTATTAGAATTTTCTTGGCTTTCATAAGTATAAAGAGAATGTAATCACTAAATCCTAAAGAAAATTTGTTTACTTAATTTCATTATTTTGTATCATTGAAATGTTTAATTTCGACATTAAATGTATTTCTAAAGCATTTTGTTTAAAAAATAACTTTAATTTAAGCATTTACTTTAGCATTAACTTTAATCGTGACGTTCATCCGTTTGCGCGATTTCCTTATAAAGCGATACAACGTTTTCTCTTTCAAGTGTATAATAGATTATATCTCCTGTCTTGATTTGTATCTACATATATAGATGCAGGTTGGTATAAATTTTGGGCGCGGTTCAAATTTGTACAGAGTTATGGGGGTTAAGTATAAAAATTACATGTTATAATGATAACAGTGCCATCTGTTATGCGCAATGAATATATATTCATGAGTCTCTGAAAATATTTGACTTAAAAATGAATATATTTGCGGACGCTGGTCATTAAATAACAATAAATTTAGACAACATCTAATACAACTGACCTGACAGACATCTTATACCTGACTTCGATGTAAGGCGCTTAAAGCATTTGTATTGCAGACATCAGTCAACAGAGCCCAACGACAAGTATCGAACCCACGACCTATGACGCACAAGATAAGAACACCGCCGAATGGGCGATTGGGCCCTCATAAACATTCTCATCACTTCAAAATGATCTAGAATTATTTTTTCAGCTTCATCAGTGATGTTTCTAAATTCTTCGTCTCTTATCTAATTGATTTGTATTCATCGTTTATCAGATGACTGGAATGAAATCAAGACGGTGGCTTCAGAGATCTTGGTGGACGTGTTTGGCTCTGAGAACGGCAACATTGCAGTGCCGAAGAAACCGAGGATCTCTCTGAAGGGTGCGTAGTTGAAATACAATTTTGAAACATCACCAACATCATCTTATCAGCTATAAGACACCCACTGCTGGACATAGACCTCCCCAAGTAATCTCCAATAGGACCGGTTGTATGCGGCCTGTGTCCAGCGCGATCCTGCAGTTTTAGTCAGCACGTATGTTCATCTTGCGGGTGGACGTCCTATGCTGCGCATGCCGCTTTTAAATAATAAATAAAAATTATAAAAACAAATTAACAACCCACAACATCTCACACATTGACCTGACTCCGTGGTAAGTCACTTAAATCACTTGTGTTACAGACGTCAGACAACAGAGGAATCACAAATATACTACTTAAAGTATATATTTAACACCCAGACACATAACAAACACAAATATCATAATATAAATATTTGCTCTCGGAATCTCTTGGGAATCGAACCCACGACCTTTGGCGCACAAGATAGGATCACTACCATCTGCGCCAACGGGCCCGTCAATATATTATTAATTAATTTATCCATGGGGTATCGCAGTACCCCAGCAATTATAGTGAGAAATTTCATTATCATCACCACATCGACCACAGAAAGTCCACTGCGGACATAGGTCTCCCTAAAATAGGGGGAATGTGTGGTGGCATTGTAAAGCGCAATTTCGCGACGAGGAAGCTGTGGTATTTAAGCTGCGATGTTTCGAATGGATATACCTCCATCTTTCGGTTCCGGTACCTCAGTCGCCTCTTACACCATTTCGTGCAGAGATGTATTATTCTAATGCGTAAGTATTTACATCATTATTATTAAACCCCACTTATGGTACAGAGACCCGCGAGTTGAACGCCACGTTCGGCACCAGCCTGTTGCTGGCGAACAGCCCCATGAGCCCCAAGATCGTGAACGGCACTCACGCCGCCATCTGCGACTACGAGCAAGTCCTCACCAGCTGCGCTCAGACCTTTGCTCAGCTGAAAATGGAGCCCAAAGACAGCCCCGGTAAGGTCTACTTTCGTTTATCACATTTCATTGCAGTCATAATTATACAATCCCACAGCATCTCATACATTGACCTGACTCCGTGGGAAGTCGTTAAACCACTTGTGTTACGGACATCGGACAACACTTACTGGACAAACTTTTAACACCAAGACACAGGACAAACAACACAAATATTATTACATAAATATTTGTCCTGGGTGGGGATTGAACCCTGAACCCCTGGCGCATAAGAGATGATCACTACCACCTGCCCAGGCTGCTTTATCAGGCTCGTCAAGTCAAGTTACGATAGGATGCTTATTGCTAATGCTTCTATCAGCTTGAATAAGTATTAAATTTTTTTATATATTTATACAAGCACCCGCCCCAAATTTGCTCGGGTGCAATGTGGATTAAAATTGTGATCGTGGGTTATATACCTAGAGATAGACCACCGCGTACTTTTTTGTGGACATTTTTATAGTGAACAATACTATAGTAAATTATTTTGATCTGTCTCGTCGGGTTCAGCCAGCGTTTGCATTGTAATCACAAAAAATATATGTTTATTTACATCACATTAGAAACTTCTAAAATTATCAGTGTTTCTCTACTATATTATATATGTATTATACATATACATCTTCCTATTGAACCACTCTATCTATTAAAAAAAACTGCATCAAAATCAGTTGCGTCATTAAAAATATAAGCATACATAAGGACATACAGGCATCGGATCGTGACTTTGTTTTATAAATGTAATGTTCTACTTGTAAACATAATTTTTAACTTAAATATACGCAATTTTTTTTTTAATTCAAATTAAATATACGCATTTATTATATGCATATTAACGCAATATAAAAAAATTGCTAATAGAAATAAGGTTAAAATAAAATATTACAACACAGATAAATATAAGTACGACAGAACTTAGAAAAAAGCCATAAACTACCTTCACTACATAGCAACTGCCATTTAAACAACTCGCGCCTATTGCACTCTCAACTATTTCTACCGCCAAACATACATGGTCGCATGCCTGTGATCCAGTTTGAAGTGTTAGCGAGGGAATTACTGCGTAATGTGATGATATCTTACAGACGTCAAGTCACAAGCTTGGTAACTTGCTAGTGAAATTCTTGTCCACAAAGCGTCTATAGGCTGCAGTGACACTATCTCGGGGACTGTACGCTTGTTTGTCGACCTGGGCTAATATAAAAATAAAATACTAACCTAATGAGTCATCAAGGGGTTAGGGTTTTCCTCATTATCATTACAGCCATTGGAAGTCCACTGTTGAACATGTGCCTTCCCAAGAAATAGGGTATTTTTCCCATAATTGCTGCGCTAGGCAAGCAGGCTGGCAATCGCATCTGCCTATCCCTACACTGTGCATTTGAGTTATATTGTCACGGATGGATATACCGTCATCTGTCGGTTCTGGTACCTTAGTCGCCTCTTACGACACCTGGTACAGAGGGTGGTACTATTCTTCTCTGCCAGTACCTCACAGCTAAGGTGGCGAGGGGGTTAAGTACTTCTTAAATATTCTGGTGGTGGTAAATCATAGTGCTTTACTAATCCTATAGAAATGCGTCGCCGTATCCGCGGCATCAAGATGTGCGGGAAGAAGTTCTCTCTGGACTCTTGCATGGACATGGTGCAGGGTCTGATGGTGGAGCAATCTTTGCCTCTGTGCTGCGAGGATGAGAGGGAGGACGCTTCTAATGGTGGGTGGCTTAAGGTTTTTGGATAGTCAACATCATCATTATATCGGCTATTAGAAGTCCACTCCTGGATCCTTCATCCAGTCCTCCCCGGGACTTTGGTTCATAATTGCCACGCTGGGCAACCGTGCTAGTGCTAGTCAGTGATACTCTGAAATGCTTTAAAAATTTCATTAAAAACGAATGAATAGCTCAAAGGATTTTCTGGTGGTGATAATGATATATGATAGATATAGTATAGTAGATTCTCCTGATAACGTCATGGAGGTCACACAAAACAAAGACTTATTAGTTGTACATATGTAAGAACCACTTAGTATTATTGTTTACAAAGCGTACGTAACGAGGCACGCATTCGCCCAACGTAGTCGCGAGAAGAGAGATGGGTATGACCACGAAAATGCGAGATGTTAGGAATTAGTCAGCCATGATTTTTTGAAATAGGTCCTAATAAGTGACTTGTAAATCGTCACAGTGAAATCATTATATCCTACAAAGTTGCTAAAATGTTATCATCATATCAGCCATAGAAACTTCCCTCCCCCTCCGAAGGCCTGCCCAAGATAAGGGGGTTTTTGGCCTTAATTGCCGCGCTCGGCAGGTGTGCTGGCAATCACAGAGCGCAGCTTCGCGACGAAGATGCTGCTGCCAATCCCAAACCAGTAGTATATAAGCTGCGCTATTTCGGATTGATAAACCGCCATCTGTTGATACCTTCGTCGCCTCCTACGACACCTGGTTGAGCGGGAGGTACTATTTTACTCCTCTGGTACCCCACGACATAAAAAACCAAATTCACAGATACTTCTTACTAAGCGGTTAGTCAAAATTGGCGAATTCATAATAAGCGGACGGGACAGGTTCAAAGTAATCATCTATTTTACATTAGTTGTCCTTCATTGAAGTGACTAAGAATCATTCGATTTTTCTTAACTTAATCACGTTTTTACATATCTTTGTTTATTTTTTCTTTTATTATATTTCTGAATAATTGAAAGAGAATGCGATTTTCGAAGAATAGGAATTAAATGTTATTGTTTAATTTGCAAATTTTCTCTTCGATATGTTAATTTTATATTTTATAATTTTAGAAACAAACGCCGAAGTAATCAGTGCTCATAACTAAAAGAGGTAAATTGAGTTACTCTTTATTGGTGGTGGGTTTTTAAATATATAATAATAATAATAAATAATAATAATTGATTCCGTGATAAGTCACTTAAAGCACTTATATTACGGACATCAGATAACAGAGGAATCTCAAATAGTTTTTTGAATGTACTTTACATCTTCATTTGCTACTAGATTCATGCATGCGAAAAGAAAACATTTCTGATCAGTGGATTGGATATCACAACGGAAAACAATCTAACACTATTATTTCTTTTCTACAAAGTCAATTAAAATCCAGGATCGAGTCCCGGTGATAGATCGTCACACACATCCTCACCGGTGGCGGCGAGCGGCGCGATCAAACAAGACCCACACCATGATAGCGACTCCAACCAACTGCAAGTGCCTCCAACACCGTCTAGGCAATACCGCTCGAAATCTGTCGACATATCTCTCACCGGGTTGAACTTGGACGACGCAGAGATCACTATAGACATGCAAAACAGCGAAATCATTATCACTCCTACCGGATCCAAGAGTTTCGAAACAGAAGCGCAGAAGACAGTGCACTTCAGCGAGATAGAAGAGAAATTGAACATTGGCGATAAAATAACGCAGGCGTTTGAGAATTTCCAAGATGGCTTACAAATGTTAAGCGAACTGAGGAATAACGAAGAGAAGAATAGTCAGGCGGATGAATACAATGCGAAAGTGACAATTCGTGGGCCTGGCAGTTATATCAAAAAGTTAATCCAACAGTTCAGCGAAGGTCCGTTCGATAGCGAAGACGCGAAACCTGAATCTGAAAGGGCGATGACCTCTCAATCTATAAGAGAAAAAGCTGACGCGATTTGCAAGAAGTGTTTACATTACAAAGGTAAGATTTCAAAGTGAAACGTGTAATTTGCAATATTATCAGTAGAACATATATTTAGTAGTTTTAAATTGATGTCGCCTGTATTAGTGAGGCATGTAGCTGTTAGAGGAACGATTCTTAATTGATTTTCAATTCATTCCCATCAGAATATTCATTATAAAAGCTTTTAAAAGTCCACTGCTGGATATAGGCCAAGAAAGGATGATTTTTGCCCATAATTGCCGCGTTGGCAAGCGTGTTGAAAACCGCAGAGCGCAGCCTTGCGCGACGTGGATGCTGCTGCCCATTCCCGATCTGTACATTTGAGCAATACTGTTCCGGATGAATTTACCGCCATCTGTCGGTTCCGACACCTAGTGCAGTGGGAGGTACTATTCTACTATGCCGGTACCTCACGGCAATAAGCAATCATCATATTATTACTCTTAAAATTTTTAGGTCAAATCAGATGATACATTATTATAAACTAAATTATAATGATAAAGGTGAGACTAGATGGCACCACTGTCTAATTAATTTGCAGATTATACAACAGCTTTTTCGGTAGGCAATTCAAATAAAAATCGGTTAATGTCACAGATCAAGTATGTTCGTCTTTTAGTTGGTATAATGAAATGTAATGGTAACGATTTCTTTTTTCATATTGATCTCGCGTCTACATGAAACATCGATTTTATTTTGCTGTTTTTATATCATATAATGTCTATATCTTGCTACATATCTTCTTTTTTATACATTAAAGTTTCCCAAAATTTGTTTTAATCTTGTTAAGCCCATATGATCTGAGCAGAGTTTCAACCAAATTCTCAGAAGCGTTATACTCTGAATCTTCAATCTTTTAAAAGTTAATAATAAACCAATTGCACGCAAACGTCCGATATAGAATAGTTTGGGAATCATTGATGTATTTGTAATTTTATCAGATAATTATTATAACAAATAAAAATGTAGTGAATTCTTGTAAAAAATGGAAAGAGGATATAATCAGGGGTAATTATAAGTGAAAAAATGTATAATCATTTTTAGTATTTAGACTTATTTCTTCAAAATATTCTTCGTGTAAGATATAAAACGCAAACAAACGATCCAATTCCACTTTGACAAAGTAAGATATACGACACTGATCATTCACTTTGCACTCTACGAAAACGCCAGAACCATTTGGTGTTTATATTACGCTGTTACAAAAAATCGCACTACCCACAGTGTCAATTGCGTTCGGAAATCTTCGGTTACCCGAACATAGCCGAGAATCACTCGATCGCTGACGGTAGTTACACAAATTTCACTAAGTCAACGCGGATTTGGATTTATTTACTCGTCGTATATATAATGATGCGTAATAAAAATAAATTATATAACCTATATTTTAGTTTATACTAGCACAATTTAATGATTTTTTAATAAAAAAAAATATATAAATAAAACATAGTGCATATTTAATAGAAATAATCAGATTATATCACATTTTTATTAAACATAGTATAATCGCTTGATATCACAAATGTAGGTGCTGTAGCAACGTTAATATATACTTACTTAAATATATATAAATGAAAATATTATAAACAAAATACATAATTACCAAAAATAAATGAAAAAAAACATTATTGGATAATTATACTAACATTGTAATTATTAGCTTTTAGTAATTAATTAGTGTCATAGAAGCCGTATTTTTGTAGAATATTTATGAATAATTGATATATATATAGTTGTCTTTATTATTTATATGGCTGTCATAGGCTTCCGTATTTACCCAAATTATTTGTAGTCGTAGTATATATAAATTACTACATAAATTCCCAAGATAAATACTGCTGTGCTGTATCAATAAAAAATATATATATATATAATCAATTTTTTATGTCCTGTTATTTGTATTTGGACACTTATCATTACAATTGTAATGTATTTTAAAAACAATCTAATAATATTATAGAAAATTGTAATCATTAAATAATATCATGTTTATAATTTTAAGGAATGTTATTGTAGAATATAGTAATATATTGAATTGTATAAATGACACAAAGTAGGTTAGTTACAAAATGTATTGAAAAAAAACGTAGAATAGACAGTTAATAAAATAAATAATATATAATGTTAATTGAAGCATGAGTGTTGTTTTATTTTTAAATCAAATATACTCGTATATTAAAAAATAAATTGTTTTTCTATATCAATATTAAGGTCTAAATGTGTAGTTGCGAGTTATTGAAGTCAACATTTGTTCAGTAATCATCACTTTATATACTACTAGCTGTGCCCGCGAGTTTGTCCGCGTGGAATAGTTCTTTTGGGTACCATACCTCTTTACCTCTACTTATATAAACTTTGAATGTCATGTTTATTTATATGAAATTAATGGCCTGAAAAGTAAGTTTCAAGTTTCTAGCTCTAAAAATAGCGATACTTCTATTCAACTTTTCATCCCCCCTTTCGACCCTTATAACCCTTATTTCGAATTAAAAAATATCCTATCTCCTTTCTCAAGGTCTAAAGATTGTCTGTGTCTAATTTCATTAAAATCGGTTGAGAGGTTTAACCGGGAAAGCGTAACAGACAGACAGACAGAGTAACTTTTGCATTTATAATATTAGTAGGGTTAAATTCTAAAGCCTAATAACCTGATATCATGTTTTTAATAGACTAAAAATTTCATACAGAATTTCGCTTGCATTGGTACCTTACTCCACCTACATCTAGTAACAAAAATATTTATTAATGATTTAATCTATTGGTTTTTTCATGTTATCAAGTAGATAAACAAGCATATGGTACGTTCGATAGTCTACACATGTGTTATCACAGGGATATCACTAGCGCGTTACCCACTTTGTGACTTGAAAATCTAATATCAAATTAAATAATCATTTAATTCCCTTTTTCACCCTTTAAAACGGAACACAACAATGCAAACACTACTATTTGGCGGTAGAAATCGGTGAGAGTGAGGTACCAAACAAGAGGACCTTTGTATTAGGTCTAGCTATTTAGTAATCATAGAACTATAAAATTTATGATCTAAATATATATAAAATAAAACAAAACTATTATTAAACTTAAGATAATTTATTTAATAAATGCGAAACAGTCAATAATATTTATCTACTTACAACTAAATGTAATTTATATTGAGCTTTCAACATTATTATGCTAAAACAAAACATATTTATACACAAACATAAATAATAAGACATAGTTTATTTCATTAAACATTTCACTAGGTAAAAACACATATTTAATTTCGGACATGTACACCAATAAAATGTACATTTATAAACAATTTGGTCCAACCACGATAAATAATATTTCTTTTATATATTAAAGTACAACACATACATCTCACGTACATAATTAAATAATACACAAACATCCAACAAATAATAATATTATATTCATTCAGTCTTAAAACTAAATTAATACTATTACGTAATAAATAAATGCATTTTTTAATGTACACGTAAATTAAAATAATAATATACATTTTGGTATATTACATTTTAAATGGAACTGTTTTCCGGAGCTCCTTTATTAAAAAAATGGTGTTTATAATCGTTATTATTATTTTCGTTTATTATTAGAGAGCTGTCATTTGTTAATTTATTTGAATCTCCGTTTATTCATTTTTTTTAATACAAATTCTATAACGACTTTTTACATTAAATACAAGTGAATGTTATTTTTCAAGAATTGGTACGAATGAATGATTTAATTATTAAGAACTTAAATAAATGTTTTATTGTGAAGTTATATCTTGAAAATAGTGTATTAATAAAAAATCTCGAGTTATTTTTGTCAAAGAAAATTCATCAGAACGTATGAGTAAATGAAAAAATTAGCAACGTAGGCAATTTAAAAAAAAATTGATGGTTCATTTTTCACATATTTTGTGTTTTTTTTATCGTCACGAATTTAACTTCAGTAATACGTCATCCAAATAAAATGCATTCAGACCACCTCTTGTAAAACCAACATACCATCGATAAGTTTCCAACCGATCACAATACTGGTAACCAAGCCTCTTAGACCTTGAGTCGCTGTCTGGGTTCCTCGCACTCGTCTCTGAGAACCCGGGCTCTGCAGCCACCGGGTCCCTAAGACTCTCGAGCCTCCGAGACCCCGGGCTGTAGTCCCCGGGTCCACCAGACCCGGGCTCAGTGAACCCCGGTGATGCTTCTAAGCCAAGGCTTGTAGTAAGTGGTCCTCATATACACACCTGGTAGGAAGGGGGCCGCGCACTTGATTCCGTGCGAGACGGTACCCACCAGTTGCCATCGACCGTCTTCTCTTTGGAGGACCAAGGGACCACCGCTGTCACCCTGAAAATAAGGCAATTCAAACACGTCTCACACATCGTCCAGACTCCAAGATAAGTCGCTTAAAGTAATTGTCTTCGGGAGATCAGATGACAGAGGCATCACATATATGATACTTAAATTAACACCCAGACATAAAAAAATACAAATATACATCCTACAAATATTTGTCCTTGGTGCGGATCAAGTCCACGACCTTTGGCGATCAAGATATGATCACTACCATCTGCGCAATCATAGAATCTGTTGAATGTCTACTAGAAACAGGCCTACCCAAGAAAGGGGAGAGAATGGCAGTCGTAAAGCGTAGCTTCGCGTGCCCAAACTCACCCAGTTTGACATTTAAGCTACACCGTTTCGTATCATACCGCCTCTTTCGAAACCTGGTATAGGGGGAGGTAGTATTCAACTCTACCGGTGCCTCACTGATAAGGTAAATTTAAGTCACCTTTCGAAAGTCACCATTCGTTAGATAGACTCACCATTTTCAGAATAGAAACAAATGGATTTCAATTAGCTGCTTACTGTGATAATATCATCTATAGAAAGGAGATTTTTGCCCATAACTTCCGCGCTGGGCAGGCGTGGTGGCAATCCCAAAACACAGCTTCGCGACGAGGATGCTGCTGTTCACCCCCGCCCTGTGCATTGAGCTGCACTGTTTCGGATGGACATACCGACATCTGTTGGTTCTGGTACCTCAGTCGCCTCTTACGACACCTGGTGCAGTGGGAGGTACTATTCCACTCCGCCGGTACTTCACGGCAAGATTAACATGTTCTCACATTAATTTAGGTTAAATGCTTTTATAGGAGTCATTATGAATTTATTTGGTCGACACAATCACTCTTTTAAAAGAACATTGAACTCTTAAGTTCTACCATTTTATCTTACTACTTTCAACTCCTTTGTTCTACAATCATCATCATCATGTCAGTCATAAGACGTCCACTGCTGGACATAGGCCTCCCCAAGTAATCTCCAATAGGACCGGTTGTTACGGCCTGAGTCCAGCGCAATCCTGCGGTTTTAGTCAGATCGTCTGTCCATCTTGCGGGTGGACGCCCTACGCTGAGCTTGCTGGTACGTGGTCTCCATTCCAGAACTTTACGAATCCATCGACTCTCGGTTCTGTATACCAAGTACCCTGCCCATTGCCACTTCAACTTACTAATAATAATAATAATATTTTTTTACCACAGCATCAGAACTTTATGTACAATAATAGCTGTTGGGAAAGATTGGAGTCTAAGGTCAGCTGGGAACTACTTGTGTTTTAATCCACCAGAGCTTCCACTCTATTTTATATTATTAATAAATATAAACAAATATTAACAATGATACAAACCTCACAGGAGTCCTTCTGTCCGTTGGCGTATCCAGCACAGATGAAGGAGCTTAGAATCTTCTTCGAGTGTCCAGCTGTATGGAACATCTCCTGGCAAGCGTTGTTCTCTATTACTGGCACCTGAAATTATCATCATGCAGCTTTTGGACGTCCACTGCTGGACATAAGCCCCCCAAGAAAGGGGGCATTATGCCCATAATTGCAGCGCTAGGCAAGCGTATTGGCAATCGCAGAGCACCTAGCCTAACCTAGTGCATTTGAGTTGCAATGTCTCGGAAAGATATACCCATCCATCGGCCATCTGTTGGTTCTGTTACCTTAGTCACCTTCTAACACATCTGGTACAGGGTCTACTCTATCGGTATCTCGGAAACAAACAATGGCACTTGAATAATTTTCAGGACCACAACTATTTTTCGGGCAAGATCCGCGCCTGCTTCCTGTCAGAAACAGCTGAAGTATGATTTTCATGTGACTAGATGATGCTAGATCGTAATGTCCTGTGGTCGCCAGGTGACCACAACCTTTTTGAAGTGCTGGATTCTGGGCCTGCCAGTATGCAGCTGATGTGACGATTATGGAAACATACCTGTACTTCTTGCAGGACTGCTGGCACCCCTCCCCCGTACTTCAACCTGCCCCAGCCTGTGACTGTCGCCATTCTGCCTGTGTAGTCACCCTCGTCGGGAGGCATACAGATAGGTACTGTAGGATAAGGAAAATGGTATGATCAATAAATAAATAAATATAAATTAATTCCCACAACATCCCATGTATTGACCTGACTCCATGGTAAGTTGCTTAAAGCACTTGTGTTACGAATGCCAGACAACAGAGCAATCACAAATATACTACTTAAATACATATATTTAGACACCTAGACACAGAACAAACACAAATATCAGCATATAAATATTTGCTCTGGGTGTATTTGCACAAGATCACTACCATCTACATCTACAATTTTCATTGGATTACCGAAGGTCAGGTGGACCGCCATCGGTTCTATCGGATCCGATGGCGATCCACCTGACCTTCGGTATTCCAATGAAGATGTCTCATGAGCTAGACTTCATACAAAAGGTCGTCTGCATTGGTACTTCACTCTCACCTATTTCTACCGCCAAAAAGCAGTGTTCGCATTGCTGTGTTTCGGTTTGAAGGGTGAGAGAGGCAATACAATTACTGGGTATGTGACGTAATATCTTCAAGTCACAAAATTAGCAACGCGTTAGTGATATCCTTGTGATATTAAAAGCTTCTATACGCTGCGGGGACGCTTACTATTATCATCTCTCCAAGAAAGGTGTTTATCCGCCTATAATTGCTGCGCTGGGCAAGCGTGTTGGCAATCGCAGAGCGCAGCTAACACGACGGTAATGTTCCATCTGATGTACCCATCCCCGCCCTGTGCATTTGAGCTGCACTGTTTTATTGCTGTCGGTTCTGGTAACTCATTCGCCTCTTAACACACCTGGTACAGGGGAAGGTACTATTCTACTCTGCCAGTACCTCACGGCATTTAGGGAAGTGAATATGTGAATGTTAGAATGAAACTTACCTATATGAGCATCAAATTTGACGGGTGACTCCAACTCCAGCAGGGCCAGGTCATTCTCGAACGTGGCCGCGTCATACTGCCGGTGGACAATAACCCGGCGTACGTTCCTCGACACAGGCCGTCGGGGCTCCTTGTCCCCAGATATGTCGTTCTCGCCAAAGACAGCTACGAGGGACGCGAGGAATCTGTGATCAATAGAAATGTTTTATATACCAATATAATGAAGAGAAAATCCTGTCCATGCTGGAGGACAGCACAGTCCAGCGTGACATCTAAGTCAAAGTTTTTTTTTCAATATTATTAGACGTGCCCCCAATGGCGCAGATGGTAGTGATCCTATCTTGTGCACCAAAGGTCGTGGGTTCGATTACCATCCAGAAAAAATATTAATATGATGGTATTTGTGTTTGTTCTGTGTCTGGGTGTTAAATATATGTATTAAGTAGTATATTTGTGGTTCCTCTGTTGTCCGGCGTCTGTAACACAAGTGCTTTAAGCGACTTACCACTGAGTCAGGTCAATGTATGAGATGCTGTAGCTCTAAAAATAACAATACTTTCATACATCTTTTCATCCCCCCTTTCGACCCCTTACAACCCTTAATTCAAATTTAAAAATAGCCTATGTCCTATCTCAAGGTCTAAGGATTATCTGTGCCAAATTTCATTAAAACCAATTGAGAGGTTTAAGCGGGAAAGCGTAACAGACAGACAGAAAGACAGAGCTACTTTCGCATTTGTAATATTATACATTTTTAATATTACAAGTATTATTAATATTATATTATCCCTACTAATATAATACCAAAAGATAGAATTACTCCCATCTGCGCCATTGGACCCGATAAGTGTATGTGTAAGTAGTGATATCCTTGTGAGCGTCGATACGCTGTGGTGATACGAGCGTCAATATGCTGTGGTGACGCTTACTATCACGAAGACTGTATGCTTGTTAGTTGACTTAGAAGTAATCTCATAACTTACCCAGGTTGACAATGGGCAGCTGTTGTAACAAATCGGCTGGTGATCAGGACACCACCGCACTTGTTCTTGGTGAAGAGTCCGAGCCAAGTGGACTCCCTGACCAGCACCTGCCAGGGCCACTCGCCAAACTTAGCGTTCTTGCCGCCAACGATCCTGCCGGACTTGACTAATGGTCGGACACCGCACACTGGAAGGTCGGATTAGAGACGTATATAATACCTTGTAGTTGAGTACCTTGTAGTATATAGTGCTTAGGGAAGGAAACTTTCTTATTGTGTTTGATCACCACTACAATTTCAGTCGCTGGATCGTCCACTGTTATGGACATACCAAGCTGAGCTGGTTTGGTGGTATTCGCAGAACATAGTCTTGTCCTGTGCATTTGAGCTACGCCATTTCAGTCTGTCAGATTTGGTACCGCTATGAGGTACCGGCAGATTAGAATAGTACCTCTGCCTCTACTAGGTGTCGTAGGAGGTACCAGAACCGACAGACGGCGGTGTATCCATCCGAGACAGTGTAGTTCAAATGCATAGGGTAGGGGTGGGTACCAGCAACCCGTCGCGAAATCTAGGCTCTGCGATTGCCAACAAGCTTGCTAGTATGACAGTTAAGGGCAAATTTCCCTCTATCTTGGAAAGACCCATGTCCAGCAGTGGATTTATAATAGTTGTAATATTGATCACTGACAGACAGAAATGGATCGATCCTTAAAAATCCTGAACCAGTTTTTGCGCACTTGACAAAGGGTCTTGCAAGAAAGATCATGTTCCCAGATTCAAGGTCAAGCGGTCTGGAGTAATACTCTTTTAAATTACTTAATTACTCTTTTAATTTTTCTAGGAGTCTGGGTGAAACTTGTAAAGTCTTCTTTAAATAATAATATCCACACAAAATCTCATAAATTGACGTGACTACGTTTTTTTTTTTTAAATAATAAATTCCCACAACATCTCATACATTGACCTGACTCCGTGGTAAGTCGCTTAAAGCACTTGTGTTACGAATGCCAGACAACAGAGGAATCACAAATATACTACTTAAATACATATATTTTACACCCATACACAGAGCAAACACAAATATCATCATATAAATATTTGCTCTGGGTGGGAATCGAACCCACGACCCCTGGTGCACAAGACAGGATCACTACCATCTGCTGGTTGCCCGTCGAAAGACCCGGGTAACCATTTAGTAGATATTTAGTTTTAGTAGCAGTCGTTAAATTTTCTATCAGTAATGACCTGCGTGGTGTGTTATGCTCGTTTTCATCTTTAATGTACGCTAGTGTCGCTGCAGTAGTGAGCGCGTAAACGTTATAAAACTTTATTTCATTTTTTATTGATGGATGCAATGGCGCAGATTTTAGTGATCCCATCTTGTGCGCCAAGGATTGTGGGTTCGATTCCTACCCAGAGCAAATATGATAGTGTTTCTGTGTCTTGGTGTTATTTAACATTTACTTATTCACTATAATAAAACTATTAACTTCTTTAAAACGCGGTTTATTTAACTGTAGATTTCTTTATCTTCGATCTCAAGACACAATTTCTTTTGTCAATCTTGTGGGTGATCCAAGTCTTTAAACAAATATTACTTTCGAGAGCATCTGGTATCTGATATATGAGGTTATATTTAATTTCTTATTCACACTTACAGTTCTTATCATTGTAATCCACTTGCTCGTACACCACCGACTCCTCAGTAACCTCGTCCGCCAGTTCCCCCAGCGTGGTGGTAGGAGCCGGTGTGGTGGTCACCTTTTTTATCGGCTTGGGTTTCTTAGTCGTAGTGACCTGGAAAAGGGATAGTCAAAGGAAAGATGCTCGAATTCAGATGGTGAGTGAAAAATTGTCAATGCCAATTAAGCTCTGTCACCTCCATATAAAGTTTAATTTATTATTTAGAATGAGTTTTCTTTGTAATTTTTTTCCGAATTAAATTAAATATTTTATATACGATTTTTTTTTGGTTATTCCGACGTTTTATTTGGTCGAAAACTTTAACGAAAATTAATTTGAATCTTCTGCCCGTAATCACAATTGTAATCGAACTTACTAATGGAGTAAATAAGAAAGTTCAAAATAGTCTTCGCCCAAAAGCAAGAAGTTATTTCGAAAATTAATTATTGTTTTCGGTCTAATATAATTCGGACTGGTGAATTTCGGACAAGTAATTCGTTCCTCATAAAAAAATGCTAGAGCCGGAATACCACTATTAATACTACTTATAATAACTTAAAATTTGGAAATCGTTCACAAACATGAGTCACTTATTTTTGGTTTGCTGTTTTAATATTCAAAATCATTGGGTTATAGAAGTTTATTGAACCTAACTCAAAGACAATGTGAACTGCTCTGCCAACAGCATAACAGCATACTAATGACGTCACAGGGTTGATAGATTTATTAACCGTTGCTTTCAAAAACTATAACATAGTGTAGTGGTTGAAGCAAAGGTTATATTTAATTACGGCTTTGGTTATTTTAAAATTACAGTCGTAATTCGATTCTTTATAGTAAAAAACTATAGCTATGATAATATAGGTATGTATTTACTAATAAAATTATGTATTATATATAGTTCCTTTTATTTCCTTTTATTCGGACGAACCTATTGCTGGATTAGTCAGTTGTCAATTCCAGCGCCACCGAAAAAGAGGGCGGGGCCCCTCATTAACTAGAGGTCCTATGCCCGTATTTGTCCTGCGAGCCCCGCGGCCTAGACCGCGCGTTTGGCAACGGTCGCGCCCGCAAGGCTCGCGGGATTTGAGCGGAACCTTCATCATCATTTGAATGTTCTCAAATTCATCACAATAAAAAAGTTTTTAATGTATATTGTCCTTGTTGAATTTTCTTCGACGAACTGATCGGATTTCGATGTAATTTTACTATAATTAGATGTATTATAAACGCATGTGTTTGTCCAAGTTAGTTTTAAGGCTTAATTTGCCTAACCAGTAAATTAGACTCTGATAATTCCAAAATAAGCATACAAAAAATGTGTTTGGAAATTTGACATTTTAATCGTATTTTTAAACAAATCAGCTAATCGGTGTATGTGATCGAAACTAAGCAATTTCGCTAAATCGCATAATAGAAGAATAATACATTACTCATGAAAGCTACGAGTATATTGCTAAAAGCAATAGTAAGGAGTTTAAAAGATTGTTATATATGTTAGATTACATCACTAGTGTTAATATTATAAAAAGACGTCATGTGTGAACCATTTTTAATGATATTTGTTTTTGTTAAGAATAATAATATTTTGTAAGAATATTCTCTCCCGTGTATTTTTAGATAATTATCAACAAAAATGTATATTATATTTTCATTAAAAACAACTAAATTATAATACTTACTTAAGTATCAATTAAACTTAATCATTTTAATGTAGCTTGTTTATATGAAATAACTTACCGGCTTTTTAGTTGTTATTGTAGTGGGTAAAGGAGTCGTTGTCGTGGGTCTTCTGTAAATTGTTGTTAGTTTAGTCGGTTTTTTAGTCGTCTTCACTGTCGGTCTCTTAGTCGTCGTTGTTAGTCTGATCGGTTTTTTAGTCGTGAGAAACGGTTTTTTTGTTGTCGTCGGTTTTTTTAACGGTTTTGGGGTGGATACTTTGTTTATGGCCGTCGCGTTTGGTTTTTTGTCTAATATAACGATATCGTGCAGCTCCTGGAATGTTCCTTGCAGGCTTCCAACGATTTTGTTCACGAACAAGTTCATTTTTTCGTTCAAGCTTTCGTCTTCGTGCCACGTCGGTGTTGTGAAATCCACATCGTGGAAAAGGTCCGCGTCGTTATCAGACAGAGTGATGTTGGTATTAAATACAGCCGGGTTTGATCCGGTTGCGTTCAGCATCGGGTTTCGGACTGGTGGGAAATTGATTAAGTCATCAGGCGATGTTTGCAGTTCAGGTCTGAAGGTTGTGGGAGTGTAGTATTCTGTGTAAGCCTCCAAGCTCGGTGCGATGCTGGTGGAGTAGGTGGGTCTTGTAGATGCTTTGACAGGGTACGGAGTAGTTATAGGAGGCGGTTTCGGTGTGATGACGACGGTTGGCGATGACGGGCGATCGTAGCTTGCAGGAGGTTTGCCCATATAGATATTGTTCGTTGACTGTATATGGTTATTTACTGTTATCTGGCTGACGGGTTTCTTGAATGGTTCCTGAGAGATCTCAACGAACTGCGGCTCCTTCTCTTCAGTCGATGTCTCCGGCTTGTTTGTCTGGAAGCCGTTCAGGACTATCACGGTTGGTGTAACACTTGAAAACGTGTCAGGAGCTACATCGTAACTCGACACGATTTTGGTAGGTGGTGTGACTGGCCTCCTTAGAGGTTTGGAGCCTGTGACGTAGCTGGTCGAAGGAGGCTTTCTTGTGGTAGTTGTTTGAGGAGTTGTTGAGCTGACGTAGCTGAAAGTGGTTAAATGGTTGCCAAAACCGCTTGGATCGGTTGGATAACTATTAAACGCATCGATATCTTGACTAGTGGATTGACTAGGATTTGGAGACGAGTAATACGGCTTGCTCGTTGTCTTATCTTCATAAGTGATGCTGTTTGGGGTGGTATACGAAGGTTTTCTAGTGCTGATGAATGATGGAAGCTTGGGTGGGAACGCGATGCTGCTAACAGGTTTGGAAGTAGGTTTTATAGTCACGTAATGTCCTGTTGAAGAGTAGAAGTCAGGGTAGCCGCTGCTGTAGGAGACAGGAGCTACAGTTCCTGTAGGCATTGGTGATGATTTCGTCTCTATGATATCGAAACTTGCTGGTGATGTGACTTCTTCTTTAACACTAGCAGTGCTTTCATTCAACATTTGCATGATGCTGTGTATCGATGAGAGTTCAGTTATCTTTTGACTGTCTTTTGTTACAGTTGACACCATTACATATGCTTCAGTCGATGGCTTCTTAGTGGTGGTTTTATTGATTGGTTTTGGTTTGAAGACTGGCTTAGAATATATTGGATGATGTGTCGACACAGTTTTAGGGGTGGAAGTGGGTGATGAAGTCATGGGACTGATTGTGGGCTTCGTTTGCATTGAGGATATCTGGATGTTGAAGTCTGAGGGTCTCACTACATTATCGGCTATGGAGCCGTTCTTGTTATATAGAATTGTATCAGCTATATTATGGTCTATGCTGCTATGTGTGTATATGCCATCAGATGTGATTGGTTTCCCTAAGATAGTATCTTTAGGAGGACTGTTCAGTAGAGTATTTGTAATCTGACTGAAGCCTTCAGATATTATTTCAGCTTGTGTGGTTTTCGTCTCCGGCGCGGTGGTGACCTGACTTGTATATCCAGGCTTGTAACCTGGTGTGACGACAGGCTTGAAGCTGTTGTGGAGAACGCTGAGCTGGTCGGAATCGTAGTCATCAGTCTCGGCTTCCGCGTCAGGATAGTCCAGGTAGCTTGTCATGACGACGCCTGGACCCTTCGGAATGTGTGATTGGCTGTCCGATTTGAGTTGGCAACAGGCTCCGAATAGGAAGCTGTCCATGCACGTCCCCACTACTTCCCCCCCTCGTTGAGTGCACTCGTGATTGAACATGCATATTGTGTTCCCTCGGTTGTATTTCGCCGCTCTGGACGCTTTGCAGTGTGAAGGTGTTATCCTGTATCCACCGAAGAGTTTCCTTGACTCTGTAAAAAAGAAAAGACAATGTTTACTTCGATGGAAGGTAAATTGGTGTTTACACACAACGACTGTCAGTTTTCCGAAACGTGTCCTAATTATATGATTTGATGGAATTCATATCTATCATAATTACCAACTGCCGTTATTTTGTTGTTTTATTTTTGAATTGTACTGTTTTATTGTTTGTGCCTTAGAAATTAGGGGGACCTGTAATACGGGTCTCTGAACCTACACGGGAACCAGTCTCCCACGTATGATTTATATCTTTATATGTACATAACATTTATAATCCTATATATTACATGTTTGTGGAGAAAATTGTTTATTTATTTATTAATTCGCCTATTGTATTACCGGGTATATATCTATGTCTATCATCATCTTATCAGCTATAGAAAATCCACTGTTGGACATAGGCCTGCCCAAAATAAGAAGAATGTTGCCCATATTTGCCGCGCTGTGCATACGTGGTGGCAATCGCAGAACGAAGCTTCGCGACTGGGATGCTGCTGCCAATCCCCTCATACACCGCCATCTGTCAGTTCCGGTACCTTTGCCGCCCCTACGAGTCCTGGTACAGAGGCTAATAAGATTCTATTTCGCCGATACCCCACAGCTAACTTTGTCAATTTTATGGATAAAGTGACATAACATCACAAAGTCGGCAACGCGCTAATGACATAAATGGATGCACAGGGAGGGGATGGGGAGCAGCATGCTGATATGCTTGCCTCTAAGGGAGGGTTTTGTCCAGCAGTGGACTTCTAATGGCTAATCTGATGATAAATATGCAGATTGCAGTGTCATAATTTTCTTCCCAACAACAAAAGGACCATCACCGGACATGAACCCTATAGAAATGTCTGGGATATTCTGGGAAGAAGAGTTTGACATTCAGCTCCCAGGAATGTTGAAGAACTCAAACAGGCATTAGTGGAAGAGTGGAACAATTTGCCTCAACTAATGATCGATGGGCTTATTCTAAGTATGGAAAATCGTATCCAAGCTCTCCTAAGAGTCCGTGGAGGCAACACACGCTATTAATTTTATGAAATTTGTGTTATTTTTGTAAAAAAATCGATATGGAATCTCACACTCCTAGTGCCTTATTTTACTAATTATCATAATTAACGTTTATTTCCTTTGAAACCGGGTAATTAGGAGCTTATTTTGATTTAATTTAGTTATTTTAAGGCAATGTGATGTGTTCCTGAAGACCAAATAAATATTTTTTAAAAATTCATTGAATAATTCAACCTACATGTGCCCGTGTGTGTAGAATGCAGTGTCATTATTTTCTTCCCAACAACAAAAGGACCCTGACGGTCAATCTTTTTGTCAATTGTTTTTCAAAGAACTGTAGAATCCAAAGTGGACTCTTATTATCAAGCAACCTAGCATTCCTTCGATAAGACCTACCTAGCCTATTCCGTGCTTATTCAGGACATTTTTGACCTTAACGACCAATACCACATACGCGCTTTTGAACTATCACTGACCATATTTTAATATTTATACTATATATATACATATAGTCATTTGACGTTTTTGTTAAGAAAAGTAACACAGTATCCTGGATATCGTTGGCTTTCCACCGTTTTCTGTAAGGGTTGTCAATTTGAATTGCAATTTTTTTTTTAATACTAGCTACGCTCTGCGGTTTCTTCCGCGTAGTTCCTATTGAGTACATACATCACGCCTGTGTTCCATCGGGTTGGGCCAATACAATGAATTCCCACTAGATATACTTCTACTCGCGCTAGTCCTTGAATACACGCTCGTTTATTCTTGATATTTTAGACCTGGCCCTTTCTTTAATATCTCTTCTACCTGGTTAAGATAAGTTTGCCTGGGTCATCCTACATTCGATTTGCCTATTTACTTTCTCTCTATATATTTGTGCAGTCATTCTTCATTTATTCATCTTTTCTACATGTCCAGACCGTCTCAATGTTTCTTTCACTATGTTGTCAAAACGTATATACATACCACATCGATCCATTATCACCACACTATTCTTGAATCTATCTCTCAAACTCACACCATACGTACTCCTATTGAGTATCTTTATTAATATTACGAACGCAAAATTTGTGAGTGTGAATGTATTTTTGCAAGTCAGTAATCAGATTTGAATGAAATTTAACACAAGGAGTTTCAAGAGACTGTAACGCAAGTTTTTATTTCATAAAATTAAAATCCAGATGTTCCCGTGGGTTAGATCTGGTAATTTATTTTTTCTGTATTGAATCGGCACGGCATTTTGCAGAGTTAACTGTCAGGTAGATAGACTTTTTTCAGTGATATGTGACAAGAGACCCTCAGGAATAAGATATGACGGCTTCGTAGATAGAAAACTAGTATTTAGACAAACTATGGATATTATTTATTAATTTATTAAACTTTATTGCACAAAATGTCACAAAATGGACAAATGGCTGACTTAATGCCAGTTGGCATTATCTCCCAGTCAACCATTACACACAACAGTAAAAAAATATATATAGTGGTGCAGACAATACATATACAAAATAAATAAACGTTACATAAATATTTGTATAAATAAACCCAATAAACACATATGATATAAAAAATATAAAATAACGTACGTCAGATATAGGGTTATAAAGTTAGAGAATCAGCATCAGTAAATAAAGTACGGAAAAAGCGTTTCAGGATGAATTTGTTAGCGGAAGCTCGTTTCAGAGTCGTATAGCTGTCACTGTAAAAGAGTTTGTTAAAAAACTTGAGTGATGAGAAGGAGTTAAGAGCGAAAGAGTATTAGAAGAACGGAGATTACTTTAGTGAGAGGAAGATAGGAATTTACTGATAACGTGCCTTTCCATTTGTGCAAGAATTTATTTGGAATCGGTTTCGTAGTTTTTGAATTTATTTGTTACAAACTTACAATATACAAGGCTTGGTTGCAGTTCCTAAGTTCCTTCATATATATGTAAATGTGTGTGTTTACATGTATGTATATTTGTTTATTGTACCAAATACACCTCAAACTTCCACCAGCTTTAACATTATTTCTATCCAAAGGTTGCCTGTAAGAGATTGCATTTAGCGATAAGGCAGTCTCTTGTACCTGCTATTCCATGTTTTTGTGATGTTCTTGTGTTGTTTTTATTGGTGTACAATAAAGAGTATATTATTATTATTATTATATTTCTTCAATATAGTGTATGTTATTTGGGAAATGCAAAAATGATAGTAAAAATTTAACTCATTCTAAACTAATAAACACACGTATATTTCTTGTCAACAATTTGACTCTCATGAGCTTGCATTTACGAAACTAACATTGCCAACCCTATCTCTAGAGAAAATAATTTCATACACTTTCGAATGTCTAACAACACGTAAACTTCGCTAAAGAGAAAATCACCAATATCTATACTTTCCACATGTGTCTAGTTTTTCACTAACTCATTAACGGATAAGTAACAAATTTGAAATAAAACTAGGTCTCTTTCTGTCGCTATACGCGTGAGGAGGACAAACTATCATCACACATATATACGACGGGCCTGATGGCAGATGGTAGTTCTATCTTATGCGCCAGGGGTCGTGGGTTCGATTTGACCTAAGTCCGTGGAAAGTTTAAGCAATTGTGTTACGGACAACAGACAACAGTGCAATCACAGATATAATGCTTATATACATATTTTTAACACCCAGATACAGGACAAATACAAATATCATCATATAAGTATTTGTCCTGGATGGGAATCGAACCCACAATCCCTGGCGCATAAAATAGGATTTGAGTTTGAGTCTGTCTATTCATTTAGGAGTGATCAGATAACAGAAATCACAAATATAATACTTAAATACAAATCCAACACCCAGACACAGGACAAACACAAATAACATCATATAAGTATTTGTCCTATATATATATACCAATAGTATATATATATATATATGATTGAAATTCCCTCTTTGGTTTTTGGCAGTCAAACATTTTTTTATTAGACCAGGTCGACAATCAGCATGATAGCAATCGTCACTGCAGTCTATAGACGCTCGTAATATCACAAGGATATCACTAGCGCGTTGCCGACCTTGTAACATGAAGATATTATGTCACTTCACGCAGTAATTTCTCTGTCTCTCTTACCTTTAAAACTAATTGGCGGTGATAATAGGTGAGTAGAAAACTTCACATATCAAAACGCATTTATTTCGACACTTCAATTGATGAGTGTTCCTCGGAATGTCTCCCTGACAATGCGGTATACACCTTTAATAGCAACTCCTTATAAGAACTTCAATTTATAAGGAAGGTCATTAATTATTTATTGTTGGACATCTTCCCAGTATCGCGCGTGACTTCATTGCATTTTAAATTACCGTATTCAAACTGCACAGCAGTGAGGTACCGGCAGAGTAGAATAGTACCTCTCCCCTGTACCAGGTGTCGCAACGATAGCGGTATATCCATCCGGGACATTGCAGCTCAAACGTACAGGGTAGGGATGGGCAGCAGCATATCTGTAGAGAAAGCTGCGCTCTGTGATTGCTAACATGCTTGCCAAGCGCAGCAATTATGGGCAAAGTTCACCCTTTCGTGGACTTCCAATGGCTCATTTGGATGAAACTGCACAAATCTCAAATGGTATAGCTTGTGTTTGCACCTCCTATTAAAGAAATTGCGGGAGCAGGTGAATGTGAAGTCGGTCAATCAATATTAATGCGAAGAAAAAGTATATAAGCCTATATCTTTATACAAATCTAACCATTCTCGCCCGCGTGATTACGTTATTTTTGCGCAACTTCAACCGTTTACGCAGCGAACGCAACGAAAGGGCCCGATGGCGCAGATGGTAGTGATTCTGTCTTATGCGCCAGAGGTCGTGGGTTCGATCGCCACCCAGAGCAAATATTTATATGATGATATTTGTGTTCGTTCTGTGTCTGGGTGTTTAGTTTATGTATTTAAGTCTCATATTTGTGATTTTTCTATTGTTTAGCGCCAGTAACACAAGTGCTTTAAGCGACACTACGGAGTTAGGTTGATGTATGAGATGTAGTGGGTATTTATTATTATTATTTATTATTATTATTACGCAGCGTAAAGTGTTCACCCGCAAGATGGACCGACGATCTGACTACAACCGGAGGATCACGCTGAACACAGGCCGCATACAACCGGTCCTATAATAGACTACTTGGGGAGGTCTATGTCCAGCAGTAGGTGTCTTAGGGCTGATATGATGATGATGACGGTTATTGTTATAAAGCTCGCAAAACCTATATATTTGCCTATATTTTTGATTGATGCTTGTTTTAGTCCTAACGTGTTGTTTTATAGCTAAGTTACTGTTTGTTATGCCAGCTATCAAAATGGGTTCAGCCGTTCATGTGGTTACCAGAAACAGACAGACAGATAAAATGTGCATTTAGTAAAAATCTGTTATTGTAATATCACAAACAGACATTGCAATTTTATTTGTATGCACTAAAACACTTTTAATTTATTTGAATAAAAATTACACCTTCTACTGTTCGAATAGTAATTTTTAAATATGTATAAGATTTAGTCATGTTAAAATTTTACTAATGCTTATAACAATAATCAGAAATTAAATAAAGTTCTACTTTAAAAAATAATGAATTATGGTCGGTTTTCGACCACCGAGCGACCACTATAATATATATTAGAATAAAACAAAAATGGCGCAGTCCCGCTTTACACCTTAGACAAGAAGATTTTATTGTAAGAACTACTACTGAATGCGCCATCGGGACCTTACATACGAAGGTTTAAAATAAATATATGAATATAACATGACCAATCATCGGCTGACCACTGGCTGACCAATGATTTGTCCACTGTCCGGCCAATGACCGACCATTGACCGACCACTGGATGCAATATTCTACAATGGCGGTATCAATCCACGCACTGTTGTATTTTAGCTATTTCGGTTTTGATAAATTTGATTCATATTGAATAAAATTACATATATCAGCTCTATGTATTAACTCTCGTTACAGTCCGTTAATTTTATTTTTTATGTTTGTCTGGTTGATTGGGGTAGATCAAGAAACACAAATATGATCTAGAGATAAAAGATCTGAACATAGAGGACTGAGGATAGGCAGCAGCATTTCTTTTATGAAGCTAAGTTCTGCATGTTCCACCACGCCTGCCCGGCGCTGTTAATATGGCTAGTCCAGCCATGGTTGTTCTACGGTTGCTATGATGAGTGAACCACTGACTGACCACTTTACGACCACTGACTAAACATTCATCGACCACTATCATGAATAGTGTATGTAGGTCTTCCGGTAAAAGTGTATTGGCAACATACTGTATGCCCACTCGCGACATATACAGACAGTATGTGCTAAACAAAATATAGTATCGTGATCGTTAGCACTTGTATCTGTGTCATGATTGGTTAAGGCTGCACACAGTGCAAGCTAAAATATCAATACTGTTGGATCTACTATATTTAAGTTTTCATAATGTACCTAATAGGCAAAACGCGTAACGATAATCCATCAATTTGTTTTCCGTCTGTCTGTCATAAATATCATCATGTAATTTCAAGAAGTTGCAATTACGTCCAATAATGTCTGCGGTTCTTTGAAGAAAAAATGTGTTTTAGTGATATCAAAACCGCAACCTCTGAACACAGATAACCAATAACGTTGTTTATAACTGCCTCCTTGACACCTTGTACAGGGGGAGGTATTGTGATGTGTATACCTCAAGGGTATCGGTAGAATAGAACAATGGATCCAGGTATATACACCTAATTTTAATGAGCAGTTTATAGGAAAGAGGATTAAAGCCTTCATAATAATGAATTCAATGGAGAACAGATTATCAGTAGAACGCAGACGGTGTCAGGGCAGGCAGCTAACGATCACTCTCTAATCTGACATTAAGTGTGCTGACATTTAATAAAATTCTGCGCACGCATATATCGCATTCGGGTCGCTCACAGCTTTTACTGTAAGGCCGGCTTAAATTTCGAATTCAAGGAGCAGGGCGAACCGTTACCGGCGGCCATTTTTGCATAAAACTTAGATTCGTAAACCACTTGCGTTGCTATGCCTGGCATTTGAGATCTCGCATCGCCTTGATAATGTTTCACTGGCATCTATACGGTCGAATTTCAGTCGAATACGGTCAAATTTCGACCACTAGTCAATATAGATCCCATCTTTACTGACTAGTGGTCGAAATTCGACCACTAGTTCAAATAGATGCCAGGTATAAGCGTCAATTTTTTATTTCATTTCTCGTTATTGTCATTCAATAAAGCCAAAGACCAAACACGAATATCACTAAAGTTTATAAATAACTAATGTTTAGTTCATAGTTCATTTATGTGATGTTTATTTTAATTATAATATTTAATGTCTTTTTGGTGCATTTTGTATGAAAAACTGCTTTGTGCCCTTCTTCTTCACATCAAATGGTTGCAGAATATTCAAAATTTCGCTTCACATATTAACACACCATAGATATTATATATATTAAAGATATAACAGTTAGCTAATGGTAATAACAAACACGTTAGAATTTAATTCTGAAAATTCTTAAATTCATTAATCGTATTAATTTAATACAAAATCTATTAATTCCGGTAAGGATTCATTGCGTTTTTAAAAAATCTATCTGATCCGGCAGTTAAAAAATAATACGACTATAAATAGATAGATTAGTTGGATCAAACTGTACATAATAATCAGAAATTGATTAAAATCAGTCCAGTAGTTACAACGTTTATCCCGGACAAACACCGTGACACGTCATTTTTATATATAAATATTTTAACAACTTGAAGGCGCGGCATGTTTAATCACGTTTCAACCTCCTTACGATAACCGTTATCAAAATTGACAAGTTATTTTCTGTAGTTTGTTTTATTCTATATAAATACTCCGAGAAAGACTTTATGTATGTACAAATAATGTTTAATTGGTATTTAAACAAATAATTTAATTATACATACATACATACATACATAAACTAGGCTTGTGTGCCATCGGGGTTAGCAGACTATGGATCTTCACTTGTTATGATCTTGACATACCTCTCTTGCTTCCCTTACCTACTCGCATTAGTCCTTTCATACACGTTCGTTTATTCTTCGCACTTCTGACCTGACCTTATCTATTATATATCTAACATACCTATATATTATATAATGTGGCATTAAAAATACATACAACCCTAACTCTTCACCTATGTATCACCAACTCCTATTTTTTTTAAAACGACATTAAAAATGTAAGCATTATTATATATAATTTACATAAAACTGGTATAAGTATATATATATATATATATACTAGCTGTACACGCGACTTCGTCCGCGTGGATTAGTTTTTTTGGTACCATACCTCTTCACCTTAACTTATATAAACTATAAATGTCATGGTTATTTATATCAAATCAATGGCCTAAAAATAAGTTTCAAGTTTCTAGCTCTAAAAATAGCGATACTTCCATACAACTATCATCCCCCCTTTCAACCCCTTACAACCCTTATTTAGAATTACAAAAACGCCTATGTCCTTTTTCAGGGTCTAAAGATAGTATGTGCCAAATCTCATCAAAATCGGTTGAGAGGTTTAAGCGGGATGGCGTAACAGACAGACAGAGTTACTTTCCCATTTATAATATTAGTAGGCAAGTAGGGATATATATATATATATATATAGAAAAGATTTTTATTAGCCTATACACGCTCGTAATATCACAAGGATATCACTAGCGCACTGTCAACCTTGTGACTTGAAGATATCAGTATTATGTCATATTTTACAGTATTTTCACCACCTTTTAGGCCAGGCGCGCACTACGAGTTCTTCGCCGCGCGGCAGAAACGAGCAGCGGCATAATGTCGCACTGTAACACTGGGCCGCTGCGGTGGCTCTGCCGTCAAGTGCGCGCAATACAATTTAAAACTGTTTGGTACAGTGTTATAGTGCGACATTATGCCGCTGCTCGTTTCTGCCGCGCGGCGAAAAATTCGTAGTGCGCGCCTGGCCTTACACCCTTAAAATCCCCTGCAAAAATAAAAAAAAATAAAACACCCTGCTATTGGGCAATAGAAATAAGTGAGAATGAGGTACCAATGCAGGTGACTTTTTGTAGAATGTCTACCTCTTGTAAAATATAAAATAAAGTTCAAAAATTTGATTTATAGAGACAATTTTGCCACTAATGATTAAGATATAAACTATCTTATCTCATAAAATAGATCAAATAGTAAGCGAAAACAAATTACATCGAGTCGAGAGTAGACAAGATTAAAATTGAGATAATTGTTTTCGAGTCCATTTATTAGTTGTAAACTATTATTTATATTCTTATTAATAGAAAATTAAATATTTTATAACCTAACTGTACATAATAGCAATTACTAAATATTAACTGAATTCCGCTATCGCTTATCTCTTGTCCAAGATGATCATAAAAAAACGTTTATGATTTTATAATTGTTTTATTTATGATAAAACGAACTAATTATATACTAGAGATATTTAAAACGACTTCTATTTAAACGTTCTATCTAATGCACCAGGACAAATATTGATGTAATGATATTTGTTTTTGTCCTGTGTCTGGGTGTTAAAAATATATATTTAAGTATTGTATTTATGATTTCTCTGTTGTCTGATGTCGTTAAGCGAATTACAATGGTGTCAGGTCAATGTATGAGATGTTGTGGCAATTATTTATTTTATTAAAAAAGTATTCCTATTTTTTCTTGATCAAGCTCACCCGGGGATCAGAGTCGCTTCCCACCGCGCATGTTATGCACGGTTCTTTTACATATTAATTTTAAAAATGATAATATCTTCAAGAGGTTTCATGCATAAAAAACTTCAAAATAAATTTAGATTTTTAAATCCCTAACTAACACCTGGGACATATTGATTTTTCTAATAAATATCATTTACAATTTAACATTTTTTACGAATCGACGGAATCAACGCTGATCGCCGGGGAGCTTGATCAAGAAAAGATAGTATACTTTAAAAAAAATTAATTTCCATAACATCTTACACATTGACCTGACTACCTACGAGATAAGTCGGTTAAAGCATTTGTTTAACGGACATCAGGCAACAGAGGAATCATTAATATACTCCTTAAATACATATATTTAACAACCAGACGCAGACCAAACATAAATCATTATGGTCATACCAGCCATTGAAAATCTTCAGTTAGACATAGGCCTCCCGATGAAAGGGGTATTTTTTCACATAATTGCCGAACTGGGCAAGTGTTGGCAATCTGTTTCGGATGGATATACCGCCATCTGTCGGTTCTGGCACTTTGGTTGCCTCTTACGACACCTAATACAGAAGGAGGTACTATTCTCTGCCGATATTTTCACCGGTATTTTCACTCTGCCGGTACCTCACGGTAATAAATATCATCATGTAAATATTTGTCTTGACTGGGGATCGAATCCACAACCACGATGCACTAGATTGGATCAATACCATCTGTGCCATCGGCCTCGTTTAATCTCGTCAAACTGATACTCACGTGAACAAAGTCACGAGAAATTGTATTATTAACTTGTAAAATATATGCAATTAAACTAATAGAAATAAAATGTAAACTTTCTAACAGACTGACGGACAAATTTAACAGGATTCATCGTATGTATGTCGAGTGGCACGCCAACCGCATGTTGATCGTTTAAAATGGTTTACATTGCGCACTTTCTAAGGCGTTAGAGGAATTTTAAGGAAGTAAAAGTGAAATGGGTCGACTGTTGTTAACCTAGAAGAAAAAAGTTGTCTAAGTCAAGGCCGAGTTTTGTCCATATTGACGGGCTCGATGGTGCAGTTGGTCCTAACGTGTGCGCCAAGGGTCGTGCGTTCAATTCCTACCCAGAGCAAATATTTATATGATGATATCTGTGTTTTTTCTGCGTCTGGGAGTTAAATATATGTATTTCAGTAGTGTATTTGTGATTCCTCTGTTGTCCGTAACACAAGTGCTTTAAGCGACTTACCACGGACTCAGGTCAATATATGAGATATTGTGATTTGTTCACTTGTTGGTTTGTTTTGTATTGTGATCACTTGATTCTTTTGTTCAAATGAACGTTTCAATTTATCAATTGTAAAAATTGTCATTTGTTGTTGTAATTTTTTTTTCTTATGAGGTCATTAGGGTCGTTGCTCATTTGAGTTTGTTGCGTTGTCCATTTGTACAATAAAAATTATGAACACTTTGTCATAAGTATGTTTAAAAAACACTAATGGTCGTTCTGTGGAAGAAGTTTGACCATTTTTTTTTTATTTTGTAAATACTTTCTTAATTTGTTTGACATTCAAAACACGATTAAAGTTTACTTTATTTAACTATGCCATAGTGTCATTCAAACAGTAATGTGTCATTGTTATATAAACGAATTTATCGTATTTCTTGTGCATTTTGTATAAAAGAAATAGCTTTATGCATTTCTATTCCACTATAACCGAGTCACATTTCACGCAAGTTCGCGCAATTTCCTTAAAATGTGTTAAAATTTTTCGCTTCTCGTATTAATATATAAATATACAAGCTGTGCCTGTGACTTCGTCCGCATGGAATACCTTAACTTATATAAACTTTGAATATCATGTTTATTTATATCGAATCAATAGCCAGAAAAATAACTTTTCTAGCTCTAAAAATAGCGATACTTCCATACAACTTTCACCCCCCTTTACAACCCTTATTTTGAAATAAAAAATAGCCTATGTCCTTGCTCTGGGTCTAAAGATTGTCTGTGCCAAATTTCATCAAAATCGGTTGAGAGGTTTAAGCGGGAAAGCGTAACAGACAGACAGAGTTACTTTCGCATTTATAATATTAGTAGTGATTTTTTAGTCTAAGTTCAAAACAGGTTACAATTTACAAAGAGATACGCCGACGAAGTTGCGGCAGGATGGAAATATTGCGTAAACCTCGAATGAATCATATAGAGAGTGTAAGATCTTGATGCAATTCGTTTCACTTTCCCAAAGTGAATCGGAATTGTTTATTATCTTTTATGGCAAATATTGGAATACCTTGCAAATTAAACGCAGTACTGCAGGGTTGCCATCGTAATATTTAATATTTTCTAACATTTATGAGACCTCCTCTGTAGTACCTCCCACTGCACCGGGTGTCGTAAGACGCGGCTGAGGTACAAGGACAGATGGCGGTATGTCCATCCGAAATAGCGTAGCTTAAATGCGCTGGCGCTAGGGACAGGCAGCAGCACCCCAGCCTCGTAGCTGCATTCTGTGATTGCCACCACGACTGCCCAGCGCCGCAATTATGGGCAAACCCGCCCTTTCTTGGTAAGGCTTTCAGTAGTAAATGTTTCACGGTAGGAAAACTCTTTTAACGGTTTTAATACGCAGGCTATTTGACGTTTCGGTTACCTTCCAGCATCCGTAATTTCTGTAATGTTCGCTTTCTCTACACATTTCATAAAAAGTCCAATCACAACTTAATAACATGAGTACAATTTTCAGAAAATTCTATTTATTTGCCATAAAAAACTAGAAGCACATTATTTTCTATATTCATAAAAAAAACATTAACAATATGTTATGGAAAACTAAAATTAATTAAAATACACTACAATTATTAATTATCTATGGAATATTTAATGGTGGCAACCCGAACAAACCTACATAATACCTAACCGGATGATGTCATAGCCACTTTAAAAGGTGAAAGTAAAAAAATAAAGAGGTTCATTCAGTATGCGTATCATACTCGACTAGTGTTTAGCGCGCTCTGTTTTGTTAAGCAACGTTCGTTATGGCCGGCTATAGGATGGGTGACCGCATTTTTTTAACTTTAAAAGGCAACCATGTTCAATACAGTTTTTGTTAGCATTTATAATATAACATAATATACAATATTTTAGTGAAGGAATATTGCCATGTGATACCGGAAGAACAAAACACCACTGAGGAACTATTCTAGAACCTATAGATGGCGGTATATCCACTCGAAACAGTTAAACTCGAATATATCAGGGCGGGGATGGGCAGTTTTCTGCCCAAGGCGGTAATTATGGATCAAATTCTTATGTTAATATATGATATATGATAACAAAGTATCTAGATTAGAATTATATAACTAATTGTAATATTAGAAATAATAATTTTTTTAGCCGTGAGATGACCAGCAGAGTAGATTATTGCCTCTAAAACCGACAGATGGCGGTATATCCATCCGTAATAGTGCAGCTCAAATGCAGAACGGGGATGAACAGCAGCATCCCCGTCGTGAAAACTGCGCTCTGCGATTGCCAACTAGCTTGCGCTGCGCGGAAATTATAGGCAAAATTCCGCTTTTATTGGGGAGGCCAATGCCCAGCACTGGACTTCTAATGCCTGATATGATGAAATAATTAATGTAAACTAAATGATATGGAAGAAGATGTGACTAGAATAATAAGAAAACTCAAGTCAATAAGAGACAGCGAGAAATGGAACAAACACCAAACGAAAATGCGTTAGACAATAACGAAGGTGGCATGACGAAATAAATGCAACAACCGGAAAAGAATGGACTAGAGTTGAGAGGAGAGACTAGGACGGAAGTTGGAGGAGGCTTTTGCCAAATTAGGGAAACGATGATATCGATGTTGATGACTCATTAGACTTAACAGCAATTCTAAAGTGATAAAAAATCATTGTACTATCTGAATAAAAAGCATATTATTATTATTATTATAAATGCTAAGGAAGTGGTGACATTACATTTTATTGTAACAAAAAATTAAGGGTCCGGTTACTTTGATATTTATACATACATCGAGAAAAGAAAAATATTGAATACAAGTGATTTGTGAAAAACAAATGTAAAAAGAAAAGAACATCTTTGATAATCCACTATGAATTTTTCTGTAGAATGTAATATTTGTAAAATAAATATGTCTTTCAATATTATGTGAAATCGAATATTTGAAATTCTAGTCGAAAGTATTAGGTTACAAAATTCGTGCAGGCGTTGTATGTGAAGACCCTGTAGTCTTTTTATTTATTTATATGAAGTTTATTTAAACAGGATAAATAAATAAATGTACTATTTATTAGTGCTAGAAATAAGTATAAGCTTGCAGTGCCCATTGCTAGGCTCCAAAAAATAAGCTAAAGTGTAAGATATCATAAAAATCTTGAGTACATATACCGCCATCTGTGTCTATCATCGGTCCAAAGTCGCAACCTTCATCAGATCAGCCATTAGAAGTCCACTGTTGGGCATAAGCCTCCCAAAACGGGGAGATTTTTGCCAATCACCGCGCTGGGCAGGCGTGGTGTCAATCTCAGAGCGCAACTTCGCGACGAGAATGCTGCTACCCATCCCCACCCTGTGCAGTGTCATCAGTCCAAAGTCGCAACCTTCATCATCATCATATCAGCCATTAGAAGTTTACCGTTGGATAGGCCGTCCCAAGACGGAGGGATTTTTGCCTCTCCTCTTGCATTGTAACCTCTGCATTGATATACCGCCATCTGCCGGTTTTAATACCATAGTCGCCTCTTACGACACCTGGTACAGAGTTACTATTCTACTCTACCGTCTCACGGCTGTATTTAAAAAAGTATACAATTGAATGTACCACATTGTAGAGTTTCTTTTTAACAGACATATTAAAATAGCCTCTTACTTTTAAAACCACACACCTCGCGTTCACAGCGCAGCTAAATGAATGCGTATTATGTTTTGAAGCAGTAACATGTTGAAACGGAAGCAAGCCACATGGTTATCAGAGCGTGGTAGAAACGCATAGCGGAGATTTTCTCACACTAACCGATTTCATGTCAAAGTTTATGTATACGAGGAATTGGTATCGATAGCCTATTTAATATTAACCAGCGACTCGCTCTGGCTTCGTTCGGGTGCAATTAGGATACAAATTGATAATCCGAGGTTGTCTCTACAAAATAGACACATACTGTGCTAGAGTTTTTTTGTTGACTTTAAGGTGTACAATATTGTAGTCCAATGGCGCAGATGGTTGTAATCCTGTCTTATGCGCCAGAGGTCGTAGGTTTGATCCTCACCCAGGACAAAATTTTATATGATGATATTCATGTTTCTGTGTCTGGGTGTTAAATATATGTATTTTAGTAGTATATTTGTGATTCCTCAGTTGTCTGATGTGTGTTACACTAGTGCTTTAAGCGACCTATCACGGAATCAGGTCAATATTTGTGATGTTGTGGGAATTTATAATTATTATTGTATGTAGATAAGGCCGATAACTGTATTATAATTTATGTTTTATTTTCCTTTATGTAATTTTCTGTGTACAATAAAGAGTATATTAATATTATTATTGAGACGATAATCAATTAGATTAGATAGACCCCACTAAATACCTCCACGTGTGGTACCGCAGAGTACCTCTCCCTGTAGAAGCGACTAAGGTACCGGATATAACAAATGGCTGTATATACTCTCGGCATTCCCGTCGCGAAGCTACGCTCTGCGATTGCAACCACGCTTTTCCAGCACAGAAATGAAATGCAATTATCTCTTTCTTGATCCTATGTCCATCAGTGGACGTTTTTGGCTGCTTTAATCAATACATTCAAAATCCTACCCTGATTTTATTAGAAGTAGAAATCTTACAAGGTTCGCCCACATGCGAAGCCAAGCCTTTTTTTACTACCAAACAGCAGTGCCTGCAGTTGTGTTCCGATTTAAAGGAGAGAGGCTGAAATTACTGGGTAATGTGACATAATGCGTTCAGGTGAAACGGTTGGCGACACACGCGTAACATATTCGTGATGATTCCGGCGTGTGAGCTATGTGTGTGTGAGCTAACAATGATAGATCATTTCTTAATAAATTAATAATGATAATACAGTTTATTGTACACTTAAATATAACAGACAATAGAATTTACAGTTATATATAGTGAAGTACAATTGGCAGCGTTATCGCATACAGCGATTTCTTCCAGGCATACATCGCCTGGAGTATGTGTGGAAAACATATATATGTAAAGTTATATATATATTTCTTTAATTTATATATGCGCGCGCACCGTTAGCGTGTCGCGTCAATCGAGCTGTCATTGTCAAAGACAAATATGTTTTTATATATTTTCTTTTAGATTAATTAATAAATATTGAGTTGAATTAATTGAAAGTTGAGTTTTTTTATTAAAAGGTAAAATTTTTGGATGGTTTTGTTAAAATTATAAGATTGTGTGATATCTACTCGATATACTCAAACAAAATTGGTAATTTTATTTACAGAGAAACAAAATGGAGTTTTATTTTACTTCTGAGATTAAATCACAATTAATTGTCTTATATATATCAACATGAGGCAGTATGAGGTGAACTTTTATAACTAAAAAAGAAAATTTTAATACAATATATAAATAGATACAGAACACGAAGCAAATTGGCCTGTAAAAATACTACGTTCTAGAGTCGAAGTAATCATAGCGATAGATAAAAACCTCTTTTATTACATTCCTTAATATTCCGCGCCCTTATACGTTTATAAATAAATGTTTTTTTATCTGTTCGACGAATGGTTGACTAGGAGATAACACTAACTGACATTAAGTCCGCCATTTGTACATTTTGTAATAAAATATTACAATAAAGTTAAATAAATAAATAAATAAAATAAATTAGTTATATTCACACAACATCTCATACTGGAACTCCGAGAAAAGTAGCTTAAAGCACTTGTGCACTGTCCGTAAAAATGGCAGTACTTTATTATTTTTTATGTGTAACTCAAAACGTAATACGGGGTAACACATTTCTCTTCCCTGATTTGAATAATTGCCGAGAAGTACCGCCAGTAGAATATTACCTTCCATTGGACCAGGTGTCATAAGAGGCGCCTAAGGACCGACAGATGGCGGTATATCCATCCGAGCAGTGCAGCTCAAATGCACAGGGCGGCGATAGGCCGCAGCATCTTCATCGCGAAAGCTTCGCTCTGCGATTGCCAACACGCTTGCCTAGCGCGGCAATTATGGGCAAGAAACCTCCTTTCTTGAAAAGGCCTACGTCCAGCAGTTGACTCTTAATGGCTGGTATAATGATAATGATATTTAGTATACAATGTTTGTTTATCTATCGAGTAGCAAATTTCAATGTCAGATGATAGTTGAATTGCCATAATACAGAACTGTGTATACCTACAGATTTTGTTATCGTCAGTCATTTGTGTCCCCCTTTAGGGGAGTTCGATAAAAATCATTAATGACGTGACTTCAAAGAGATATGAGAAAGCACAGATAATACATATTTTCTAGACATCACACAAGAAAGTAAACCGTGGGATAGTTTGAGAAAACAAAGACAATACTTGTAAAAGCAATAGAGGCGTGTTCCTACAATATAAAATGCTAATTGTGTGGATGTGTGTCACGCATCAGCTTCCGAGTGACCTTAATTTTATATATTAATCATAATAAATGCAAATTATAATTAAATGATAGAACTCATCTTTCTTATAATTAAATTGTGGTGAAATTTTAACTGCTTCGGTGTTCTGCGCGTTTTAGGACGTAGTGAGAAAGTAAGGTATTTTAATTTGTTATTTATTCTATCATGATTATTCTTTTATTAAGTATTAAGATTTCTTTTTATTTTATTAAGTCAGCAAACATCTATTGCTGTATACTTGCTATACACTCACGTGTCATCACAAAGATATCACTAGCGCGTCACCAACCTTGTGAACTGAAGATACTATGTCACATTACCCAGTGATTTTACTGCCTAAGTTTAACTATTAAAGTAACGATAAACGATCGAACGATAAGTAGTGATAAACGATCCATCAATAATAAATAGTTAGTGTTAATGGAACCTCGCCGGTGCTAACAAACCGACGTCTTAAAGCTTGGCTAGAGCAGTTCAACTCCAGGCAGTTTTATCATTAATACAACATTTAAAACAATAACATGCTTCAAAATTAAACTTACTCTTTACGTATATTTTAATTTTTTTTAATCGGTAAACCTGATATGCTGGCTTTTATCGTAAAATTTTATGCAGTTGCCGTTGAATGAATTATTTATTGTAAAATATAGTAGCGATCGCGGAACTGGGTTCGGGTGCGAAAGGTGAGAGAGGCAGTGAAATTACTGGATTTTGTGACATAATATCTTCAAGCCACAAGGTTGGCAACGCGTTAGTCATATCCTTATGATAATACGAGCGTCTATAGGCTGCAATGACGCTTGCTTGTCGATCTGGTCTGGCCTAACATATACACACATCTACACATAGGCATATGAATGTGTGTACGGTATTCATGAAATGAGATTTTCAATTTGTCTGTCTGTCTGTCAAACTCCGAAATGGCTGGACCGATTCTAGTAGAAAATTCACTGGCTGATAGCTGTATGTTCAAGTAACTTAGGCTATTATTATTATTGGCATGCTAGTAAATAAATAAAGTCATACAACATCTCATACATTTACCAGATTCCGTGATAAGTTGCTTCAAGTATTTGTGTCATGGACATCAGACAATAAAGGAATCGATAAATATGAATTGAATTGGAGTGCCTGTTTCATCATCATCATCATACCAGCCATTAGAAGTCCACTGATGGACATGGGCCTCCCTAAGAAAGGGGGACTTTGCCAATAATTGCCGCGTTGGCAAGCGTGTTGGGATGCTGCTGCCCACGCCCGGCCTGTACATATCATCACATACATTGTTTCGTATGGATAGACCGCCATTTGTCGGTTCCGGTACCTTAATCATCTCTTACGACACCTCGTGCAAGAGGAGGTACTATACTACGCTGCCGGTAGCTCATGGCTTCGTTGATAGCTGATGTAATAAGGAGTAATTTAGGCTACATAACAATCACGCTACAACTAATAGGACCGCATGCGCTTTAAGCTGACTTCCGCAAACGGTTTAAGTTAGATCTATCATCATCATATCAGCCGCAAGACGTCCAATGCTGGACATAACCCTCTCCAAGTGATTTTCAAAGGAACCGATCGTATGCGGCCTGTGTCAAGCGCGATCCTGCGGTTTTAATCAGATCGTCTATCCAACTCGTGTGGACGTCCAACGCTGAGCTTGCCGGTACGTGGTCTCTATTCCAAAACCTAACGACTCCATTGTTCATTGGTTCTGCGTACCAAGTGCTCTTCCCACTGCCACTTCAACTTGCTAATCCACTTAGGTTTAACAAAAATAATGTAAGAGAGGGTTCCTATCCTTTAATGCTGCCCAAAGTCCACGCGGGCATAGCTGGTTTATCATAAAAATGTTTATTTTAAAACATGCTTCGTAAAAAACCACAAGAGATCCTGCAGGAGAAACGGGTTTAAGGTCCCAACCTTCATCATCATCACTGTCGGACATAGATCTCCCCCAAAAAGGGGTATCTTTGCCCATAATTGCCGCTAGGCAAACGCGTTGGCAATCGCAGAGCGCAGCTTTCGCGACAGGAATGCTGCTCTCCATCCTCGAATTGTGCATTTGAGCTCCACTGTTCTTGATGGATATACCGCCATCTGTCGGCTTTGTTACCTTATTCGCCTCTTACATCATCCGGTACTATTCCACTCTGCCGGTACCTGACGTCGGAAAAGTCGCAACCTTCGCAACGATTCAATTGCACGTGTGATGCGGTGAATTTCTCTTTCCGCGACTTTCACTCGGCTACGCCAAACACGGAGGACTGTATGCGGGATGACATCCAACATAATCCAAGTAGACGTGACTCAGCCAATGTTCTTGATTCAACATTGTTTACTTTGGATTTCGGCGAAAGAGTTTTCTTTTTTACGAGCCCGGTTAGGTCGCAAGTCATCGACATTTCTATTGGCCTCTCATTCATTGACACTTTGAAGTTACTGTGCAACCAGTGTCGTAAAAAGTGACTGATCAAAACCGATTACAGTGTGGATAACAAATAATAAATAAATAAATAACTGACATAACATCGCATATATCGACCTGACGACGAGATAGGATGTTTAAAGCGTAGTACGGACATCAGACAACAGAGGAATCACAAATATCCCCTTATAGACTCCTATAACGTACTTTATCATCCACACCATATCAGCTTTTAGAAGTTCGCTCTTAGACATAGTTTCCCGAGAAAGTAGTATTTTCGCCTATAATTACCATGATGGGTAAGCGGTTGGCATTCGCAGGGTGTAGATCCATGCATGTACTGCCCGTCCATGTTTCAGATGAATATTTCTTGTTAGTTTTTTTTTATTTTCCACAACATCTCATACATTGACCTGACTCCGTGGTAAGTCGCTTAAAGCACTTGTGTTACGGACGTCACACAGCGGAGGAATCACAAATATACTACTTAAATACATATATTTAACACCCAGACGCATAACAAACACAAATATCATCATATATTTGCCCTGTGTGGGAATCGAATCCACAACCCTCAGCGCCATCTGTCGACTCCGGTAATTCAGTCAATTACCACACCTGGTACAAGGAGGTATTCTACTCTGCCGGTACCCAATGGCTAATACATAATAAGGCTCATCATAACAGTATTAAAACGTCCACTGCTGGACAAATTTGGCCCTAAGAAAGGAGGTATATTGCTCATAATGGCCGCACGTGGCAAGTGGATATCGCGGTTCCAACAATACCTACCATTAGGTGTTATTCGAACCCCTACCACCATTAGTTATTCTTGCAGCTTCTTTTCTGGTGGCTCGCGTATTAATCCTGCTATAAGCTGAATTATAAGACCCGTCTGGTGCCGATAGTATTAAAGTAGGACACTCAATGACCTATATGTTACAATTACTCTTATAACATCAAAGGTCGTATAGGTACGCAATCTAAATTCTAGATTTTTGTTTTTTTTGACGATTTAAATGCCTATTATAGACCTAACAAATAAAGATATATTTGACTTTCAGAACGTAGGAATGCTGTTCCTCAGCCACCTGGTACATAGGGAGGTATTCTCTACTGGTACCCCATGGTTTATTGTTATTAATGTACAGAGACTGGGTAATCAAGCGTATCGTGTACCCCGCGAAGCAGGCAATGTTAAAACCGCAAATAGGAAGGTATTAAAAACGTAAAGCCGGTAAGTAGTCCGTAACTATGGCATGGCTGCCAAGTAAACTGGTTCAGTCGATGCTCGCACACTTGGATGACCACCGGCCTTAGATTCTTCGAGTATTCATTATCATCAGACCAGCCATCGAAAGTCCACTGCTGGACATAAGCCTCGTTGAGAAAGTAGGTTTTCTGCTTATAATTACCGCGCTGTGCAAGCGTGTGACGGGGTTGCTGCTGCCCATACCTGTCCTGACCATTCCTGAGTTCTTGTACTTTAGTCTTACGGATTTACAAAATTTTTGTGCGAAGTATTGGTTACTTTGAAGTTTTTTAAAACAGTGATCGCGAAGTAACCAGAATGTCAACCTAATCAATAAAAAAAGACCCGAGTTTCTGACCATTTAAAAAAAGTTAAGTAATTAAAAATGAATTAAAAAAGTTATCTATAAAAAAAATATTTTCTGTCGTTTTCAATTAGTCGGGAGGATTTTAAGAGATAATTTTATTTAAATATTCTTTTTCAATATCAAAAATTTTATTCAAATTATTAGTAAAACGAAACTAAAAGATTTATATGGACGAAAGAAAATACCTAATATCTGAAGTAGTACGATATTTTAACATTTAGTCATTGTCGAATCTGTCTATCGTAATCTGTTAAAAAACTTCTTCATTAAATTTAAAAAAAGACACCATAGCTATTCCAAATTCAATTCAAAAACAATCCGAAGCGTGATAATTCTCTGTCACATTAAAAAAAAACGCTATAATTATATCGTGCAACATATTTATATATCACGTTAGATACATTATGGCAATTATGGGCAGAACTGTACATTTCTTGGGGAGGCCTTTGCCCAGCAGTAGACTTCTAATGGCTGATATAATAATGAAGATTGTTGCACAGGAACCGCAAGCACAACTAGTAAAGTAACTAGTAGTAAGTAAGTAATATTCTAAATTCACCATCCACCAGAATGACTTGTCCGGTAAATTGTAACGCGATAAAAAAGTGCAAAACGTCCGCTTCAGTTAGAACTGCCAAAAGAAACGTAAAATGCGTGACTTAGCGAAACCACTGGCCTCGGGTAAAAGTTAAAATGTAAACGCAATCCAATGTGACCTTGAACTTCGCCGCGAACCGTAGCTGAGCGTTAGAAAGTGATCCGCGGGTCATTGAAAGTGAGACTTGGAAAACTCGCCAAGTGGCCGCGGTGGTTGGCTTGAAGCACTTTTGATAAGTACTCGTACAAACAACATTTTCCAGTTACATTCTCGATATAAAACGTCTTATTTATGATTATTAAGCCACTTGTATAAATATAACTTCGGTTTTATTACACCAGATCAACAAGTAAGCATACAGTCCGCGTGATAGTAAGCGTCACTGCAGCCTATACACGATTGTAATATCACAAGGATATCACTAACGCGTTGCCGACCTTGTGACTTGAAGACATGCCAGATTGACCAGTAATTTCACTGCCTCTCTCACCCTTCAGACCGTTGGTAGAAATACTTTTGTATATATCTACCTCGTGTAACTAAGATAATATGATGGGCCTGATGGCACAAATGGCAGTGATCCTGTCTTATGTGTCGTGTTGTGGGTTCGATTCGCAGAGTAGAAAAATAACTCCTACTTTACCAGGTCTAGTACGAGAGGGCTAATGTACCAAAACCGAGAGATGGCGGTATATCCATCCGTAACAGAGTAGCTCAAATGCATAGGGCGGCGTTGGGCAGCAGCATCTCCGTCGCGAAGCTACGCTCTGCGATTGCCAACACGCTTGCCGAGCGCGGCAATCGAATAGCACAGCTTTCGCGACGGGGATGCTTCTCCCCATCCCTGCCCTTTACATTTTAGCACTGTTTCGAATGGATATACCGCCATCTATCGGTTCTGGTATTTAAGTCGCATCTTACGACATCTGTTGTATCTGTCATACAGAGGGATATACTAGCTATCTATTCAGCCTGTACATCTCGTCAAACAAATGATGAGATAGATTACAAAATTTTATGATGACGGTCGAATTTCGACCACCGATCGACCACTAGTAATTAGAAATGCAAAATCTAAGCAAAAACATACTGCATACAACGAGTATTGGTCAGAACTGTAAATCGCATTTTACGAGGGAAACGAGCCGTTAATTAATTCTGTATCAGACATAGCGAACGGTGATTCTTGTGTATTTAATAATGCTGATACCGCGTTGCGCGTTTATTATCTTGTTGCATTTTTATTTGATGCCCAGCGGTATCCCGTCCCAGTAGGATAATTATTTCATATTTCCCATTACCGTTCTCTTTTCGGCTGGCTTCCTATTCGTGAACGTCGCAAAGTTCTAACCATATTGTTTTTAATACTTTTTGATCCGTACGCACCAATTTACTTAAAGGACAGATTCCAATTCCTATCTTCCTCTCACGAACGTAATCTCCGTTCTTCTAAATTCTCTTTCGCTCTTAACTCCTTCTCATCACTCTAGTTTTTTGACAAACTCTTTTACAGTGACAGCTATACGACTCTGGAACGAGCTTCCGTTGAATATTAAGCAATCCCCAAACAAATTTATCCTGAAACGCTGTCTCCGTACTTTATTTATTGATGCTGCTTCTCTAATTTTATAACCCTATTTCTGATGTACGTTATTTTATATATATTTTTATATCATATGTATTTATTGGGTTTATTTATACAAATATGTATGTAACGTTTATCTATTTTGTATATATTGTCTGTACTACTATATATATTTTTTCTGTTTTGTGTAATGGTTGACTAGGAGATAATGCCAACTGGCATTAAGTCCGCCATTTGTACATTTTGTAATATTTTGTGCAAGAAAGATCAAAACATAAATAACTATATAATCCTTACCCTTACTAATTTTGTACAACCTTAAGTATGTTTTGTGGTGTATGGATGAATGTTCGTTACTCTATCACATTGGAACGTCTGAACAAATCTGAATTAAATTTGACACAGAGATCATTGATAGACTGGAGAAGCACATTGGCTATTATAATTCTAAAAATATCCCTATTGTATATATCTGATTACTCTGTGCGATCAGCACGTATTTTTGCATAGTTTAGCTGTCAGGGAGTGACATAAATTTCTTCCCGGAATAACAAGAATTCCTTAGGGATGAGGTATGAAGTGAAGAACTCGCGGGTAGAGTCGCGACCGCAAAGCTAGTCAATATATTTAACAGAATATGTATATAATTCTTGGAGACGTAAAACGTCAACTGCTGGACAACACAGACCTCTTTTATAAAAAAAATAATTAAATATTTATGTATGTAATTATGATGATGCTGTGAGGTACCGGCAGAGTAGGATAGTACCTCCCCCTGTACAGGGTGTCGTAAAAGGTAACTAAGGTACCTACACCGACAATTGGTATGGTATATTCATCCGAGATAATGCAGCTCAAATGCACAGGAAGAGGATTGGCAGCAGCATCCCCATCACGAAAGCTGCACTTTGCGATTGCCTACACGCTTTCCCAGCGCGGAAATGATGGGCAATTATTACAATATGCCATCTGTCGTATTTGGTACCTTAGTCACCTTTTACGACTGGTATCGGGAGAGGTACTATTCTACTTTGCCGGTACCTCACGGCTAAACATGAAACGCGACTGAGATAAGCTAATAGAATAGTGTTAGTCATGCAAGTGAGTAGAAAAACCAGCTTCTTCTGGACTGGTTTACTAAAATAGACAAATCGTATAGTTGTGAATCATAGTAAGTCAGTTTGCAACTGGTATAATTTTTACAATGTATTTTGGATTCTGACTGTTTTGATAAATATGAATTAATAGTTTAACACCGCATACATTGACCTGACTCTGAGATAAGTCGGTTAATGTACTTGTGTTACGGATATCAGATGACAGAAGGATACGAATTACAATCCCAAGTCGATACAAAAGAGATTCCTATCAAACCGCATTTGAAAATCTCATTCGCAATCTGGAATTTCTCATTTGCAGTTGAAGCTTGAATATCGTCAATAAGATTCAGCCATTGTAAAGAGTAATGTATAATTTTAGCATTTCTATAATATAATTGTAATACATAAATATATAAATTACAATTCCAAGTCAATACAAAAGAGATTTCTTCATCGCTATCTCGCATTCCACCACTGGAAATACGTCAAGACAGCGATTGTACAGATATCGAGCGTTTAAAGCGTCGGATGCGTTAAAACGGCGGTTCTAGCGCTACCGACAAAAACCACGTTTAAAAAGAAGTTTCTTTTAATATTAATTTTTATTTATAACCTTGAAATACGTCATCAAGACAACGATTGTACAGATAAAGTATATGTATATATTATTAGATTGTTGTACACTATTGTAAGAAATATGATCCCAAGTCATAGCAAAAGATTTCTCCAATCCCACGTCTGAAAATCTCATTTGCTATCTCTAATTCTTCAGTCGAACAGTAAAAGTTGAACTGTATATATATATTTTCTCTTATTTAATCTTTTAATTTATTATAAGAATTACAATCCCAAGTCGAAACAAAAGATTACTCCAATCCGTCCTCCGCAAATCTCATTTGCAATTCAATAAATTAAATAAATATACGAATTACAATCCCAAGTCAAAAGTGATTTAAACTATCCAGCATTTGAGGATGTTTCTAGCTTTCTTCATTCAATCAGTGAAAAGCTTAAACTACGTGATCAAGACTGAGCCATTTTACTAAGTATAGTATATTTATGTATTTTCTCTTATTTAATCTTTACTAATAATATAAAGAGAAAAGATTTAATTTAAAATTACTCCACCGATTTCAAAAACTCTTTCACCATTAGAGAGCTGCTTATTTATCGAATGACATATGTTATATTTTCGAAAAAATAATAGACCATTACCTAAACTGTGTAAACAAGATTTGCATGATTGTAACAATTAAACTCAGAAATTATAACTGATCATGAATAGAAAAAATACATTATCAGCAAGTAACATCGGTAACAGATTGTGTCTCTATTTCAATATGGCAGAGTAATCACGTGAGTAAAACCGCTGCTTGTATCATCATCATCGTATCAGGTAATGGAAGTCCACTGCAGGATATAGGCCTCTCCAAGAAAGGGAAAATTTTACCCATAATTGCCGCGCTGGGCAAGCATCTTGCGCGACGGGGATGCTGTTGCTCATCCACGCTCTGTGCATTTGAGATACACTGATAAATATACCGCCATCTGTCGGTTCTGGTACCATTAGCACCTCTTACGACACCTGCTACAGGAGGAGGTACTATTCTACTCATCCTCTCCTTCCTACCTCATTGCATGTGTATTATATTTTTATAAAAACATTGATCCCAAGTCTCTCAAACTGAAAATCTCATTGCAATATCCATTTCTTCAATCGAACAGCATAAGCTAGGAGAACAAGAATTGTCATACAAAATATATTTCTCTATTATAACATTTCTCTAATTTAATATACTAGAATATTATACGCATTACGATCGGATCTCTAAGTGGGTACATTTTGATGATAAATTGGTCGACATTCAGACATAATCGTTTGGTTGGATAACTATTGATTGATTGGTGCCACTTTTTATTTCGAATCGATTCCGATGAAGTGAAAGAAGTTAATGATGAAAATAAATTATATATTTTGCGCTTTCGATATCTCGATTTCGATCTCGCGCCTTTGGTTACTTCGTCACATTCCATTATATACGATGTTAGTTAGTTATGAATTGTGACATTTAACATCAACATACTAGTCATTGGAAGTCCACTGCTGAACGTAGGCCGCCCCAAGAAAAGAGGAAATATGCCTATAATTGCCTCACTGGGTAAGCGTATTGGCAATCACAAAACGCAGCTTTCGCAACGGGAATACTGCCTATCCCCGCCCTGTGCATTTAAGGTGCACTGTTTTGAATGAATTTGGTTCCTTAATCACCTTTTACAACACCTGTTGCAGTGGAAGATACCAACTTCTCTACAATCTGTCGATTGTAAATGTACGTCTACAATAATTAGTATATTATTATTATTAAGTTAAGAAAAGCAATTTCTGAGAAATTAGTAAATATGAATGTACATTTTCGCTCATTTCCCAGAAATGGCTTTTATAAAATTGAAATAATTAAAATATAGTTGGTAGTTTTACTTTCTTTTGCGCAAGCAGTCACGGGTTCTATACTCACTCAGGATAAATATAAGTGCCCATAATTGGGCAAAAAACCTTACTTGGAAGGGCCTAAGTCCAGCAGTGGACTATCAATGGCTGGTATAATAATGATTTAATTTAGCGGCATTATCGCTCGAGTGATCTCTTCCAGGCAACCTTTGTATGGACATATGAAAGAGACTTAAGGCACTAGTGCTGTAGAGACAATAAATAGATAGCTGCCCATCCCTGCCCGCTACATTTACTATACTACAGAATATATATATACCGCTATCTGTCTGTTCCGGAACCTCAATTTAACGACACATGGCCATCCATTATGGACGGGGTTAGTCATCGATTGTCATTTGTGTTTAAAAAATAAAACATTACTAAAAGATTACCAGGCGTGTTGAAAATGATTCATGGTCTAGAAGTCTGAGATAAGAATGGAATTTCATATGGTTGCTTTTTGCTCTAATAAATAGTTTAAAAATAGATTATTTTATTTAATAATTTAATTAACCGTGGTCGTAAAGTGGTCGTAATTTGACCATAATTAATTAAATTCTATAAAAACTCATAATTTGATTTTGACATCCAATAAACGAGTGATGTTTACATCATTTAAGTTTATGTTAAATGGTTATTTAATATATCTTTTATGCAGTTGGTGTAGAAGGAATAAGTTTATGAATGAACTTGATCTCCACATTGACTTCAACTGTGTCAAATTTCTTGTTTATTATCGATGGACCGGTCGCGCAATTTCAGATTCTGCTGCTGTCTGTTTTGGTCAAATATAATTTTGTTAGCATTTAGTATAAGTATAATTTTAAATTGTATACCGATGATCCGTTTTGATTCCGTCCTTGGATTTTTAGTTTAGGGAGGCCTATATGCATAAGCCTCCCTAGATATAGGTCTCTCAAAGAAATGAATAATTATGCCTATAATTGCCGCTCTGAGCAGGCGTGGCAGTAATCGCAGTGCGTAGTTCCGAGGCCAGAATGCCGCTGCCCATCTTCGCCCTGTTACATTATGTGGGTATAATACGCCATAAGATACTGGCAGGCGGAATAGTACCACCCCCTGTACCAGGAGTCGTAAAAGGCGACTAAGGTACCAGAACCGGCAGATGGATACATATACATTAGAAGTAGTGTTGCTCAAATGAACGGGGCCGGGAACGATTGCTATCACTCTTGTCCATTGTGGCAATTAAAGACTGAATTCCTCCTTTCTTGGGCAATTATTACTGATGGTGTTGATGATGATGACCGCTGACTGTCAGTTTCGGTACCTTGGTCACCTCTTACAACACCTGGATCAGAGGAGGTACTATTCTACTCTCCGAAATGTATGTACTGCACGAATTTAAATAATTCTTTGTCTGTTGTGTTTGTAAATGTCGGGACCAGGTTTGTACTGAAAATATGCATGGAAAAATATTATGAAATCTACCACAATAACGGGATAACTTTTGACTTTATCATTTTATAAACGAAATCCGACCCTAGTGATGGGGCCGAGAGGTACCGGAAGAATAAAATAGTACTTCCCACTACACTAGGTGTCGTAAGAAGCGACTAAGGTACCAGAACCGGCAGGTGGCGGTATATCTATCCAAGACTGTGTAGCTAAAGTGCACAGGGCGGGGATTGGCAACAGCATCCCCGTCACGATATCTGCGCTCTGCGATATCTAACACGCTTGCACATCGCGGCAATTATGGGTAAAAAAACCCTTTCTTGGAGAGGCTTATGTCCAGCAGTAGACTTCAAATGGCTGGTATGATGATGATGCAACCCTAGGGTTTAATTGATAGACTCGTCAAGGTATAACAAACATACAAATAGACAGAAAGACTTACATTTGTATTTATATAATCAGTAATGACGACATACCAATAAAAAGATTTCCATGTTTATTTATAAAAATTTCTTGTTATCGTGTTTGTCCGGGATGAACTTCTAAATTAATTAATCTGTTTAATTATCTCTTGCATTTTATGTCATTGATCCGACTTGAGAGATAAAATAGTTTATATCTCAAATTATAGTCGCAATATAATTTTTATAGCTAACTATTTATTATTTATGTAACAAAGAGTTATAATTATCTGAGGGTACCACGAGATTGCAACAGATAGCACTCTACACTCTCACCTATTTTTACGTATACCTTTCATCGTGTTCCGGATGGAAAGGTAGTGAAATTACTAGGTAATGTGACATAATATCTTCAAATCACATGGTTAGCGACACGCTAGTGACATCTTTGTGACGATATGAGCGTCTATAGGCTGCGATCACGTTCACCATTAAGCGGATTGTCTGCTTGCATGCTGACTTCATTATAAAAAAAAACGAAGTATCCAACTAGATACAATTTCACTGTGTACCCGGTCGAAGGCGCGGCGGGCCGATTCTAATATTGTCAAAGAATGACCAAATGTGCTACAATGACAAAACTGTACAGAACTCTCTCTTAAAACAACTCGGTAACCGCGCTCGCCATTTATAAATCTCTCCGCATCTTGACACCGAAAAGTAAATTTCGACCGGTTTTCGGTATCGTTACTGTCCTTAATAGCAGCACTATATCACCGCGTCACGGTGCACGGCTTAGGGTTGCTGCTCGTGAAAAATAACGTCGAATGAAGCCGTTAAAAGTAGTTTTATTGTCTCGAGTCTACACTCCACGTGATAGTAAGCGTCACCGCAGCCTAAACACCCACGTATCATCACAAGAATGTGAAGGATGGGCCTTGTGACTTGAAGATCATCACCATCATCATCCCATCAGCAATCGGAAGTCCATCGCTAAACGTAGACCTCCCCAAGAAAGGGGGAATCGAGCCCATAATACTACGTTTGTCAAGCTTAGCTTCCGGACGGGGATGCTGCTACCTATCCTCACCATGTGCATTTGACCTGTGAGGTACCAGCAGAGTTGAATAGTTCCTCGCACTGCATTTGGTATCGTAAGAGACAACTAAGGTACCAGAACCGACAGATGGCGGTATATCAATCCAAAACAGTGCAGCTCTAATGCACATGGCGGGGATGGGCAGCAGTATCCACGTCGCGAAGTTGCGCTCTGCGATTACCAACACGTTTGCCCAGAGTGGAATTTATGGGCAAAATACCTCCTTTCTTGAAGGCCAATCCAATCCAATCCAAAGTACCAATCCAGGCGACCTTTTAGAGAGGTCTACCTCTAGAAATTAACCAAAATAATATTTTAGTAGAAATAAATCAACATGTCTAATCTCCAACCGGGCTTAAACCTGGTACAATTGTAAAATCTAGCCTGTTTCAGTGCATCGGTTTTCTAATATGGCAATTAAGTTATATTTGAAGACTTATAGTTATGAAATGCCTGTAATTTCTTTCTACAGGACTTATAAGCAAAGTAGCCTAACAAGCTATAGGTAGGACAATGCTCGGAGACTATTTGCGTGATCAGGAATGAGGGGATTCGTAAAAGAAACAATTAGATAGATAAGAATGGCTTAGTATGTAGAGGTGTCAGTGGGCAGGGTAACGGTGGATTCCGGTACCTCTGTCACACCTGGATATAGTAAAAACTAATATATTTCTACGCAATATAATAATAATAGTAATAATAAATTCCCACATCATCTCATACATTGACCTGACTCCGTGGTAAGTCGCTTAAAGCACTTGTGTTACGGACGCCAGACAACAGAGGAATCACAAATATACTACTTAAATACATATATGTTACACCCATACACAGAGCAAACACAAATATCATCATATAAATATTTGCTCTGGGTGGGAATCGAACCCACGACCCTGGTGCACAAGACAGGATCACTACCATCTGCGCCATCGGGCCCGTCAATATATAATAAATTCACTTCCCGATGTCTGTCTCTCCTTATGTATGCAAAGATCTTTAAAATAAGGCAACGGATTTTGATGTGGCTTTTAAATAGATAAAGGTTTCTATATGTATAATATAATGAATACTGATAGTTTAAGAAGTTTTTAATATGATGACATAAATATACACACTTCTTTTGTTAATTACATTGTAAACGGAGAGCCGACGAGATAGATCAAAATAATGTTCTACGGTACCTTAAAAAAAATATTTTATGTTCATTGCGAAGCGTGCGATGCCGGGCGGATCGCTAGTAATACAGTAATTGAGTAGATGTATATTTGTTAACTTTTCACGCCGAACTGCTGAATAGATCTGGATAAAATTTGGCAAAGAGATGCGTCTTGAGTATCACATAGACTACTTTTAATCCCAGAAACATGTTCCGTGGGAAAGATCTGGCTTTTAATTACTCTTTATAGAATTGTGGGCATGTTTCTCAGGAATCCGATATAGGACTAGGACGCGTGTGAAAAGCTAGTATAAGTAAAAAAAAAAATCTTAATTGCTCCTACCCTCACCCGTTCATCGATTATTTTTTTTTTAATTAAACATATAAGTCATCTAGTTTTGACAACCCTGTTTGGCATCAGAACCGGGTCGACCCTGTCCAAAAGTCCGGTATTCGACGACCGGTATTACATTGCATACTGCGTTACTCAGGATATTTTCGTATACAATCAACTCCTTCCCTTAAAATAAATTGGACCTCATATAAATTGATTTAACAATATTATCAACATGAAAGTACGTGTGTAATGTCGATGAAATTTGACACAGATAAAGCTTAAAGCCTAAAAAATAATTAAAACTATTTTTAATCCTTGAAAAGAGCCTAAACCCCATGCGGGCAGAGCCGCGAGAGAATAGCTAGCTAAAAGAAAAATGTTATCAACAGATCGCTCGAGATTAAATGGCCAAACTGAATTTAATCAGTGTGAGAACTTAATAAAACCGTTAGAAATATGTATAGCTAGCGGTTCGTCCCGTCTTTGTCCGGGGGAAGGAAAATTTTATCCCGTTGTTCCAGTTGAAGTCTTTAGTTCAAAAGAAAGTTGATACAAACTCTTTTTTATACAAACAAACTTCCTTTTACAAATCTAGGCCTAACCATAAAACACAATAAAAAAACAGTACGGTGCAGTCGTTTTAGAATAACGTTTATATTTATGCTAGTGGTCGTCCGGTGGTCGTAAATCGACCATAATTAATTAATTTAAGTTTGTAAAAATCCTTTTCATTATTTATTTGACATTCAATAGACAATTACTTATTTTTGGTTAATGTGTCATTTAAACAGTAGTGTTCATAATTGTTAATTTAGTTGGATGAATGTGTTTCTGGTGTGTTTTGTGTAAAAGATACTAAAGATGGTCTATCTCTCATCTTATAAAGGTCGTTTGTATTGACTTCTCACACCTACAGCCAAATAGCTGCAGCCTAGAGCCAAATAGCAAATAGCATTGTTGTTAACTTTGATAAATGTCAAAGTGACTTTGTCAAATCTCACGTTTATTTATTCGCGCAATCTCATACAGGCGTATTTTTTTCGCTTCAGGTATTAATATATATCTGTAGATATCTAACTAGCATTTTCCTGCGTTTTCACTCGCGTCTAATTGTTGAACTTCGATACTAATTATGCACCCCTGCTTTTACCCCTTTAAGGGATGAAATTTAAAAAGAATTATTGACGTGTTGAAACACTTTAATGAATCCTAAACAATAAAAAAAACCTTTGTACTGAATTTCATTCGAATATCTTCTAAAACAGCAAAATTTCATGCCAACTTTTTACACCATTTTTTCCCCTTTAGGGGGTGAATTTTTAGAAATCCTTTCTTAGTGCTTCCTGTGCAAATTATCAAGTTTACAACCCTAGTACTTTAGGTCATGTGTTGATATCAGTCATTCAACTTCTGCTTTTATGTATATAACGATAAACACATTTATTTTATAAAACAGATCGTTAGTTGTAAATAGAAATACAATATCACTTAAATGTAATAAAAGAAAAGAGTCTATGGAATGTTCGAGCCGGACCTTTTTTGGGTGAAATTGATGTGTGGCACCTCGTGTCAGGATCGTTTCTTTCATTTTTTATTTTATTTTTATTTATTCACACGATATTTCATACGTTGCCTGCCTCCAAGGTGAGTAATTTAAACCTTAAACGGATGTCAGACAACACAAGTATAATAAATATAATACATATAAATATAGCCGTGACGTACCGACAAAGTAGAATAGTACCTCCCACTGTACCTGGTATCGTAAAAGGCGACTAAGGTACCAGAAACGACAGATGGCGGTATATCCATCCGAAAAAGTGCAGCTCAAATACCCAGGGCGGGGATGGGCAGCAGCATCACCGTTACGAAAGTTGCACTCTGCGATTGCCAACACGTTAGCGCGGCAATTATAGGCGAAAAGCCTTCTAGCGGAGTATGATGATGATGATGATTAAATATAAATAACACCCAGACACAGAACAAATATAAATTCATCATACAAATATTTGTCCCGGATAATACCAACCCTATCGCGAAAGCTGCGCGCGCCGTCAATTATGGGCAAAGTTCCCCCTTCCTTGTGAAGACCTAGCCCAGCAGTGGCCTTACAATGGACATGATGACAAAAAAATCATAACAGAGACTATTTATCTCTGTCTAACGGACCATAATATGTTTTGGCATTTGATTAAAAATAAAGATAAAAATGATTGCTTAATTCGTGTTGTTTATGTTCGAGATAAATGAATGACTTAATTTGTGATCTACTTTTTTATTACTCGGGGCGGCACTTAGGGTACCGAAGCGTGTTAAAGGAAGGCACTAGAGTATCTTACTATCATTGGGGTGATTGATTGAGTACCTATTTCTTAGACTCATAGTGCCTACTCTCACTTATTTCTACCGCCAAATAGCAGAGTTCGCGAGTTTAGTTTGAAGTGTGAGAGAGGCAATGGAATTACTGGCCGAAGTGACAAAATATCTTTAAGTCACAAGGTTGGCAATGCACTAGCGATATCCTTGTGAAAGACAGTTTCTATTTCAATTTAAAACTCCCACAACATCTCATACATTGACCAGACTCCGTGGTAAGTCGCTTGAAACACTTGTGTTACGGATGTCAGACAGAGGAATCACAAATATACTATTTAAACACATATACATAACACCCAGACACGGAACAAACACAAATATTATCGTATAAATATTTGCTTTGGGTGGGAATCGAATCCTCGACCCTCAGGATAGAATCATTACTAAATGCGCTATCGGGCCCGCAATATTTATCTCATGATAAACATATATTTGCGAACACTGTTATTTAGCGGTAACTGTACCTACACAGCAAGCGAAAATGGATAGAAATTAGTATTTAACAGGTTCATCTCGGACAAACATCGTGACACGTAATCCCTACTATCCTTACTAATAATATAAATGCGAAAGTAACTTCGTCTGTCTGTCTGTTACGCTTTCCCGTTTAAATCTCTCAACCAATTTTGATGAGATTTGGCATAGTCAATCTTTAGACTTTGAGAAAGGACATAGGCTATTTTTGATTTGAAATAAGGATTGTAAGGGTCGAAAGGGGGGATAAAAAGTTGTATAAGATATTGTAGAAACTTGAAAATATTTTTTCAGGCCATTGATCGATATAAATAAACATTACATTCAAAGTTTATATAAGTTAAGGTAAAGAGGTATGGTACCCAAAAAAACTATACCACGCGGACGAAGTCGCGGGCACAGCTAGTATATAATATTATTTTTTACTAGCCACCCGCCCCGGCTTCGGATGCATTGAGGTTAAAAATTGTTATTGTGCGTTAACCCTAAGAGATAGACATCTACCATTAGAAACATTTTTATAGACATTTTGAAGGTGTACAATACTGTAGTACATTAGTTTGATCTATCTCGTCGGGTTCAGCCAGCGTTTGTAATGTAATCGCAAAACAATAATTACAGTGTCTCTACTATATATTTATAAAATTGAATCACTAATCTGTTGCTTAATTTTAAACATCTAAGCATACATACGGACAGACAGATTTTCATGTTTTATGAAGTCAGCAAACAAGCATACGGTCCGCTTGATGGTAAACGTGACTGCATCATATAGACGCTAGTGTCATCACAAAGATATCACTAGCGAGTCACCAACCTTGCGGTCTGAAGATACTATGTCACATTACCCAGTAATTTCACTGTCTGTCACACCCTTCAAACTGGTACACAGCAATGCGAGACTGGAGTGCAACTTTTATATGTAATAACTAGTTTAACTTGGAACTCTCACACTTCGAATCCTCTCGCGCTTAACTATATTTTTTTTATTATCTCTGTTTATTTGTGCTCATAAAAAAATTCCTTTGATAAATTATAGTCCACCATGAAGGCTATCACGCGATCTTCGCTCTGGGTCATATTCAGCCAATTATATCGAGCAAGTATTGTCTCAAATTGGTGTTTTCGTTTATTGACCTAGTTAGTGAGGTTTGTTGGACCACACAAGTTTAACTTTATTTTTTGTTTAAAGAACACATCACCTAGAGGAACGATATATATACATCATCAACATCATCATACCAGCCGTTAGAAGTCCACTGTTGGACATGGCCCTCTCCAAATGAGAAGGTTTTTTTGTAAGCGTGTTGGTAATCGCAGAGCGCACCTTTCGCAACTGGAATGCTGCTGCCTATCCCCACCCTGTGTCTTTGAGCTGCACTGTTTCGGATGGATATACCGCCATCTGTCGGTTCTGGTACCGAAGTCGCTTCTTACGTAATAATACCACGCATGTATCTTTATTAAATAAGGTTCAAATTTCAGCATTTCTAATTGAATTTTAAACCTTATTTACACTTTCGCGTTATCGTATCAAGTCTGAGAATTTGCCGCGAGAAGTGGGCTCGAGTAAACGGGCTGTTCCAAAAAGTATTTATTACGAAAAACTGGTTCATTCTAATTGTGCGGTTTGCGATATTTGGCGGCATCATTCCTCGACGTGTTTCTGTGTTAGTGTGGCGGCCATTTTGAAGATTACGCCGTATTACGATTGGCCGCATTTCTTTTTTATATGACTGAGTCGACAAACAAGCATACGATCCGTGATAGTAAGCGTCACAGCAGCCTTTACACGCTCGCATCATTCGAGACCTCATACGAAAGGTCGTCTGCAGTGGTACTTCACTCTCACCTATTTCTGCCGCCAAATAGCAGTGTTCGCATTGCTGTGTTCCGTTCTAAAGGGCGAGAGAGGCAGTGTATTAACTGGGTAATGTGACATAATATCCTCAAGTCACAAGGTTGGCAACGCGTTAGTGATATCCTTGTGATATTACAAGCGTCTACAGGCTGCGGTGACGCTTGCTATTACGCGGACTGAATGATTGTCAATATTGCTATCGCCTATTGCCAACATTGTGACTTGAAGATATTTTGTCACATTACCCAGAAATTGCACTGCTTCTTCAAACGGAAATATAGCCATGCGAACACTGGTATACTGGCGATAGAAATTGGTGGCTGTGAGGTACCCATGCAGATGTTCTTTGTATAAGATCTACCTAATGTAACTACTAAAATTATAGTTTGAATTTGACGACTCATTTGCTATGTGATAACAAAAACTCAACTCATAACTCAAAAACTCATAAGTATAATGAGTTTGAATGAAAGAGGGAGTTTTGAATATATGCTATAATATATTTTCACTTCATGTTATAAAACAAATTCACTTCTCGCTGTCTGTCTGATTTTGATGCAGTTTTTTTTAATAGATAGAGTGATTCTAGAGGAAGGTTATATGTATAAATACATGCGTAATATAGTAGAGAAACACAGATAATTTTAGAATTTCCTAATGTGATGTCGTAATTAAATATATTGTAGAATGTATATGAAAAAAATACCAAATTGGTATAATTATTGCTTAACCACAACGAAAAACCGTTTCTCTTTATTATAGTTGAGATGTATGATGACCTGTTATTCCTTATCATTTCTAAAACGACTCCTCTTTTCAAAAAACGCCGTACAAACAAAATAAAAACGTAAATAAACCGCGTTTTGAAGCCGTTTATTCACGGCTATCTATTTAATTGTATAATCAGTAATGTTAATGTAAACGTGTAAATGTTAAAAAATATTATTTGCCGAACCCAAGTGTTCACAAGTCGAACAGTTTCCTCGACCGTTGTGCCGTTACGGGAACCGATCCCATGACCTTGCCACCTGATCTAACTAGGCCAGTTGGCCAAGCGCGACGCTGAAGTAATACCTTGTTCAATTATTTGAATAATTCTCATTCTATCTTTATCCAATAGATGTTTAATTATACTACAATGATAGATGTCAGTAGCATTAAACTAGTTGTTTGTATAGCATTATGGTATTTGGCATCGTAATTTGATAGTAACATTGTTTATTTTACATAGGATTTATATATAACTCATTATTATCATACCAGCCGTTGGAAGTCCACTGCTGGACATGTGCCTCTCCGGGAAAGGAGTAAATGCCCATAATTGCCCCGCTGGGCAAGCGTGTTGGCAATCGCAGAGCGCAGCTTTCGCGATGGGGATGCTGCTGCCCATTCCCGCCCTGTGCAATTGAGCTGCACTGTTTCGGATAGATATACCGCCACGGTATACCTATCCGAAACAGTGCTCATAATTGTCCAGCGCGGCAATCATAGACAAAAACCTTCCTTGGACCTATGTCCTATGTCAAGCAGTGGACTTTCAATGGCTCATATGATGATACCGCCTGTCAGTTCTAGTACCTAAGTTACCTTTTACGACACCTGGTGCAATGGGAGGTACTATTCTACTCCGCGGTACCTCACGGTGAGCCATTTATACATAGTATAAAACAAAGTCGTTTGCTTCTGTTTGTCCCTATGTACGCTTAGATCTTTAAAACTACGCATTAAATTTCGATGTTGTTTTTTAATAGATAGAGTAATTCAAGATAAATATTATATGTATAATACTTGCATAATATAGTAGAGAAACATTGACAATTTTAGTAGTTTCTAATGTGATGGCTTAAATAAGTATAATTTTGTTGCGATTTCATTGCAAACACTGGCTGAACCCGACGAGATAGATCAAAATAATGTACTACAGTATTGTACAGTATATAAAGGTCTACCCGTGGTGGTATATTTCCAGCTCTAAAGGGTAACCTATAATTAGCATTTTTTATCCTCTATTGTATAAATGTATTGTATGAAATCAACTTACAATTGAGGTGATTAAGTATTGATATCATTTAGGCACATGTCAGTTTGACATTTGTCATTCTAATCATGGTATGTTTAAAGGACTGGATTTGAGAACGTTCATGAATGACTATTAGATATGTCTTGATGTCTCCTATGTCCACCGGTGGACGTCTAATAACAGAAACGATAGACTAATTAATAATAAACACACAATATCTTATACATTGACCTGACTTGAAGATAAGACGCTTATAGCAGTTATGTTACGGACATCAGACAACAGAAGAATCGCAAATATAATAATTAAATATACTTTTTACCACCCAGACACAGAACAAACTCTAAAATCATCTTGTGACTGTCAGCTCTGTGCCCTGGATGGAGATCGAACCTACAACCCTTAGCGGATAAGCTAGGGTCACTACTGCGCAATCGGGCCTGTCATATTTGATGATAGTGATACAATCATCCAATAGAAAATACATGATAACAAAATATGTGTACAGTTCGATGTTGTAGCTGGTTGACTGGTGATACAACTCAAATTTGGATGTAGATAGATAATCTATAGATCTGACTAAAGCCGCAGGACCGCGCTGGACACAGGCCGCATACAACTGGTCCTATAGGAGATTACTTGGGGAGGCCTATGTCCAGCAGTGGACTTCTTATCGCTGATACGATGATGATGCATCCGATATTGAATTTTATCACTCGATAGAAGAATAATCAAAAAATCTTTTCTTAAACAAATCATTAGCTATTGTTAAGACATGTTCACTTAAAACACACTGGCGTGTCTACAAGACTTAGCTCTATACTTGTATGTATGAACGCAGTTAAGTCAAAAATTAACAAGTTTTTATTAATAAAATAATACTACTAATATACTCTTTATTGTACACCAATAAAAACAAAACAAGAACATCATAAAAACATGGAATAGTACAAGAGGCGACCTACCTTTGGATAGAAAGAACGTTAAAGCTGGTGGAAGTTTGAGGTGCATTTAATACATACATAGATAATAATAAACATACATGTATACATATGATACACATACATTCAAATACATACAAAAAATAAAGTTACGGAACGAGGAAAGTGACAGAATCAAACAGCGAAATCAAAGTGACAGATAATACTCCTTCACCATTCTCTTAAAAATAGAAAGAGAACGAGCAGATCTCACTTCAAGGGGGAGCGCATTCCACAAACGAACAGCTTGAACTGTAAAGGATTTGCTATAGAAGCTTGTGGAATGCGGAGGCATTTTGAGTGATAAATTCTCTGACGATCTTAGGGATTTTTCATGGCTGTCCCCAAGGAACACAAAGCGGTTTTTAAGATAAGTAGGAGGGAAAGGACAGAACCATAGCTTGTATAGCAAAGAGACGATATGAACGTTCCTGCGAAGTCGAATCGGTAGCCATTCGAGCTGACTACGAAAGTTGGACATGATCAATCTTACGTAATGAAAATGAATCTTATAAAAAAGTTTTGGAGACGCTCAAGCTTCTTAAGTTGATCCTCTGTAAGGCTAGATAACTGGCATCGGCATAATCAAGGACTGGTAGAAGTAGGGATTGAGCAAGCGCTATTTTGGTGGCTATATATATATATATATATATATTGTTAAGTAATCTAAGACATATTTAGCTACAGAGTAATGTTAAACTTGATGACCTATAATTGTCTGGTGACCTTTAGAAACCACCGTGTCGTGTGTGTGTATCGAGGTCACAGGTTATATGTGATTTGGACGTGATAGCATCTTAAATATGTTTGTTTCTAAATTATTACAAACAAAAACTTAATGACCTACAATTGTCTGGTGACCTTTGTACCGGGTCATAGGTCATGCAGTGATTAACTGTTTGGGTGCTATTTCTGTTGGTATCAAAACTTCCCTATGACCTTTTCTAAGGTCAATTTCAGGTTCAAATTCAACTAGATCCTTCATCAACTCGGTAATCTCATTTAATGTTTGATAAGGCAGTCTATTGTTATTATGTTTTAAAATATATAGTTATTAATTACTTAATGATACTAATATAGAAATTATCAACACATACCTCTCTCATAGTTTTCGGCATTGCAATTAATGTCCCAAATCACCAGCGACAATATCAACAAGGTTTTCACTACACACGTTTTCTGTAAAGGCAACCACATTCGAACTGTCATTTTGACGAGCCGCTTCCCGCGCCAAATTCAACTTTTTTTTTCAAATACTGCAACTAGACAAACGAACGATTGCACATCTTACATACGATCCCGCTTAGTGGCGACACCTATACGGTTTTCTCGGCATTTTTTATGTTAAACCTTTTTTTTAATAAGCGCACCTCGGAGACGTGCAAGCGATGTCTCTGCGAGGAACCCACTAGCCGACTGACCAACTTACTCTGTAAAATAAGAAACATACATATTGCCGGAGACAGTTTGCTGCGAAAGAGTCCCATCGTACTTTCTCCGGCAGAGAAATTTCACCTCTATTCTTATAAAGATAAAGTAAGACAAGTCTATAGTGCGTAAGCAGTAAGAACTCGGTCACAACAGGTGGTATCAACTCGCTAAACAAGTGAACGGTGAAATGAGAAATTGAAAGAGATAGAGGTATGTCGGAGGGGGACGGACAGACATTTCTTTTTATCAATCAGCCACATGAACTGTGGAGTTTCGGTGTAGAAAGTGAATTAAATTAAATTCTTAAATCATTTATGTCTTTGTTTTTTTTTGTTTATTAGACCAGTCGACAAACAAGCATACAGTCCGCTTGTAATATTACAAGGATGACACTAGCGCGGTGCCAATTCTGTTTGTGACTGTTATGTCACATTACCCAGTAACTTCACTGGGTAATGTGTATCATCATTAATATGTTGATTCTAATGACAACATTCATTAGGTACGAAGTTTTTTAATATTTATCATAATTATTTACTTAATACTAGATGACTCAACAGCTCCTGAATTCGCCCGGCTTTTGAATTGACGTTTAAATCAGAATTAGGTTTATCCAAAACAACACCCTTGCTAATATTAATTTATGTTTCAAGTTTTTAATGAATTTCGCGAACAAATTAACGCGAAATTTGACATAGTTATAGTTAAAGTGAAAGAAGGACTAAAGCTATTGTTTTAATATAAAACACAATATAAATTTATAAAAAATTATGAAAATAAACATTATACACACTACTATTTGAATGATATGTTCATATATTTAAATAAAGTAACTTTAAATTATCTATTGAATGACAAATCATGATAGATTTTTTTTATTTAAAGCGTTAAGGTTGAATTTCAACCACCAGGCGACCAATATATTACTAGAATAATAAATAAATCCCCATATTTCCACTTCAATCCTAAATAAACAATATCAAATAAGGATGGACGAAAGTAGAATGGCTGCACAAATATATGGCGCGGAAGTGAACAGAACAGTTGGTGTGGGACGGTCGAGGCATTATATTTTAACCAGGTAGAAGAGGTATTAAATAAGGGCCAGGTTAGAATTACCATTTTGAAACGAGCATGTATGAAAGTGAGGTACCGGCAAAGTTGAATAGTACCACCCTCTGTAACAGGTGTAGTAAAAGGCGATAGACGGCGGTATATCCAACCGAGACAGTGTAGCTCAAATACAAAGGGTGGGGATGGGCAGAAGCATGACCGTCGCAAAAATTGCGCTCCGCGATTGCCAACATGCCTATCCAGTGCGGCAATTACGGGTAAAATTTCCCCCTTTATTGATGGGGCCTTTGTCCAGCAGTGGACATCCAATGGTTGTAATGATGATGATAATATATAATAGGAATAAGTGAGTAGTAGTAAAAAAGCGAGAGAGGTGTGCCAAGATCGTAACAAGTGGAGATCCATAGTCTCTGCCTACCCCGATGGGACACAGGCGTGATGTATGTATGTATAGAATATGTACCTAGACTACTAATATGAAGGCATTAACTTGACTTGTTCTAACAAAATCAAATTGTTCTGCAGATTTATTACTGACACACAAAGTACATCATCATACCAGCCATTGGAAGTCCACTGCTGGACATAACCCTCTCCAAGAATGCAGGTTTTTGCCCATAAATGCTGCACTGGGCAAGCGTGCTGGCAATCGCAGAGCGCAGCTATCGCGACGAGAACGCTGCTGCGCATCCCCGCTCTGTGCATTTGATGTGCACTGTTTCGGATGGATATACCGCCATCTGTCGGTTCTGGTACCTTAGTCACCTCTTACGACACCTGGTACAGAGGGAGGTACTATTTTATTGTGCCGGTACCTCACGGCATATATAAGAAAAGTATATGCAATGTGCAAAAGTGATCATCCTTCATTAGGTTCACGTAAAATAGATTTTAATAAATATTGAACCTTATGTGTATTTGACTAAAATCGAAAATGTCGTATAATGTTCACTATGCCAGTTATAGTTTTCTCAAGTTCACAGTGTCAATAGCCACCAAACAGATTATAAACTTGGCATCTCACTTTTTCCTAATAACTACTACAATGACATAATTTCATATAAAATTTATCTTTTTTAGATTTTTTCATTAATGACCTCGACCGTCTCTGTCTCGCTGTCGGTCACGGATACGTGCGAGTGGGACGAGCATAATTCGGAAGTTGCGGGTGTTAAGTAGGTTGGATCGACTCTTGCGCAGAATATCGAAGGCTAATTGACATAATGCCATGGAAACGGTAAAATAAATGATTGTACTGAATCGATACCGTTTTCTGGTTTATTTTTAATTATTGATTTTAATAATAACTATATTTATTTTAATATGTACTAAGAAAGTATATAAAGTGGTAATAATAAGCGTCTGTCTCTCTGTGTGTTGGTTTATAATTATAATAGTCATATTTACACAACATCTCATGCATTGACCTAACACTAAGTTAAGTCGCTTATAGCACTCGAATTATATATATAATATAACGTGTATTTATATAATTTATAAGCTATTACAAATATCATATAAATACACATTTTTTTAACACCCAGACACAAAAAAAACACAATTATCATCATATAAATGTTTTTCCTGGATAGGGTTAAAACCCACGACCCTTGGCTCATTAGATAGGATCACTACCTACTAAGAAGTCAGGGATGAAAAACTAGTTTTATATAAATTCAATTCATAATCACTAGTAATAGGACGTCCACTGCTGGACAATAAACTCCTTAAGTAATTTCCAATACCACCACCAGCCTGATCCCGTAGTTCCAGTCAGATCGTCTGTCTAGCTTGTGGTGGACGTTCAACGCTTCGCTTGCCGGTACGTGGTCTCCATTCCAGGATCTTACGACTCCATCGGCCGTCGGTATTGCGTGCTGTGTCATGCCCATTGATACTTCATATTGCATAGCGATATAGATTTGGTGTCGGTACTAAGATTTTTTCTGTTTATATTTATTTAAATATAAAGTGAAAATAACGAGGATAATGTCTGTGTAAAGCATTTTCTAAAAAAATATTTTTCAATTGAAAAATAATTATTAAAATATTTATCGATATATTATTTAAAATAAACGGAACATGACTACCACACTTTCAGTTTCTCGAGGTCGTCGACCCGCGGTCGCAGGCGCGATGGGAAAACATATCACTTGCCTCCTGAGGCAGGTAGGCCGGACTTTCGCTGAGGGTCACAGCGTTAGGGGTGGGGTGAGTCGATGGTTTGTCGATAATTGACGTGTATGGGTCGACACAGTTTTTCTGTTAATGTTGTTTTTTATGTCATCTTTTTTATGTTATCTTCGGATGTTACTACTTAAAAATAATAGGTTATTAGCATGCATAAATGGAATTTTGCTACGCCTTATTAAACCAGCAAAATAAATTTTTTTGTGATAAAATGTTTTCAAACTATCGCGAATAATTATTTTTACTAATTATTAAAATAATTCACCTTTTATTTTAGCCTTTATTAAATTTTGCTCGTATACTTAATACAAGATTACAACAATACCTCAGCAGTAGTTAGGTTGTTAGAATTTTTAAACTATAACGCAATGTTGGCAATGTCTTGAAGTACCGGCAAAATATACTAGCCTACCTCCCTCGTGTCGTAAGAAGCGACTAATGTGCCAGAATCGACAGATGGTGGTATATCTATACGAATCAGTGTAGTTCAAATGCACATGGCGGAGATGGGCAGAAACATCTCCAACGTGAAAACTGTTATCTATAATTGCCAACACGATTGTCCAGCCCTATGTCCAACATTGGACTTCCGATGGGTGATATGATTATCACAACATTAACATTCAAGCAATGATAAATGCCCAGCTAAGTAATTTCGATTACAATATTAAAGAGATAACGCTGATTTCTTAGAACTAAAAGCACACTAGGACTAATTTAACGTCTCTACCAAGGTCTTGGTTGTACTATGGTGGTTCCAACCACTGGCAAGGGGCAGATGCCAGGGCTCGCCGGTAACCTGATACAAGTAAACTTTTCAAGTATGTAATTACTTAGTTAACATAAAACATCACCACAAGGGATAAATTGTAAGGTTCTGGGATGGAAACCACGTACCGGCAAGCGCAGCGTAGGGCGTCCACCCGCAAGATGGACAGACGATCTGACTAAAACCGCGGAAGCGCGCTGGACGAAGGCTGCATACAATCGGTCCTATTGGAGATTACTTGGGGAAGCCTATGTCCAGCAGTGGACATCTTATATCTGATATGATGATTATAAAGTAATAAATATTGTACGGTTCAAATATTGTACATGTGCTACATTAGCACATGTACAATATTTTATAAAAATATATAAAAATAACATTTTTTTATAAAAAATCAAGTATAAACACATTTTCCCATAAATTAACCATTAGATACGACATGACTTATACATTCAGCGTAGGACAACTTTTAAAGTTTTATCGATAGAATATATCGATATCATACCAACACTCCATCCCACGAGCCGCTATCGATAAAGTATTCGACACGGACCGCACAATAGAAAGTTTATTTGTGTTCCGTAGCGTCAGTAGGAAAAGTAAACAATATTTTTTTTATTCACTTAATTCCATCGAAATAAAATAGACCATAACTGTATGTACATAAGGTTTATAATGAGCATGTTAATTTTTATATTACCGTTTACCATTTACCAACCAAAGGTTCTATCCTTTAAGTAATATTTATTTTTTTTTTATCAGCTTAAGTAACCTTTTTTCTACACCAAATTTGTAAAGGTGCCGTGAGGTACCGGTAGAATATAATAGTACCTCCCGTTGCACCAGGTGTTGTAAAAGGCGACTAAGGTACCAGAACCGACAGATGGCGGTATATTAATCCGAAACAGTGCAACTCAAATGCACAGGGCGGGGATGGGCAGCAGCATTCCCGCTTGCCCAGCGCGGCAATTATGGGCAAAAAATCTCTTTTCTTAGATAGTTTTTTCTCGTTTTTGTTTTCTTTAATGATATGATAAAATATTTCTTTAATGAAAATGTGTAAAGAGGTATCGTAATCGATCTACAAAAATCTGTGACAGTACCTGTTGATTTGAACTCTATTAATTAGATATTGGGTTTAAAATGTACTGAAGAAATGTAGTTGATATGTCAAACTTGGTCTGTAATCGTGGGTACTAAATAACCAAATGATACGTCTTTTTTTTAAGTTTACTATATTTTTCAAATCCTTTACGGCCCTGGCCGTTTGTTTGTGAAATGCACTTCCGCTGAGCATTAGACGTTCTGTTCTTCTGGCTGTTCTTGCCTGTCTACAAACTGTTAGTAAAAGAGCTAGATCTCCTAGCAAGGTGGACCTTTATTTATAGTTATATAATCCTTACTAATATAAATCCGAAAGTAACTGTCTGTCTGTTACGCAATCACGCCTAAAATACTGAACCGATTTAAATGGAATTGAGTACACAGATATTCTAAAACTTTAGATAGGACGTAAGCAATTTTTTCATTCGATATAAGAGTTGTAAAGGGGTCGAAAGGGGGGATGAAATTTGTATGGAGGTATCGCTATTGTTAGAGCTAGAAGCTTAAAAGTCATTATTTAGTGGTGTAGAAGATGATGTTGTGACAACAATAGAGAAAAGAATGTTGAGATGGTTTGGACATGTAGAAAGGATGGATGTAAGTAGAATGACTGCACAAATATATAGAGCGGAAGTGAATGGAAGAGTTGGTATAGGACGACCGAGGCGAACATATCTTAACCAGGTAGAAGAGGTATCAAAGACAGGCCAGGTCAGAAGTACCAAGAATAAACGGGCGTGTATAAAAGGACTTATGTAAGTAAGGGAAGCGAGAGAGGTATGCCAAGAGCGTAATAAGTGGAGATCCATAGTCTCTGTCTACGCTGATAGAACACAGGCATGATGTATGCATGTAATTACTTGTTAATACATTAAAAATATATTTATTTATATATACTTAATATATTACAATGATATCTATCTTAGGTACACCTGTTACGTTTCATTCGAACTTCTCCACTATACATCACTCACCTTTGATTTGCCGACGATGTTGTGGTCATGGCAGAATCGATAGAAGATTTAAGCACGATGCTCGAAGACCTCAAGCGAGTTTCGCAACAGCTGGGTCTCAAAATGAACATGGAGAAGACTAATTTGTAGTGTCCATGTTGTACCCACCCCAGTTTAAGTTAAGGGTTCGCTTCTTGAAGTTGTTGACTCGTATGTACACCTAGGATAAATAATCCCGTTAAGTTAGTCCAACTTCAAGAAAGAGGTTAATTGCCGAATCCATCTGGGCTGGAAAACTGCGTTTCGAAAGAAAGTCTTCGATCAATTTGTGTTACAAGCGATGCCATTTGGCAGCGAATTGTGGTCTCTGACTATTGGCATCGTTAGCAAATTTAAAATAGCGATCGAATCAGAAATAAGAAGATCCGTTAAAGTACCGAAATTACCGACATTGCCAGGCGGATTAGTAAGTTGATGTGGGTTGGGCACAGATTGTGGAATGGAGACCACGTACCTGCAAGCGCGGCGGAGGTCGTACACCCACAAGATGGACGGATGATCTGTCTAAAACAGCAGGATCACGCTTGACGCAGGCTGCATACAACCGGTCTTTTTGGAAATCACTTGGAGTGGCCTGTATCCAGCAGTAAACGGCCTGCGGCTGATAGTACCGGCGGAATAAAATAGTACCTCTCGCTGTACTTGGTGAAGTAACAGAACCGAGAGATGGCGGTATACCCATCCGAAACAGCGTAGTTCAAATACGCGCGGATTCGTGCGGATGTGACGAGGATAAACGATGTTTATTGTGGATTATCTGTAAGAGATAGACATATACTTTTTTGTAGATCTTTTTATGGTAAACAATACTTTAGTACATTATTTTGATCTATCGCGTCGGGTTGTTTTTATTTACGACAATACATCAAACACTAGAAGTGGTTCTCTACTATATTATGCATGTATTATACATATAAAACTGTCTCTTGAATCTCTTTATCTTTAAAAAAGTGCTCCAAAGTCTTTTGCATTGTTTCAAAGATATAAGCATACATAGGGACAGACAGACAGACAGCGGGAAGCGACTTAGTTTTGGCCAATGCAGTGGTTATTATTATTACGGAAGAAATACGCGAGCAAAACCAAGGTGCACCGCTAGTTGTAACTAAAAACAAATATGTTTCCTTGTTTTGCTGGCCATACACATATTGTCAGATCATATTTTACTAGACCATTTCAGCTTATCCACCTGTTAGTGAAAATCTGAACAACCAATTGATAGAAAAAAAAAATAGGCGAATTAAATGTTTTTTATTTTTCGGTGTTCTGTTAGGATAACTATCAGTGCCCGCGACTTCTTCTGCGTAGAATAGTGACTTTGGGGGTATAGTAGCCTTTTCCCCGTTTTTGCAACATTTCTCACTGACGCTTCGCTCCTATTGGTCTCAGCGTAATGTTATATAGCCTAAAGCCTTCCTCTTTAAATGGACTATCCAACAAAAAAAGAATTATTCAAATCGGACCAGTAGATCTTGAGATTAGCGCGTTTAAACAAACAAACTCTTCTGCTTTATAATATTAGTATAGATAAATAAATTCGCACAACGTCTCATACATTGATTTTGTGATAAGTCGTTTAAAGCACTTGCGTTACGGACATCAGACAACAGAGGAACCACAATTATACAACCTAATTACATGTATTAATACCCAGATACCAAAAAAATCTTTAATATCATCGTATAATGTTTGTCAGGGGTGTGGATCGAACCTACTACCTTTGGCGCGAGATAGGATCACTACCATCTGCGCCATCAGGCTGATCTGCTAATGAAAATTCAACTTTTCTCAAATGTCAAGAGAGATTGGAACCTTTTTCAAACCGGGGACTGTAATACCAAGACATTAGTTGACATGTCTAATTTTTCTTTGAAATCCTTCTCTCATGGTTGCATGTTTAAGTTTAATTAAATTCAGTTCAATATATCTTAAAACATACAAACACACATCACGCCTGTGTCCCATCGGTGTAGGCAGAGACAATGGACCTTCACTTGCTACAATCTTGGCATATTCTCACTTTCATTACTCTAATAGTCCTTCCATACACGCTCGTTTATTCTTGGTACTTCTGACCTGACCCTTCTTTAATACCTCCTCTACCTAATTAAGTACGTTTTTATTTCAAAACAATGTTCATATTGAGTTTTTTTTGTCACACTACATCTCATACATTGACTTAACTCCGTGATATGACGCTTAAAACATTTTTGTTACAGACCACAGGCAACAGAAGAATCACAAATGTAATACCTAAATACATTTATTGTATTTAAATTATTAAGTATGATCGAAATAAATCACAAATTGTTACTCTGAAAATACAAAGTGATATTTTACTAACAGACTTTTTGCAAAGATATAACAAATATCATTACACGTTTGTATCACTTGAAATTACAAAATAACGATATCTAATCTTTACTAAAATCGCGTCTTCAATATATATATATTCTTTAATTTAAGATTAAACAATATCAAAATACACAAATTAATTAAAACGTCAATCCGTCATTGACTCACGTGTCGCCCTCAGGTGTGCCCTCTATCGACTTCCACGCAAAGCTTTAAATTAAAAATTTAAATATAAATTAATGTTATTTCATTACATATATTGTGCGGAAAGCATAACAATAATTAACAATTTGATAAGTACAAAGTTATAAAAATTATAAGACTAATTTAATTATCTGTGTACAAAAAATGGATGAATAAAAAAATATATAATAAATATACGATAAAACAAATAATTGTTAGTATTTAAGCATTATATTAGCCGTGGGGTACCGGAGAGCAGAATAGTACCTCCCTCTGCACCAGGTATTGTAAGAGGTGACTGAGGAACAGGATGGCTGACAGATGGCGGTATATCCATCCTATCAAATGCACAAGGTGGGGATAGGCAGCAGCATCCCCGTTTCGAAAGACATGCTTTGCAATTGCCAACACGCTAGCTCAGCGCGGCAATAATGGTTAAAATCCCCTCTTTTTTGAGAGGATTTTGCTAGTCTGAAAATTTGCTGAAAACTGCAATTGCTGAAACGACAATGTCAATACAAAAAAAATCATTGTCAGAATACAAGAAATGAATTACTGTTGAATGTTTTAAATCAATAACAACATTTATTATTCCAAAGGAATAGGGTACCGGTAGAATGAAAAAACACCTCCCTCTGTACCACGTGTCGTAAGAGGCGAGTGACCGAGCCGACATATGGCGGTATATCCATCCGGAACAGTGCAGCTTAAATGCACAGGGCGGGGTTGGGAAACAGTATCCCCGTCGCGATAGGTGCGCTGTGCGATTGCTAACACGCTTGCCCAGCGCGGCAATTATGGGCAAAAAATCTTCTTTTTTGGAGAGACTTATGTCCAGCAATGGACTTCCAATGACCTATATTAACACTCAGCCACGGAACAAACACAAATATAATCATGTTAATATTTGTCTTCGCACCTGTCTGTCAGGTCAGTTAGTTATCTATTATGTTTAATAGTAATTGGAAAATAGGTACATCTCTCGAAAGGTCGTAACCACGTCCCCCAAACGAATGGGCACCATTTCCCAGAGATTTCACTAGATCCGCTGATAAGGCTGCATAAAGCTGACACCATTGCCAGTTGACCCAACAACCTCCGGTTACTGCGGAAACACAATAGATTTAATTTTTATCTCAGAAAATCGTTAAAGTACAGAGTGAGTAGTTACTTTCGCTATTATACTCGTATTCCAGTGGTAAGCGATCACACTCTGCTATATCAACTACGCCTGTGCGGCAATTGTGGGGTAAATACTATAGGAACAAAAAGAAATAAGTAAAAAAAGTCGCGTTTATAGCCATTTATAATAGTTTTGTTATAAGTAGTGAACGCATAAATGGTAGAAAGTGGAGTGGAGTAAAAGTGGAAAGATGGAGTAGAATAGTACCCCTCTCTGTACCAGGTGTCGTAAGAGGGGAATAAGGGCAGATGGCAGTTTTTCCATCAGAAACAGTGCAGTTTAGGTACATGGAAATACGTGCTTCTACAGATTGGGGGTGGGTAGTAGCATCCTCGTTGCACTCTGCGACTGCCTCCACGTATGCCCAGTGCGGCAATTATGGGCAAAAACCCCCTAATTATTAGATTATTTTTATATTATTAGGTATTAGATGTTGTTGGGCAGGTTTTCGTAACTCGACGGGTAATAAACTAGAAATAAATAAACAGAAACAATCTTTTTAATATCTTTAAAAACTTAAAAAAAAAAACTTTTAAATTCGACGTTCCCGATGGAGTGGAGATGGTAGTGATCATTTGTTGTATGCTAAAGGTCGTGGATTCGATCCTCACCCAGGACAATCATTTATGTGATGATATTTGTATTTTTCCCATGTCTGGGTGTTAAGCTATGTTTTTAATTATAATAAAATCGACGGGCCCGATGGCGCAGGTAGTATTGATCCTGTCTTATGCACCAGGGGTCGTGGGTTCGATTACCACCCAGAGCAAATAGTTATATGATGATGTTTGTATTAGTTCTGTGTCTGGGTGTTAAATATCTTAACATTGACGACAAGTTGTGCCAATTTTGAGAATAACCCTAAAAGAGTAGTTTTATACATAATAATAACAATAACTTTATTTAACAACAAAAGGAAACTTAAACTAAAATACATTTTGATACTTAGGTACCTAAACTAGGTCTAGCCTGTTCTTATAGGCACCTATGCTCTGTAGTGTGCATGTGGGTGTGGATGTGTGTGTATATGGTCTAATGTAATACAAGGTTCGTTAATACAACACATTATTTACGCACACATTACATAAATACACAGAATATGAAGCTAAGCTAGTATATACAGTATACACAAACAATAATAGTAACAATAAATATATTCCAGTCTAGCATAATATTGTTATCTATTCCTCTGTCTTGTTGTTGTCCAATGTCAAAAGCCATTCCCTTACTGTTGTTTTGCATGTGTGTTTATTCATGTCATGAATATCTATTTCTTGGGTAATTTTATTATAAATAATTGGTCCAGTAAAATTTAGAAATCACTGTGCGAACCGTGTACGACATGGCTGATGTATATTTTGGAAATCCACATACCTTCGTCTACTATGAGTTAGTTTATTTTCAGGTTTACATAGTTTACATGCTGTTTGAGAATAAGTTCTTGGTAGAACAATAGGTATTACAATTGACATGAGGTAGACCTGACACAAAGGACGTCTGTATTGGTACTTCAATCTCACCTATTCCTACCGCCAAATAGCAGTGTTCGCGTTGCTGTGTTCCGGTTTGAAGGTGAAGAGAGGTTGTCAAAATAACTAGTAAATGTTATAAAGGTAATACGAATATCTTCAAGTCACAAAATTGGCAACGCGCTCGTGGTATCCTCGATGTTACGATGACGCTTATGCGGACTTGTCTTGTTTGTCAATCTGATCTAATAGTATATAGCTTGTATATACTAATATTATAAAGCGGAAGTTTGTTTGTTTAAACGCGCTAGTCTCAGGATCTACTGGTCCGATTTGAATAATTCTTTTTTTGTTGGATAGTCCATTTATAGAGGAAAGCTTTAGGCTATATAACCACGCTGAGACCAATAGGAGCGAAGCGTCAGTGAGAAATGTTGCAAAAACGGGGAAAAGGCTACTATACCCCCCAAAGTCACTATTCTACGAGGACGACGTCGCGGGCACTGCTAGTATTAAAATATAAGTATAAAGCTATAGCTTGACGCTGGACTGCCGGCGTTATGATAATTTACTAAATAAATTATGACGACCCTCAGCTTTATGATCAGCTAAGTAGGTTCATTGAACATTTTATTGTGTATGTTTTATAAATTGTTCTAGTATTAAAAATAATTATCTTAGAAGCTGGCAGATTTTACTTTAATCGACTGTGTATTCGTGCCAGTCTAAAGATATACTAGCGATACTCGCGGTTTTGCCTGCTTGTACTATCATCACCATCATCATTATCATAGCAGTCATAGAATGACCACTGCAAGACATATGCCATCCTAAGATAGGGGGATTTCTGCCCTTAATTACCGCGCTGGGCAGGTGTGGTGGTCATAGCACGCAACTTTGGGACGAGGATGATTCTGTCCATCTGTATATAAATAAATAAAATCATACATTATTTCATATACTGATATGACTCCGAGATAAGACACTTAAAGCTCAAGTGTGCGGACATTGGATATCGGATAAATCATAAATATACCACCTAAATAGACATTTTTAACACCCAGACACAGAACAAACATAATGATTATATAAATCATATAAATTTTTATTAATTTTACATCCTTACTGAGTAATTATTATCTTTCTTTTAAATATTAATAATTATGCATTATGTGATTTCCTATAATTGTAAGAAGAATTAGTTGATATCTTGTGAAAACACAATTATTCTTTCATAATTTACTTTTACTTATGTTGGTTATCCAATATTAAATAAATAAATGTTTGTCATGGGTGAGGATCGAACACACGACCTTTGGCAAACAAGATATGATCACTACCATCTACTTCATCGGGAACGTCAATTTTAACAGAGTTTTATATTTAAAAATGTGAAGGACATAGAAAAGAGTATTCCTTTTTGTGTATTCCTTTTTTGTTCCCCGTCAAGTTGTGTAAACTTGTCCAATAATATACTTCTAATAATAGGGTGGTGTTGGGCAGCAGCATCCCTGTCCCGAAGCAACGCTCTATGATTGCCACCATGTCTGTCTAGCTTGAGAATTATGGGCGGGATTCCTTGGTATCACAAAGCCCCCCTTCTTTAGGTTGTGTGTAAAAGTGTAGGTAGGTAGTTAGTGCCTTGGTCATCACTCTATGCACAGTCTAGGTAGGGAGCGAGGAAACAGTCAATTATATCATCTTGGACTGCCATGTGCTGACAAAGTGTAGGACCTGATACATTGGATCCGATGTCAATTCAAGAGGTGGTTAGCAACCATAAGGGATTGCTGCGCTTCCTGTAGTAACTAGGCTAGCAAGAATAGGGCCAGCAGTCCAGAAAACTTGCGTTTTCTATAGGCGCGGAAAATGGCGTCGTGTTGAATCCTGTTCAAGAACATCTAATACTTCTAATAACAGGTCAATGATGAACAACAGGATTCCTGTCGTAAAGCTACGGTCTACGATGGCCACCATGCCTACCCAGCGTGCAGGATTCCACACTTTTTGGGAAGGCATATGCCCTATAGTAGACTTCCAGCCCGTATCTTGTGCGCTAGGGATTGTGGGTTCGATTCCTACCCAGAGCAAATATTTATACGATGATATTTGTGTATCTAGGTATTAAATATATGTATTTAAGTAGTATATTTGTGATTCCTTTGTCGTCTGGCGTCCGTAACACAAGTGCTTTAAGCGACTTACCACGAAGTCAGGTAAAAGTAATGAAGATGTGAAAATTTATTAATAGTCGTTATTTCCAAGTAAGAGCCTGTCTCGTCTTTATGAAGATTCAGATAAATCTTGGAAAATTCATCGGACGCTTTCGTTTTCCAGCGACAATTATAATTCCGCCATTCCCAAGCGGAGTCACGACGCAGAGCTGGTTACAAAGTCAAATGTCACCGGTTCTCTCTGTATACCTAATCAGGCATTGTAGTGGTGAAAACTTTCGCATACATCACTAGTGATGGGGTTATAATTATCGATAACTATAGGCAAGTGTAACCGTTTAATATTATGCCGTGAGGTATTGACACTGTATAATAATTACTCCCTTTGTACCAGGTGTTGTAAGAGAGGATTGAGGTTAAAAAGCCGACAGATGGCGACATATCCATCAGAAACTTGGCAGATTAAATGCATAGGATGGGAATTGGCAGCAGCAACCCCGTCGCGAGAGCTGCGTTCTATTTATGATAAAACCGCATGTCTAGCACGGCAATTATTTTCTCTCGCAAATATTTTATTAGCCGTAAGACGTTCACTGCTACCCTGCTACTGCACCCCACCAAATTTCCAATAGGACGTTTAATACGCGGCGAGCGCTTGCGTAGAATTGCGGTTCTAAACTCCTTTAAATATTGCTTGATTAAAATGACAGAAGTTGTTGTGTGGTACCGGTAGAGTAGAACAGTACCACCCCCTGTACCAGTACCAGGTGTTGTACTAAGATACCGAAACCAACATATAGTCGTATATCCATCCAACACTGTAGCTCATTTGAGTGCATTAGCACAGAGCACGGAAAGGCAGAAGTACTCCCATCGTATAGCTGCGCACTGTGATGCCACCACGCCTGCCCAGTGCGGCAATTATGGAATAAATCCCCCTATCTTAGGGAGGCCTATCTATGTCCAACAGTGGACGTTTTATGGCTGGGATGATAATGATGTATAAAAGTAATAACTTTATGCCCATTTTTTATACATTAACTTTAACTCTATGAAATCCACGTCCACCTGTTCACGTACTTTGCTAAAAAAGAAATACTTTTATTTTAACAAATTACAAAAATATAGATATTTTTTGTTTCTTTTTGTCACTTCAGTATGCTGTCATTGTATAAAACCGACAATCGATATCGATATTATACTTAGGTAGAACAACACTATTAGCCGGCGCCTCCGTGACCTTATCGCACGTACAGTAGTGCTGTACGTTTATGTTCACTGCAAGAAGGCGTTCTTTGGTCATTTCTCTTTCGTACCCAAAAAATTGCAATGCCGTGTGCTACCGGCAAAATAGAATAGTAGCTACTTTTGTACCAGGTGTCATAAAAGGCGGCTGAGGTATCCGAATCGACAGATGGCGGTATATCGATCGGAAAGAGTGTAGCTCAAACACAACAGGGTGGAGATGGGCAACAACTATCCGGTTGTATACTACGCTCTGCAATTCCGGCCACGTCAGACAAAATTACATTTTCTAAGGATTATCCAGCACTGGACTTCCTGTGGTTGCTGTGAGGATGATAATGGTATACAATGGTATACTGTTTCGACGAGACAGCGTCTGTCGAGACAGCTAGTTTACATATATTATCACCGTTATCATCGTATCAGCCATTGAAAGTCCACTGCTAAACATAGACCTCCCCAAGATAGGGAATAAGGGTAATCCCTTAATTGGCCCGCTGGATAAGGGTGTTTACAATCGGAGACAGCAGCTTTCGAGAAGGGCATGCTTCTGCCGATCCCCGCCCTGTGCATTCGAGCTACAATGTTCCGGATGGGTATACCGCCAACCGTCGGTTCTGGTACCTTAGTCGGCTCTTACGACACCTGGCCCAAACACAAATATAATCATATAAATGTTTACTCTGAGTGGGAATTGAACCCACGACCCGTGGCGCACAAGATAGGATCATAACCATCTGCGCTATCACGCCCGTCATATGTTAAGTAGTTATGTTTGTTCTGTGACTGGCAATTATATATGTGTTAAACTTTTTGTTTAATAAACTAAATTCTTATATTTGTAATACGGTGACGAGATATACAGAATGAAATTTTACTGTGTACATACCTGAACAAAGACGAGGCGGTTCGCTAGTATGTAAATAGATTTATTTCATACTAGCTTTGCCTGTGATTTCATTTGCGCGGTCAAGAGTATTTAGCCAGCATTCACAAGCAAGAACATCTCCTCAAAATCTTTTTGTTAATCCTTCGCTTCTATTAGTCGAAGCATGATTTTCGATAACCAAAATTACTCCTTTATATATCAGTTATCTGCCAGAGACGGCCCCTCAAAATTGATCTTGCCATTTTGACGTTTACCACCAACAATCTGACAGACAGACTATATATTGTTGTGTGTACCGTGTATATATCTATATTTAGTAAAAAGGAGTTATATATATATTACAAATAAACTAGAGGTAGACCTCATACCAGCCATTAAAAGTCCACTGCTGGCCATAGGCCTCTCCAAGAAAGGAGGAATTTTGCCAATAAATGCCGCGCACGGCAAGCGTGTTAACAATTGCAGAGCGTAAGTGACGGGGATTTTGCATTGTATATCTATTCGAAATAGTTCATTTGAGCTGCACTGTTTCGAATAGATATACCGCCATCTGTCGGTTCTGTTACCTTAGTCGCCTCTTACGACACCTGTTGCAGTGGGAGGTATTATTTTACTCTGCCGGTAGCTCTCACCTATTTCTACCGCCAAATCGCTGTGTTCGCATTGCTATGTTCCGGTTTGGAGGGTGAGAGAGGCACTGGAGAGAGGAAATACACATAGTAGAGATGGGCTGCAGCATCCCCGTCGTAAAAGCTGCGCTCTGCGCCCAGTTCAGTAATTATGGGCAAAAACCTCCTTTCTTGAAGTGGCCTATGTCCAGCAGTGGACTGCCAATAGCTGATATGATGATAATTTAAATCAGTGCCGTAGTTTAGAAATTCATTCCGGACTAATATCGTGATATGATATGTTTATACACAAAGAAGATTTGTTATTTTATATTGCACTGGCCACGCGGTTTCATCCGCGGTATGTTGTAGAACGAATCTAGTATCATTCATGCTCTGCTGTTATTAATTCTAGACCTAACGTGTAGTTTATAACCATCCACAATAAATAGACTAACTAACACTGAAAGAATATTTTGAATCGGAGAGCGGTTCCTGAGATTAGCACGTTCAAACAAACATACTTCAGCTTTATATTCTACTAGCAGTATCCGCGACTGTAGCATTTCCCAATAAATGGACTATCTAACACTGAAATAATTATTTAAATCGGACCAGTGGTTTCTGAGAGTAGCGTGTTTAAACAAACAAACAAACTCTTCAGCTTTACATTTTACTATCTTTTACTATCCCTTGACTTTGTCCGCATGGAATAACGACTTTGGGGGTATAGAAGCCTTTTCCGATAAATGAACTATCCAACACTGAAACAAATTTTCAAATCGGACCAGTGATTCCTGAGATTATCGCGTTTAAACAAACAAACAAACTCTTCTGCCTTACATTTTACTATAAGTGCCCTTGACTTAACTACCGAATAGCTACTTTGGGGGGTATAGAAGCTTTTCTCGATAAATGGACTATCCAACACTGAAACAAACTTTCAAATCGGACCAGTGGTTCCTGAGATTATCGCGTTTAAACAAAGAAACGAACTCTTCAGCTTTATGTTTTACTAGAAGTGTCTGCGACTTCATCCGCGCGGGGAATGGTACTATATATATACTATATATAGTACCATTCCTTGGTAAATTGACTATCAAACACAAAAAGATTTTTTTAAATGGTACATGGTGGTTTTTAAACAAACAAACTTTAATAAGCTTTATAATTTAGATTGTAAGGGTTGCATCACACATCGTTTTATTCAGGCAATACTTTCTTTACACATAAAAATCCAGAATAAATGCCAGTTGAATGACCTAGAAAGTTTAAAGTCTGTAATATCATCTAGAAGACTGCGTACACTTTCACTTTGCGAAAGTCACTTTCGCTGTATCAAATCCGTTGCGTTTTCGTGTGGCGGAGCAGTTTTTATTGTGTCCATGTAATCCGATCAGAAATGCAGGTGTATAGACTTTACATAATTTCGCGTGATTTAATATATTGTTGCGTACATTGCTTTGTTTGGGTGAATGTTAAATGTGCGTGAGTCTTTCGCATTGGATGATGTGCAATGTGCTGATAATTAATTACGTAAGAGAAGCCAACTGAGGCAAATACTGCCACCCTTATAAGCCAGCATTCATTATATTATTGTCGTTCAGAAAATGGTCAGTTAGACGGTGGAGTAATAATACATTCACGCAACATCGCATATATTGACCTGACTACGAGAATTTAACATCTAGACACAAACAAACTTCATCTTTTTAATATTTGTCCTGGGT